>JALJCO010001181.1:0-330799 GCA_023101725.1 Atherinomorus stipes
ATTCTCCCAGAGAAAGTCTAGTGATTATCTTTTACTCCTGCCTCTTTCCAGCTAGCATGCATTCACTGGTTGGTTGAGTGAAGACGAGAGAATTAGGGCACTTATTTTGCACTGATGCCTACTCACAGATGTCAGACAGCGGAAGATATGCAACAATGATCTAATAGTTATTTGTGGGTGAACCACATGTGGCAGCAAAATCACGTCCTACTGCTCCAAAAAATAAAGGAAGCACTTGCAGTTACACTGTGTTGGTTCAGTGTTCCCCCTTTTTTAAGCAGTATACCGTATAAAACACAGTTCGTTCTTCCTTTGTAAAAAATACTTCGATACCAGACAGACAATATATCGGAATCGATACTTTTTTGAGTATCATGGTACAAGATACAAAGCATGCAATTTGTTTTCACTTCTAAGAGTTTTAGGCAATTAAATTATGTGTGAAAGCAGCCAGATTCTTGCCTCTGTGTCACATGGTGGTGGTAGCCTATCAGATGTCATGATGATGCTGCTACCGTTGGTGATGATGATGTTTTGGTATCTTTCAGAGCTTTAATGCAGGTTATTGCACATTATGTTTCGGTTAATTTATAATATTACTATTACATTTTACATTTGAACATTTTCCACTGAATAAATGTAAATAATCTTAACCTATACCTAATTTACTTGATAACTGAAAGAAGTTTTTAATCGTATGTTTGTTTAATTTACTTATCAATATCATTTATTATTGTTTAAAAGCATTTCTTTCCAGTGCTTCTGTTTTTAAGTTTTATTTAAATTTAATAATGCCCTTGCTTTCAAGATATTAATGCAAACTGTTCAATCATGTGATTTTCTTTTAAGGGACAAAAAGTAAAGGGGTTGATGAAAAAGTACCATAAACTACTGGTATCCCGATAGAGTACATCCACTTCTCCAGTGACTTTACCACTGACTGAGAACATGATCCACCATCATTTCTGCTTGCTCTGGGTATTTTAACAGTGTAAGACATCTGGATGTTCATGGTGGCATACACCATGACACAACTGAATCTACAAAGTGAAATGAGGAAGTAAATACTAACAGTAATTTGTGTATTAAAATTATTGTCGGGAAAAGATAAGGTTTTAGTTAAGAAATCAATTCTTCTTGCACCTTAGTCTTGGAGGCAATCAGGCTGTAAAAGTCTTTACCTCCTTCTTCCATGTCTTTTATTTGATTTACCTCCTTTTTGGGGAGCTCCTGTTCTGTCAAATGCATCTTGCCATCAAACTGACATGAGTTGCAGCCATGCTTGTAATATTGCCTGTGGTAATCCTCCAGCACATTCAGCTGTTGAGTTTCCATAAAACCAACCTCACAAATGCAGGCAAATTACTGGATGTAAGGGAATATTCAGGGTGACCGAGTCAGGGTTAGTTATTTTTTCTTTTTCAAGAATGGAGAGCCAACAATTATTAACAATTATATTTGTTCTAATTTCAACTTGTATATCATGCATGTAAAACGTTTTGGGGGAAAGTTATAAAGATTTTGTGTCTATCAGCTCTCTCTAGGCTGGTTATAAGCTAATTTTAAAGGTGAAGTGTGTAAAATAGATCAAAGGTCAATGACAGAAAAAATGAATATGTTATTAAAATTGTTTCTATTAGTATATAATCCCATCACTAAACCTCTGTCATGTTTTTTTTTTTATTCTTTTTGAATGAGTCATTTATTTCTACTTGCTCAGGGTCTAAATATATAGCAACTGCCATATTTGTACCAATGAGAAATACAACAGGTTGCAATAAAATCTGAATAATCATTTAAATGACTGCATGACTGTAAGCTAATGGTTCATTTTCTTAAATAAGTCTTCGTCCGTATTCTTTTTGGACAGTTCTTCAGTCAGCTTTCTGTCCTCTTCCATTAAACGGGATATCTTTGTAGTTCTCTGTGTACAAAAGCTGCATTCCTGTGAATCCTCGGTAGTGTGTGTGGTGGCAGTCACATCATCAGAAGTTGGAAGAAGATGATGTACTATTGCACAGGTCTTCATCAGTTATGGCAGTTCCAGGTGGAGTAATAGGTGTAGGAGGTGCTGCTTGCCTGATGATGCCTCTTTGCAGTACCACTGACTCCTGAATGACCCGAAGTGTTGGAGCCCAGTCTGGGTCAGTTTCATACATGTCATATGCTGGTTTGCCTGGAAAAGATAAACGCAATATATGCCTTATATGTGATATGTAATTTATGGACATTCATTTGAAATAGTAATCAAAACCTGGTGAAAACATTTGAGCTCTGTCATTGCCAGCAAAGGTTATGTTACCAAGTACTGAGTTGAACTTTTCTTATTGACCAAATACTTATTTTCCACCAACATTTGCAACTTAATTCTTTAAAAATCCTACAGTGTGATTTCCAGGATATTTTCCTCATTCTGATTCATAGTTGAAGTGTGCCTATGATGAAAAATGAAAATTACAGACCTTTCTCATCTTTCTAAGTGTATATATATACACACAGTCCTCAAAATTATTCATTACCTTCAATTCACAATAGTAATTCAAATAACAAGAAACTAACAATAAATGAAAATTTACAAAATTATAATTTGGTGAAATTAAATTTTGCTTTTTAATTGTGGTTGAGAATAACAATTAAAAAAACAAAACTGTCCCAGACACATTAGAGCACCTTTCCCCAACAGTGGCCTAAAATACCTGTAAACAGGTGTATTAGTCTTTTTGAACATTACAGAAAACACCTGATTACAGTGATTGCCTCAAAGTGTTGCTCAACAAAATGTTAGTTGTGGAGCCCCATTATACTTTTTTTTTTTTTTTTTTTTTTTTTTTTTGCATTTTTTTGCATTTTTTATGTTTTGTGCGTTTGTTTTTAATATTTTTTTAACCACAATTCAAAATCATGATTTCCATAAAATTTTTATTTATTATTACTTTTGTCAATTTCAGCTTATTTCACTGACAGCTAATTTTTTTAAATCATTTTTAATGGGAGGGTATGAATAATTTTGAGGACGACTGTACATAAGCACAATAAATGAGTTTTCTTTATTATTATTATCAATCATTATTATTTTTATTATTTTTCTTTTTGAATATACTTTCTTGAATCCTACACTAGGTAATAATGATGATATACAGTATTTTGTGGCTACATCTGTTTATATTATATGTAACTGACTGTATATACTGTGTTTTTTGTTTCTCCTAATGACACCACATTATGCCTGATGACATGTGCTATATAAATCAATCTGCCCTCCCTTTTAAACTAATATTGTTATTAAAACTTTCACATTTTGTAAAAGTCAAACAGAACAGAATGATTTTTTCTTTGTACCTCAGGAGGTTTTTTAAAGCAGGAAAGGTTGTGTTTACCTAGAATAAATGGCACCCAGCTGGGCTCAAAAGCAGAATAAATTCAGGTCATTGTAGTTAAAAGCATCTCTATCATCAAAATGTTTGAGCTCTGGAGACAAAAACAAATGACAGAAAGATAAATTATAGAAATAAGAATAAGTAACGCTATATAGGGCTATTAACATCATAAATAATGCTGCAGTGCAAGCTTTTGAGTACAATTTTAAGTCTATGTAAATGAGTGGTGGGGAAAATTTGCCCTTTCACTGCAAGATTTCTGTGTTTCCCGTTCTGACACACCTGATTGAAATGAATGAGTTATTGTGCAGAATTTGATAGGCTGTTGGATCCATTTGATCAGAATCAGGTGTGTTGGAGCAGGGAATTATGGAAAAGCTGCAGGACTGTGGGCCTTGAGGACCAGGGTTCCCCACCACTGGTCTAGATCATAACTTGCGAATGTGTTATTTCCCTGAGCTATTAACTGATTCTATTTTTTTCTGAGTAAAATATTCTTTAAATGTCATTCTATAACTTTTGAAATGTCACACTGACTCATACACATTATAACTGCGGCGTAGACAAATAAACAACTGGGAGTCTGAATTATGAATAAAAAACTCCTGCACGGTCTACTTCAGCCTTCCTCTGCAACATCTCATTTACCTCACCTGGTTTCCTGCCAGTTATCCCCTCATCCTCTCTGCAGAACTGATTAGAGGCCTCTTCCTGTAACCGAGGACGACACAAGGTCGAAGCGCTCCCCATCTGCCAGGAGAGGCCGAGGCAGAGGCTGCAGCTCCATGAAGATTGATGCTCTGGGTAAAGGTAGGTTAAGAAACTAATATCAATAGATGACATTGTAAAAGGTTTAATTAGCACAGTGTATACAGCATAATACCATGGATACTTGTCATACAATGCAATAATAAAAACTCAAGTGATATATCAACAATTGAACAATGATTAGGTCTAGAGAGATGACATATAAATGTTGCCCCTTTCAGGTTGTGGGGAAGTCATGTAGCCAGTTAAAAGCAATAGGTTTTCTTCATTTCTTTTCTATTAGAAAGGCATAGCTGCGATGTTATTTTAAACATATCAAGCCTATGTGGCATGAGCTGCCATGACCATGCTGTGCTCTTGCTGAAATAATCTGTAAGCAACAACATAAATACTAAACGACTTATCAGAAATGCAGCAAGCCTGTTACAGATCCAGGGCCCCTCATTTATAAACCTTGCTCACGCACAAATCAGGGCCTGGAAGTGGCATGAGTGATTTCCCACGCAAAGTTTCTGATTTATAAAAACAAACCTGGTGGCAGGAGAATGTGAGCACCTGAACGCAAACTCTGAACCTTGCACGCTAACATTTAGGAGACGGGAAACTGGCGGTGCCGATGCTGAGATGATAAACTTAAGTTAAGTTCGTGCATTTAACCATCATATCAGACTGTAGACCCTCGTTAATCCTCGAGTGTTCCTGGATTGAACCGGACAATCCATAAAAATTATAAAAACTCTTATCTAAGAGTTACAGTAGGCTACAGTATGCTCATACTGTATGTACATCTTCAAATTATATAGCGATGGCACTTATTGGTACATTAACTGCAACAAGATGTACAACATGTGTAGCTATAATTGTTATTACTGAGTAAACACAAACACTGCAGTTATAATTACTGAGTAAACACAAACAAGTATATTGAAACTGCAGTTATAATTACTGAGTAAACAGAAATACTGCAGTGACACTTGAGTGTAATACTTCACAATGGATGCGCTGGCAGTGCTGGAAAGTTATGGCAACAGGAAGATCATGATGGAGAGAGATTTTAGAGACCTTGAATATTTCCTGTCTCATGATGACAACTTACTGATATACTAATTTTGGTTCCCTGGAGCAACCTTTCCCAAACTGGGGATTCCTAGAAAATTTCAGGAGGTCTCCAAATCAGTGTAAAAAAAAAAAAAAAAAGCAATAAACTAAAAAAATTTGGAATTTTTATTAGTGCTGTCAAAATAAATCTGCTATTGCACAGAGATTTATCTTTGAGTGTCACTGCAGCATTTTTATTTTCTCAGTAATTATCACACGTGGGGAATCATGAACACCATCTGGTATCTTGGGCGTATCTCAAAAAGTTTGGGAACCCCTGGCCTGGAGCGAGCTATCGACCTCTGGTGGAAGCGTTTGGATGCATCGGGGGTAGACGGCTGTGACAGGTGGTCATGCACAACTTCGCACTGAGGAATGCTGGTCAGATCAGAGCTCTTTTCTCTGACTTCTGCCACAAACCTCTCCGTCGCTCACCACCACAGCGACATTTGGCCGCATTTGCCTGAAAAAGCAACACCTGAGCCCGATAACCTTGAGCGGAGAAGCAGTAATTCTTTACCTGACAATTTCTTTTGTCTTGAAATATATATTTCTTTCTCTTTTCATTCTTTTCCTCTTTCTTTTTCATTCATTCATTCATTTGTTCATTCATGTCATGTCAGTCATTGTCTGTACCGCTTATCCAGTTCAGGATCGTGGGGTTTGCAGGAGTCTATCCCAGCTATTATCAGGCGAGAGGTGGGGGTACACCCTGGACAGGTCGGTCATTCATTCATTCAGCTTTATTTCATTGCTTTCTCCTAAAACCTCTACAATCCAGATTTCCATAAAAACAACAGGCCACAGAAACACCTGTATGTCAGATGTATGTGTTGTTAATGATGCATTCCTAATCTCTTCAGCGCTTTAAGGTGTTTGTCATGTCGAAGTTTTGTTTTGCTGGCTTTAAGCGTTTCTATTTTGGTTTGTCTTCATTGCACTGATTGTTTTCGCCATGTAGGCTCTTAAATTCTGCTGCAAGCAACAGATTTACTGAGATGTACATCTTTTAGTTTTCTTTTTCCTTTTTTTTTTTACCTGCTTAAGAGCCAAAAATATGAATGCTGCTACCGAATTGCATCAGCTATTTTGATTTTACAGCACATGGTGATGGCCCCAGCCCTAACCTGCTGAACATCCGTCTTGTCTTATTCCATTTCTCAGCTAGTCCAACAAGGACCCTATAACTAAATTTTAACATTTTGTTTAGGTTTTTGTTGGCTATAGGCACCTGTATAACTTTGTCAGAAATGTAAATAAATAATGATCATCCATCCATCCATCCATCCATCCATCCATCCATCCATCCTGCCTCCCTCCCTTCCTTCCTTCCTTCCTTCCTTCCTTCCTTCCTTATTCCTTCTTTCCTCTCTCTGCTTATCTGAGGTTGGGTTGCAGGGACAGCTAAGCAGAGAAGCCCAGACTTCCATCTCCCTGGCCACATTCACCAGCTCATCTGGGGGGATCCCAAGGCGTCCCCAGGCCAGCCGAGGAACATAGTCCCTCCAGCGTGTTCTAGGTCACCTCACCAGGGAGCCGTCCAGGAGATGCCCAAGCCACCTCATCTGGCTTCTCTCGATGTGGAGGAGCAGTGGCTCTACTTTGAGCCCCTCTCAGATGACCTGTCACTAAGGGAGAGTCCGGCCAGCCTGTAGGAGAGGATCATTTCGACCACTTGTACCTGTGATCTCGTTCTTTCTGTCACTACCCACAGCTCGTGACCATAGGTGAGGGTAGGAACGTAAATTGACCAGTAAATGAAGAGCTTCGCCCTCCAGCTCACCTCCTTCTTCACCACGACAGACCGATGTAGAATCTGCATCATTGCCAAAGCTGCAACAATCCAAGTCTGTCGATCTCCTGCTCCATTCTTTCCTCACTCGTGAACAAGACCCTGGGATGCTTGAACTCCTTCACCTGGGGCAGAACTTCACCCCTGACCAGAAGAGGACATTCAACCCTTTTCCGGCTGAGGACCATGGCCTTGGATTTGGAGGTGCTGATTCTCATCCCTGCCACTTCATACTCAGTTGGGATCCGCTCCAGCGAGAGTTGGAGATCAACAGAACTGCATCATCTGCAAAAAGCAAAACCCCAATCCTGAGGCCACCAAACCGGATCCCCTCAGTACCTCAGCTGTGCCTAGAAATCCTGTCCATAAAGGTTATGAACAGAATTGGTCACAAAGGCAGCCTTGGCTTAGTCCAACCCTCACCGGACATGAATCTGACTTACTTACGGAAATGTGGACCAAGCGCTGGCACTGGTCATACAGGGAACAGACAGCTCAAATAAGGGGGGTCCGGGACTCTATAGAATGGATTTAGTCTTTGTTAAGACTGGATTGCATTGCCACATTAAAGAAGAACTGCACCTGTTACTCAAAATGCAGGTTGTATAGTTGCATTCTAAATAATAAACTTTACTATTAAATAAATTGTTAGCTTTACTTTGAAGGATGATCACAAAATTATGGAAAACACAATCTTGCCTACAGAGTAATCCAATGTATGCTGATATTTCTTTACCATGCTGATATTACTTGTGCATTGGATCTAAAGTTTTATGAATTTCTGTCATTGCTGTAGAAGTGATGAGGAAAGTCATGTCTGCTGGACTGGTACATTTTTCCAACTGCAGATTATCTTGGTAGCAAGATACCACAGAGGCTATCAGGGATCATGTTGAGTTAAAAGGTGTTAATCAAGGATAAAGCCTCCAGAATACCATTCTCTTTCAGATGTGGATGTGAGAGGCCACTGAGACTGCGTGGCTGAAGTTCTGGTGGCTCAGCAGGTCTAATCGCCCACTCCCGTCACCGAGGTTTAAATCTGCTTCTTGACCTTTGTAACATGTCTTTCTCTTTCTTTCCTCCTTCTCCTGCTGTCACATTCAGTTTTTAATAAAAGAAAAGAAAGAAATGCCATAAATGTCATCAGCTTAAAAATGAATTAGAAAAGGTCACACTCATAGAAAGTTAGAGCCTCCTGAGGCGACTTGGATTGAATCATTGCATGGTAAATAATAAATTAGAAACCAAATGAGAAGCTGGATTCTTATTAATGATTAATTATTTTTACACTGTGGTTTTCTTCTTGTTTTTTGTTTTTTTTTTTAAGAGTTTCTTCTTTTACTGTTATGAGTTGGAGAAAGGAACAACAAAGAATGCACTCAGTGTTTGAAAGCTTTATTTATCAGGATATTTTAAGCTATATCTTACAAACCAAGTAGCAGAGCCACCTTTAGGTGCAGTAATGTAAAATATTTGATTTCTGTGTGACACTATCAGTCACTCACATCATTGTGGGGAATTTGGTTCTACTATTCCTATTAATTTTGCCTCAGGGATGTAAAATTCCAGTCCCTGTTGTTTCCCTGCTCAAAGACACCTTATTTGCATATAAATGGAGCAAACAGCTTCTGATCAAGAACTGCACAATGTCCCATTAATCTGGGTCAGAGTAATCTCTAAAACAGCTGTCAACCTCGCCTTAAATCAGTACAATCTGATCTCACTTAGGTCAGATTTATAAAATAATAGAAGAAATTATGAAAACCCCTCTTTCCCACTTACTTTTAGTACAAAGAAGTGCAAGTTCTCAAGAGCTTTACATTTAATGAACTATCCTTACATATATAAACACATAATATTGCTGCATGTCAGTGGGTTTTAGAAACAACTCCATTACTTCCTGAACTTAAGCCAGCTCTTTTGTTTCTTGTCTTTCATTACTGGATAAACTGATTAATCCAGGTGTGCCTGACCTCAGTAACCATGACGACAATGGTCAGACACATCTGGATCAATCAGTTTGTCCAGTTGTGACAGACAGGAAACATAGAAGCTGCCTCAAGTTCAGGAAGTAGTGGCGTGATGCATATATAGCCCATTCTCCAAAGAAAAATAACATCACTTTTTTCAGGGGGTTTTGTTTTGGCACGCCAGATGTCCCCTCTCACTAAAAAGGTTGGGTAAGGTAATGATGTGATCTGCCCAGAGACCAAATTGACTTAATTTTTGATTGGCTACAGCCTTATTTGGCTGTAACCTAATTTAGAAAAACTAGGTCAACCAGCCAGCTGCTAGCGTTTGTTTGCTAAGAGGCTATCTGTTAGTATCATGAGCACCGTAGACAGTGAATGTACGTCTATTAGACAAGACAGCATTTAGAAAATAAATAAACTTGCGGGTAATGACAACATTGTGGTTGCCTCCTTCAATGTTGCAGGCGGCAACATTGAAGGATGTTCTTTTAATACATTTTTCGAAAACCCTGATTTGAATTCTCTCATGTTGCCAGGAGTGGGGAATGGGTAGCATAGTATCAGTGTTGCAGGCTTTAGCATGGCAGATCTGGGTTCAAGTCCCTGACATGGCACCGAGGTGAACCACCATGTACCCCTGAGCAAGGTCCTTAAATGATAACTTTCTTTTTTTCAACCTGGACCTTATTTCTAGGAGTTTATACGTGCATTTACTCACCAGTAACATTTCTGCATCACTTTGACTCCTTTGAAAGATATCACGTTGAGTCGCCCTTCGGTGTACATCCGGTCTCGGAGACGGGGCAGTCACTATATAAGCCATTGTCTGCAGTATAACTCCATTTCATTAATGCTTTCAGTAGAATGAACGAACAAATGAGTACTATTGTCCTGTGAGTTCAGAGTTTCGCAAGTTGTGATTCTGTTGTTGTCTGGGTAGCGAGCTGCTCTCAGCTGTACTACGGAACCACGCATCGTGAACGTGTGGCCCCAAAAAGTGTGTAGAACACCCTGATAACTAATGGAAAACTAAATCTGGACCCCGGGACAATAGTACTCGTTCGTTCATTCATACTACTTAAAGTTTTGGTGAAAATCAAGGAGTTATGCTGCAGATAATTTCTTAAATAGTGGCTGCCCCATCTGTACGTATACATTCCTAGAAATAAGGTCCAGGTTGAAAAAAAGAATGTTATCCTTTAACCGTCATCAACATGTCCCTGGGCACTGCAATTGTAATTGGCTGCCACTGCTCTCAGGTTCAACCTGAGATGGGTTAAATGCAGAGAACAAATTTCCTAATTGGCACTCTAATTGGGATTAATAAAGTATATATTATTATTATGATGATGTTGAGGAATGCAGTCAGGCAAGCTCGGCTCAGGGGGTGCATCAGCTAGGGGGAGGCTGTTCGCTTGATCATGTTCTCTAATTGGAAAATATGAATTATGTGGAATTATAAGCTGCTCTCTGATACAATCATTTTTAGACAAAGAAACAAATCTGACCGCCAATGAACATGGACTTTGATACTCGTTCTTGACATTCAAATGGCCTCATTAGCGCACAACAGATCATATTACACCTCCAAAACCACAGGAAAGTGTAAACATGGCACCTTTAAACATAAGAAACGCAATCCTATGTGGACAAATTAAGAATTTCTGTTACTTTTATTGAAAGACTGCAGTAATTTTCTCTAGGTTTTGGCATTTGACACCACTAATTTAAAACATGCAAACATTGGCCTTGCAGACCAGAGTTTGACACCCCTGCTTTGGTTTATTGAAGTTTATGTATTTGGACTTTGACTTGAGCATTGCAATGTATTTGCTTATTTCAACCCAGCTTAAAGTTGTACTTCCATGGTCATTTCATTAATATTTCTGTGTTCTCCATCATTATTGAATGCATTCTGCATCGTTTCTGTTTAAAAAAAACCTTCTGGTATCTTTGTATCCAGCTGTACTTGTATACTAGTAGAGAGGCTTGTGGTCCAATGGCAGGCTTTTCTGGGTCCTTCTCATGAATTTCCGTCTGATTGGCTGCCTCCCATCAGTGTATGAAGGAAGCTCCGCCCTCCGCTCTTATTTTGTTACAGACAGGAAATAGAGCGAGAAGGGTCTATCTGCGGCTCGCAAGACAGGGGCGTGTCGTAGTGTGACGTTACTCGACGACACGCCCACCAGGCCAATGAGAGCATGGTAAAATCTAGCCCTACCCCTGACCCTTCCCTTAAACCTAACCAGACCCACCCACAATGTGACACGCCCACTATAGGACACGCCCACTGTATGACACGCCCACTGGGTTGCAAGCTGCAGATAGATACACTTGAATAGAGCCGACAAACAAGTTTGTTCCGCCATGCTAACAAATAGTTAGCTAATTAGCTTCTCAACTCCGAAGCTACAGTCGTGCTGTCTTCACTTCTAGTGTGTAGTGGAGGGTTACCTGCCTTCCAATGGACAGATAGAAACCCCCGTGGGATACGCAATTTGCAATGTGACGTAGAGGTGCGAGGCTGTTCCCGATTCGCTCTTCTCTTCGTATTGTTTCTCTGATGAGGAAGCACAGCCGACTGGGGGAACGCAACGCTAGCAAGTCAGCATGTGTAAGTAAACAAGGGGAAACCCTCCGTATTTCAGAAGGAGCAAGTTAAACGGGTTTTCAGTGGAAGGAGGCCTTTAAGCTTTCAAACAGATGGCCTCACGTTTGGCTGAAATATTTTCATAAACAAAGAAGTTCAACTAATAGGCTGCAAGGTATCCAGGTCCAAGCAGGATGCTATGTGTTATAGGCAAACTTCACAAACAAACCACAGGAGTTCTTCATAGTCATGCGAACTTTGCAAACACGAGTCACGATGCCATGTCTTTAAGAGAGAAGAGGCTCTTTTGCAACCCTTCCGAAACAAGACATACTTGTTCAGTTGTTTTATTTGTACTGTGGCAAACTTCAACACCTAACATGCAACCTGAGGCCTTGAAAGTCTAGATATATCTCCTCTTTTGTTCTTTTTTAGCCATTTCTTTTAGTAGAAAACTTTTGGTTGAACTTGAAGGGATATCCTAGGAAGACTGGCAGCTGTCTTTAATGTTTTCCCTTTGAGAGTAATCTCTCACTGTCGAGTGATGGACTCCAAATAGTTTGGAAATGGCATTATAAGTCTTTCAAGATTGATGGACAACAACATTAGCTTCTCTAAGACCACTGCAGATGGCCTTGGGGTAACACACACTCCTCCAGGCTCTGTAGCAGTAAACTGCTGAAGCTTCTGCGTTTGTAGGTGTACTTAACACATGATGATCAATCAATTAAAAGCATTTGATTAGCGGAAATTGGTTGTTACTTACTCTAAATTCCTATTAAAGCAGTAATGGTGTGCTTAGTTTTTTTCCACACACACTGCTTCTGCATTTGTTTAGTTAATGCTAATATAATCCCAGTGTGAGATGTCATTTTATTGTTCTTCTAAAGTTGTGTTTATCTTATGAGGACCAGATTATTTTATATTACATCATGTTCTGTAAAACCTTAGAATTTGATTCTTTCTTTTTTTTTTTTTCTACATGGCTTTTTGCACTAGTTGTGACAACGTCCCACAGCAAGTATCATCTCTCTTCTGGATCTGAATGAAGTCTGCTGACATGTAAAACTGAGCTGAAGTCCTTGAAGTTCTCTGATTCTCCACTTCTGTGACAGCTGCTCTGTGATACGATGAAAAGCTGTGGAACATCCCCTGAGTGGGTGCCTTGTCAACTGCTTTTTCCAAGGGTCAGACTAAAATTTATTGCCTGTTTGACCTCTTTTGCAAGTAAAAACGGCCATCTTTATGTTTTATGTAACTAGCTCTGAAACAGTATGCGTCTTTGCATCATTTGTGATTATGGAATTTAACACGTATAAGCTTTTTACCTGATTTGAAAAGGGCAAGGTGCAAAGTGATGTGTCTGGATGAGGCAGCTGACCGGAAGGAGGTGGCAAGTCTGCTACCAAGGTGTGGTACAACAATCTTCCTCTCAGCACTGACAAGACGAAGGAGATGATAGTGGACATGGGTGTTTACGTCAGCGAGGACCTCATTTAGATACTCAGCACCACACAGCTGGTGAAAAGCACTCAGCAGCGGCTCTACTTCCTGGGGGGCAGAGGAGGTTTAGCATGTTTAGATCCTCTTGAGCATTTCGAGCATCTTGACCAGCTGCATCATTGTGAGGTAAATGCCTGCAGAGAGTAGAGAAGATTGCTGAGGAGATTACCAGAACTCCGCTCTGCAGAGCATCTACCCCTGCAGAGTTCACAGGAAAGCTGCCTCCACCGTCAAAGAACCTACCCACCTCCAGCCAGGACTGTTCACACCTCTGTCCTCAGGTTGGAGATATAGAAGCATGAAATGCATGACTTGTAGACCTCATAACTCTCCTCCTCACTGCCATCAGACTCCTAAACAGCTGAACATGTTCTACCTCATGACTTTACTCATCTGTCCTCAACTGTTTAGTCTTCTAGTTTGTATGCGTAATTTTTTTTCACACCCATTGCCCACTACTTTTACACATTACTGTATGTATAAAGCGTATTTACTGCTGTTTTCTTTTGTTCCCTCAAGTTTGTTTTAAATCTATATTATAATATTGTTTTAATCCTTTTCTTTATGCTGCGATTTTTTGTATAAATGTTAGTATTTATTTTTAAATATAATCGTGTACAAAGAAAGAATTTCACTGTACAACATAACCTGTTTACTTGCTGTGTATTTGACAATAAAGTTGAATTTGAATATGAAGTGCTCATTTGTGGGAAAGCCAAAGTCATGTTATCATTTTTGTTATATCTGCTAACTTGAGTACCATTCAAACCAAACTACAAGTCCTTCAGTTTATTTGTAAGCTACAATTATATCCAGTTTGGCTGATCTCTGAGGACATGTCTGGATAAAAGTCAGCCATATCACATCATTTCATATAAATATTCTGCTTTTGGAGTACAGACAGTGAAGCTACTGGTGCTTACAGATAGACTATTTATTTCTAAATGCTCAGTTGGTGGGAAAAAATAAGAAATTACCAGTGAGCCACAAATAGTGTGTCTGTAAATGCTCATGCCCACTGGAGAATTTTACAAACAGGTTATTTTAGAAAATCAGGCTCACAGTGTGGCAGATTTCTCTTAAAGAAAGCATACTGTATCTAGCTGAAGTGTTTTATCTTCACTGCAGTGGAAATCAAAGCCAAAAACAACAGTGAGAAGATAAAAAAGGAAGCGCTGCTCCAGACCAGGAGGAATGCTGACTTCTAGAAACTTTGCCAAACAGTCACTGAATTTAAGATTAAGTTTATAGAGTCTGAGTTGAAGAAAGACAAATCAAGCAGGACCAAAGACCTGAATTATTAACCAGCTATGTAACGACTGAGGTTGTCATAGCAACCAGGTACTCCATTTTCTGATAAGACATGGTTGTGGGGGGATTTATCAGTGCAGCTGGAATAAACTCCTGACCAAAAACAATATATTTGTCAGGCTAAATCTTATATAAACTGCAGATAAGTACACTGTTACACCATAACATGCATGTGCTCACACAAAGGAAGCGCATCATCATCTTTATACAGCTTTTTGTGGTATTTCATTTTCACCAAAAAAAAAAAAAACCTATCGAATTTAAAAAGAAAAAAAAGAAAAAAAAAATAAAAATAACACCCCCCCCACTAAAAACACCCATCCTCCCTCCCCCAACCAGAAGAAAAAAAGGAAGGGGGGGAGGGAGGGGGGAAAAAAAAAAAAAAATAAAAAGTTGTATTTTATTGGTTTTATTTTTTTTGGGCACCAAAATCCCACCCAACAAGGGCTGTTAAAGCAAATTCAGTCACAGTTTCTGATGGTGCTAACCTGCTAACCTCACTGGTGTTTTTGACTTCAACAAGCAGTTTCCTATCAACTCGGTTGTCCTGCCAAACGTCAGAACCTTTTAAATATTGAGACTATATGAAGAGAGCAACATGGAGAAAAGGGTTGGACATCATAGTTATAGTTTTTGTTTAGTTTAGTTTAGTTTAGTTTATTTAAGATCCCCATTTGCTAGTACAGCTATTCTTCCTGGGGTCCAACAAAAAATTATATGAATAATAAAAACAAAATAAACAATCAAACAAAAATATACACAAATAATCAAAAAACAAACTATAAAACACAGCAAGTCGGGAAGATTTTGTATTTCCTCAGTGTCATAGAACCATGTAATGTAACCAGTTCATTTTACCTTTATCGTTGCCATAACATTCTTCTTTACATTAAACAGGGGGACTACATATATACTGTATTTTACCTTTGCATTGATATTCATACACTTCCTTAAACCATAACACTATAGTCTATACAGTCTATATAGGCTGACCTTTTTTTAGCTCTCCAGAGCCTGACTTAAAAACCGTATGTTCATTGACCTTCAGGGTTAGAAAGTTCTGTTTCAACCCCTTAAATATTTATATCCAGTGTTAACATGTAATCTTTATTTTATGCTATCTGCAAACTCAGAATGTGACATAAAGCTGATTGACAGCTGTTTTCAATATTAATGTCCTTGCAAAACTTCACCAAGTCTGAATTGATGAGATTTCTTTAGAGGTTTGAATCAGCAGGAACAAATGAGCTCAAAGTGAGAATATTCATTACAGTATTTGGACCCTAATTAATGACTGTGGAGTCGCCACATTCGAGTGGTTAATTTAGTCATTCCTGGGGGTTTTTGCAATTCATGCTCAAGTACATATTAGAAGGAAATAAAATTTAAAATGACTGTGGCTGTTGAAAAGCAGTATGGTATCTTACAGAATATTTTCCTTTCCTCGTCCTGTGCATGCTGTGCTTCACGTAGCAGATTCACATGACCAGCAGTCATACGGTGACAATGAGAAAGGACAGGAGGAGGGGGCTGGGCTGATAGGGACTGATTACTCAATGAGTCAATTTAAGACTTTTATGACAATAATAAATGCTTTAATCTCCATTATATATATATTAATATATATATATATATTTCTGCTTAAAGTAATAAGCATAAAACAGTATAAGCCAATTGC
Organism: Atherinomorus stipes; assembly: GCA_023101725.1. Taxonomy (NCBI): domain Eukaryota; kingdom Metazoa; phylum Chordata; class Actinopteri; order Atheriniformes; family Atherinidae; genus Atherinomorus; species Atherinomorus stipes. The sequence continues at coordinate 16,091 of JALJCO010001181.1, forward strand.
ATTGTATTAATTCTTAAGAATAATTTTTTAATCATCAAAACTTCATTAAAAAACAACAACAAAAAAAAAAAAAAAAACCTCTCTAATATAAATTCAGGACGTACACTTTTAGACATTTTTCTTTTGAAAATAGAACTTAATTGTCCACAATCTGAGAAAATGTATTCTAAAAAGTGGGAAAACAAGACCAGTTGGCCAGCTATGACTTATAACCGCTACCCACCTATTTAGGTTTAATAAAATAAAAATTGGTTGCAGGGTTAGCATGGTCTTAAACATTTAAGCTCTTTCTGATGTCAGACATGACATCCACTTAGTCAGCCTATCAATTTGCATTTTACTTACTGATAGTTTTTCTGGCTTTCCAGGTTTTATCAAACACCAGTCTCGGTCATCTGCTGGTTTGCTGCTTTTCTTAAAGCTTTTAAAGGCCACAAGAAAAATAAACCTGATAAAAAAAAGGAAAATTTCTTCTCTTAAAACTGTTTGCAGATAGTTTATGCCATGACTGAATACGAGAACGTCTGTGAGGATGAAGGGTAATTCGGATCAGTTATCCTATCTGATACAATTTTATATCTTAGTTTGGGTTTGGATTTTTTTTTCTTAAGAAAATTATTATTAAGCTTGACAATGACAAGTCATAATTTCATCACAAAAGCGAACTGACCAGGAATGAGTGGATTGGAAGTTATTGCTGTTGTTTATGGGAACTACTTTGCTTGGCGGATGACTCCTTTCAGTACAAATTGAGGAAATTACCCATCAAATTCAGTCAAATTCAAACAAAAGTCTCACACGGCAGTGTCTCCTCGGTTTAAGTTAAGTTTAAGTGAGTTTAAGTACTTTTGATATCGACACACACACCTGAACATGATTCCAGTTACTTGTCAAGCACTTTCACTTCACTCTGACTGGGGAGGGGCGTGGCCCCCGCCGCGCGCGGTGGGGATAAACGTGTCCTCAACCCAAATTCTCTGTTAATTTTTCTCCGGCTTTCACGGGCGGACGTCCCCTTCAAAAGGATTCAGGTAACTTAAATATTCATACTTTTACCTCTAAGTTGCCGCAGTAGTAGTGAGCTGTCAGAGTTTTGGTTTTGGTGCTACTTGAACCTAAAATAACGGGTGTAACTCCAAAAAAGGTGGCTTTTGGGAATCTTAAGTGTTTCCTCTGAGCCCCTCTGAAATTAATGTCCAGGCCCCTTAACAAGCCTACAGGAAGCTTAAACGCTGTTGAGTCCGTGTTTTTGACGTTCTCTCTAAAGCGTGACCAGTCCAATTATTTTGGGTGAAATTGTGGTTAAATAAATGCTGATATTTATTTTTTTATTTTTATTTTTTTCCTTTCAGTGGGGTTAGGCATCCGACATAATGGTGAAGATTGGAATAAACGGGTGAGTGGATTTATTTGTTAATATAGCAATTAGGAAAATCTATTAGCTTTATAGATTTTGTCATTAACACTTCATTATTGTCCAAAGAAAACTTGAAATTAGGTAAAAGCAGGAGTCTGCAAACAGGAGGCATATAAAGAACAATTGGATTCTTATGTGATGCTTAAAGTGCCTGTTTTTATTAGGCCATATTGCCGTTAAGAATCAGATTAGCTGGAGATTGAATATGTTTTATTAAATTATTTTTGTCCTGCTTCTTGCCCAGTTACAGTTGGGATGGGCTCCAATCATGAGTAAAGTATAGAAAATGACTGGATTTAAGTTTTACCCATACAAAGCTGCCCCTCTCCTGTGATGTATTCCCCCTCAGGCACTCAGCAGCTGGACTTATTGTGTCCTTGGACGTATAAATTACATCCAGTATGCTCAATAAGGGTAAAAGGACTTCAGGATGGATGAGCTTTTTATGCAGTGCTTCAAATCCAGATTGAAATGGCAACTATTTCAAAGGCTTAATTTCTTCAATCACTCATAAGCACTCTGTAGTTGAGTACAAATGTCCTCCAGTCCCAGAGGACCAGGACAATGTTCTTATGACCCTTTTGGTGATTATCTCAGAGCGGAATTTAATCGTTTCACCTAAAGAGCCCAGTGACTCAGTGAAAGGAAAGTTGAGAGGCGATGCAGTGAAAGTAGAAGCTTTCTTTGAAGTAGATGAAGAGAAAACTTTCCGCTTTCAGATTACATGAACCAAATAAATAGAAGTTGTCAGCCCTAAAGCAAAGAGTGCTGTTAACTCTTGGTTACTCAACGTGATACTGAAGACAAACTTGCTTGAATTGTGCTGTTTTTGTGTTAAAAAAAAAAAGTCATAGGCATCCTTCAAATTCTGTGTTTGGCCTGTCCATTTTCCTGGTTATTTATAGTCCAGCTGTGTTGTGGTGTCACGTTTGGCGCCCCCTCTTCTTTCACACCCTTCATCCCCCCTCCAGTCCCTCTGTCTGTATCGCTGCTCTGTTCTCCTCAGCTGTCACATTCCTTTTATTCACCTCTTGTCTAAATTTAACTCCCTAACCTTTCTGCTGAAGTCCGGAGATTATTCCTCTAGCAGTTTGTGGATGCTGCTCAGATTTTGAGATGGTTAAACCCTCCTTTGTTTCGAAGCAGCTGCTGGGAGATCTGGCTGCTTAATCATGGACAGATGCCAACACCAACAGTGAGCCTCAGAAACCGAGGATGGGCTGCAGTCCATTTTTGGCTGTCTAGTTACCTGGTGCTTCCCAAATCTGGTGGAAACTGCATGTCTGTTGGCACTTTTCCCCCTTTTTGTCTTTTGTTGCCAAGCTTTTGTGTCATCCATTTCAAAGCATTTGACATCTTTCCTGTTTGCTTTTAATCATAATTTCAAGCATTTCATGTCAAAATTTCAGCTAGTTTGACTAATTCTTATTCTCTAATCTTTAGAGAACAAGTAAATGTCATAGTGCTCTTTCTCAGCCATGAGAGGCCAGGTCTGAATTATATCTGATATCAATAGAACAGTGTATTAGCCTGGCACATGCAATCTTGTGCTTCACACATTGCATGTGTTAGGTTGTTGCATTATATAATGAACCAAGAGGAATCTGATGCCAGTGAGTGGCTCTTTTATTTCATGTGCAAATATTGCACTGTTCACCTTTTCAGTGTGTGTGTGTGTGTACAGTAACATTTTATCCAGTTCTTTAGAACAAGGAAGCCACTGTGCTCAGGACAGACTAGACCACCAGCTGCATCATGGCTCTTATTGTTTTCCTGCCTCCCTCTAAATCAGTCCTCCAAGAAATTACATCAGTAGTTTATGACTGGCTAATGTCCAAAAGTCCATCTCTTACCCTGCGTTGACACCATGCAACATGCCTGACTTTAAATCTGCTGCTAAGTGTCACTTTTCAACCCCTGATGTTTCTATGTGTGATGCAGATTCTAACCTGACAGATCGTGTCATGTTTACAGACCTGTTGAGTGTTACAGTATCACTGACAGAGCCATGCAGTTAATCACGCAAACTGCATCTTTTTGTGTTGCCATGGAAACCCCAATTCAGCAAGTGATCCAGAATATGTTTTTAGACCCCCCCCCCCCTGCTGATATCACAGCTGATAAATCCGTAGATTAGAAAATGCATCCACTGGTCTCATTGCCAATTTTACAGACAATTAACTCGACTTTGATTTAGTGTCTGTATCCAACGTGAATGGCTCAAGGCATCTTGTATTTCTAAGGGGAGGGGGGTTAAATACACTCTTATACATCATTAAAATGCAAGTAACAGTAGTGAAGTCATTCATGGCGCTGACAAACTAATCAGATTATCTTGCATATAACTCTTTAACCTGTTTGACCTAAGGAAGATCCGATGTGATCGAAACGTTGTTGGAATAAATGCAGCTGGGAGTAAGTGTGCAGGCTTTTTCTTTAATTTTTTTTCATGCACACGGCAGTAACCTTGCACCTGGTGATGTGCGTATGCTTACAGAGTTAAATGACACATAACTCTTTTGAGCGATCAGTAGGAACGGAGTGATTTTCAGCCTTTGTAACATAAATTACCCTTGCTTCCTGTTGCATGTTGACCTTCACTCATTTTGGATGTGCAGTGTATGTGATTTGTCTTCGTCATAGAATAATGTTTCAAACTCTTCCACAACAACAAACTATATTTGATAACTCTCCTTCTTTAGACAGCGTTGCATGATGAGTCATATTGTGCTAATCAAGCACAGCATAGCTCGCATGTCAGACCGGCTTTCATTTTTTGTGATAGAGCCAGTTGTCTCAAGTTAAATCCACAGTTACCATCCATTTACATCCATTTTCCATTTTGAGCGAGGCATTGAATCCTTTTCCTGGACCAAGTTGCTACTACACGGGTTCTCCCAACTTCATCAAATGGTATACGTGTTGGTGTGCTACTTTGTTTCATTCTGAAACCACTGAGATTTAAGTTGGTAACTTTGCAGAGATGTGACCGAACCTTAATTGAAGCAGGCTGGTTTTAGGCATGTTTCTCTGACTTCACCAGTCTTGTCTTTGCTCTTAAGGACAGGTCAAATAAGTTTAAAAAAGACAGCGTTTTTTATGGCTTGTGCATAAGTGCTACATACAGATTAAAAGCCACTTTGCGCCACACTTTACAAGTCTGTAAACTTTAGATGTGTTTCTTTTTAATTAAGGAGGAAAACTATTATATTGATCAGTGTGTATCCCTGTCCAACCTGCTTCATTTTTTTAACCTCCTGTAATCCAGCGTTAATTTTCCCCACTGCTTTTAGCTCATTTCCTAATTTCACTCTGCTCTATTCCCCTGCTGCTTTTTCTTTTCTCTTTTCTCTCGAAGCGACATTGTTGATATAATTCTGACTGATGTTCCTGTTTCTTTGACCCATGGTGACATCAGCCATATTTGGTGCAAACAAGCGTTTTGCTTGTTGGTGCCAGCCGTTATCTTGAGCCGGTGCTGGCAGGCCTTCTATGGCCAGGCTGTCATCTACGGAGATTAGCTGTAGTTTAGGATTTGGTGCCATCTGCTGGTTAGAAATCTGTTCAGTGGCTGTGAGCTGTTTTAAGTCTGAAGGGCTTAAACTTGGTTTCGAACAGTTGTCTGGAACCTTGAATCGCCTAAATTCGGTTAATCCGAATTCGTTTGTGTTTTCTCATATTGAAGCTGAAAACTTAGTTTTTTTGTTTTATTTTCTTGAACAAAAATTCTTGCTTTTCTCTGCTTTGCATGAACTGTCTTCACACACAGACGAATTTATTTTTCGTGCTTGTTGATGGCTGTTTTTGCATTTCAGATTCGGACGCATCGGCCGCCTGGTGACCCGAGCTGCTGCTGCAGGTGGTAAAGTTGAGATTGTCGCCATCAATGACCCCTTCATTGATCTTGACTACATGGTGAGAGCCTTTGGTTTTTTTAGGGGTTTTTTGCCTTTTGTTTTGCTGCATTGCCTTCCAAAATGAGTTTCCAACATGTCAACAGTTGTATTGATGTTTATTTTTAACTTTTGGAAGAGTAAGGATAGACTGATACATTGGCTAGCCGGTATTTGCGCTTTTTGCCGGCATCAGCCGATACATTGGGTGTGTCAACTGATACCCCACCGGTATAATTCACAGACACTAATTTATGTTTCTATTTAATATTTGTTTTTATGTTTATTTGGCGTAATTTGTTTTTTTTTTGTTGTTTTTTTTATTTCAAAGAAGCGTGAAATTAGTTTTCATTATATTAATTTCAGGGTCAAATGCAGTATCAGCCCCAAATATCAGCATGTTGTATCGGCTGAAGCTGATGAGAAAATATCAGTATTGGCCCTAACAAATCTGCATCGGTCGATCCCTAGTTAAGAGCAATGTTTTAAGAGCCATTACCATTAGACAAAGTGTGACAATGTGGTATTCAAAACCCGTTGAGATTTTGGCTGCTACATAGAGTAACTAGATATTAAATTATTTTTTTCTTTTAAAACTTAAGGTCTACATGTTCAAGTTTGACTCTACTCATGGTATCTGGAAGCATGGAGAGGTGAAGGCTGAGGATGGCAAGCTGGTTATTGGCAGCATGCATATCATGGTTTTCCACGAGTACGTACAATCGTGTGTGTATGTGGTTGATTTTGATAGACAAATGTGAGCTACATGGTTAACATCCTGTAACTCAAACAGGAGAGACCCTGCCAACATCAAATGGAGTGACGCTGGTGTGGATTACGTAGTGGAGTCTACTGGTGTGTTTACCACCATCGAGAAGGCATCTGTAAGTTTTCCAAATACTGAAACACTTTGTCAATAAAAGATCAGAATTTATATTGTGCAGCGTGACTGATTCTACATGCTGTGTGTACAGGAAATGTCTCTGAACAAGCTTAGACATTTCCTCTGCATCTAAGTCTCAGTTTTCACCCTGCAGGCTCACCTGAAAGGCGGAGCTAAGAGGGTGGTGATCTCTGCCCCAAGTGCTGATGCTCCCATGTTCGTCATGGGCGTCAACCACGACAAGTATGACAACTCCATGAAGATCGTCAGGTGAGCCCCTGCTGGCTCTGCATCTCCGCATACATCCGTTATTAGAGTAAACTTTATAAACAGTAACTATGTTAATGTTCTTTTTCATCCCCGCAGCAATGCTTCCTGCACAACTAACTGCCTGGCTCCTCTCGCAAAGGTCATCAATGACAACTTTGTCATCATTGAGGGTCTCATGGTAAGGACCTAATCAACATTGCATCTTATGTAACAGTGATCCACCTACATCCTGCTTTCATGTAACAATTGTCATTGGAGCTCTTAAACACAAACCACTCAGGCAGCTGTGCACAGTTGGAGCTGAGCAGACAGCAATTCTCACTCAGCTCTTCAGTTGCTGCATAAAAGTGCAGCCATGACTGCATGAAACACAAAGTGACTTTGAAGTGCATGTGTGTGTGCGTGGACGCGTTTATGCTACATTATGGGGAGCATTTTCCGTATTTTACCATCACCGTGAGGACGTTTTGCCTTCATGGGAACATTTTCCCGGTCCCCACGGGTCCAAAACCCTGTTTTGAGGGTCAGGATTAGATTTTAGAGATTAAGTTGCAATTGGGTTTTGGTTAGGATTAGGGCAAGGGTTAGGTTTAAGCAATCATTTATGGGCGTTAGGTTTAGGGTAAGGGGCTAGGGAATGCATTATAACAATGGATGTACCCCACGGGGATAGAAAACCAGACGCGTGTGTGTGTGAGAGAGATGGAGGCAATTTTAATTCAATGAATAACACAAATATGTCCCTAATAATAATTTACATATTGTAAACTGAAGATGTGATTTCTCATGGCAATACCAGTCAGTACTCTGCATTTTTGGATCTACTGATATATTTTAAAAAGGGATGTCCGATATCATCGGCCTCCCAATATTTGCATTTAAAATGTGATTTCGGAAAATATCAGTATTGTTTTTTACGGACCAATATTTTTGCTAATGAAATCTCGTAAGATCCTGTTTCGTTGCCATCGATCCAGCATGTAGAAAGTCACTGTTCTGGAGGAACTTCATATCCCAGCATTCCTTTCACAGTCATGTGACTACGATGCAGCTGCTGCTGCTACAAACTGATTTGCTTTGAAGCTGCTTATAATTTGTCTGGTTAAGTTGTTGGTTAAGTTACCAAGTTGTCAGAAACATTATAATTAGCCACATGTTGGCTAATACCTGCTAGTATCTGATATCTGGCAGCCAGATGTCCAAAATGAACTCTCCTGGCTGAGTTAAGGCTATTTTGGGATTGTTGCTCTCAGAGCAGAATATAGTTGTATCTCAAAATATGAGATACATCCTCACAGTTGTCTGCATGTGCTCTATTGGTTAACATTGGAAATTAAGAGTTGGACAATATTGGATATCGATTACTGTCAAAAAAAAAAAAAAAAAAGTGATTATCGAGCATCCCTAAAGGAATTGTTTTGGCTATTTACTCAACAGTCTGTATTTTATTTGTTTCTTTTGTCGACATGTTGGATGAATAGAAGGTGAGAAATATTTATTGTTTCATTTTTCTGAACTCAGGGTAATTGTCATGAAATTCTACAGCAAAGAAAATGATGCATGTTAAATTGCAGAAAACTGTTGGAGGAGGAAAAAAATCTACAGATGCACCGATCTGATACCCAGACTGGATATCGGCTCCGATATTGACAAATTAGCTGGATCGGATATTGCTGTATGTGGCCGATCCCGTCATTTCTGTTTTTATTGATATCGTAATAAATGTACACTTAGAAATGTACTTTTTAAAATCTTTTCTGTTAACTTGTTACCTTTCTTTAAACATGGCTATATGTTTATGTCAAGATTGATGCCTTCACTCACATGGCAAGGAATGCCGTTTATTCATTCAAAAGTAGAGTATCAGGTATTGGCCGATGCACTCAGCCCTGGTATCTGTATCAGATCGGATCGGTGCATCTCTTTAAAAAAAAAAAAAAAAATCTCTTTTGTAAACATGATACTCAGGTCATTGAGTCAAATTTATTATCAGTAGTCATTTTAAACTCAAACTTTCCCTTAGATATGGCGCATGACCAGATTAATATTTATAACATTGAAGCTAATCAGATTTGTAGGATTGTTTTTCAGAGGTAGTTTTATTTGTTTGTAGCTTTTGGTACAACATTCTTAAATGCTACTGTAAAACATGAATACATGTTCCCTCCTCCAGAGCACAGTCCACTCAGTCACTGCCACACAGAAGACCGTTGATGGTCCCTCCGGTAAGATGTGGAGAGATGGACGTGGAGCCTCCCAGAACATCATCCCTGCCTCCACCGGTGCTGCCAAGGCGGTCGGCAAAGTTGTCCCCGAGCTAAATGGGTTCGATTACTTTCCAACTTTCTTGTAGTTATTAAAGAAATGATCATGAATCAATAACAAACATGCAGAGCCCAAATTGTTTTATGCAGCTGAGCAACATTTATTTCTCATGAAGAATTGCAGACTATGACAGAAGATAAATTGCTTTTATCTGTCTCCTCACAGCAAGCTAACTGGTATGGCTTTCCGTGTCCCCACCCCCAACGTGTCTGTGGTTGACCTCACTGTCCGTCTGGAGAAGCCTGTAAGTAGATAAGTTTCATAAATTGTTAGTGACCTTGAAAATCAACATGGAGCCGATATATTTCCTGTTTGAAAATGATATAAATCTCAGGTTAAGTTTGGCTGAAAATGAGGAAAATCTGAATCCTGACTGACTTTTATAGTTGACTAAAACTGAGCTAGATTAATCATTTTCAGTTGTCGTGTGTGTGTGTTTGTGTGTGTGTATATATATATATATATATATATATATATATATATATATATATATATATATATATATATATATATATATTTATATTTTTTTTTTTTTTTTAAACTTTCTGTCCTTTACTTTCAGGCCAAGTACGATGACATCAAGAGGGTCATTAAGGCTGCTGCAGAGGGACCCATGAAAGGAATTCTGGGGTACACAGAAGATCAGGTACAGAACTGGACCAGATTTAAACTTGGATTCAATTTTTTTTTTTAAATGTACAATAAAGTTGGAGCTCATGGAGCTGTCCAGACGCCACCAGATGGCAGCATACCTCTGAACATTGCAGAGTGAGGCGTGACTGTATTATTCTTGTGTAAACTGGCATTGATACATCCCAGTTTAAACTTTACACCTCTTCCTACTCAGGTTGTATCCACAGACTTCAACAGTGACCCTCACTCATCCATCTTTGATGCCGGTGCTGGCATTGCTCTCAACGACCACTTCGTCAAGTTGGTTTCATGGTGAGGTGATGTATTAGATCAATCATACACCAGTGTAATGAAGGGTTGTTCTACTGGCAACTGACATTTGTGATGTCACAAAGATGACATTTCCGAGTAGGTACAACCACAAGTGCTTAATTTCTTAATTTGTTCTGCTTGCCTGCAGGTACGACAACGAGTTTGGCTACAGCAACCGTGTGTGTGACCTGGTTCAGCACATGTTCTCTAAAGAGTAAAGTCGTGGCTCATCCTCCTTTTTTCACCTGTAAACTGTAACTAGATGCTGCATCATCCACCCAAGGATCAGACTTCTCTAAAAGAAACGTCTCCTGACAACAAAAATATTGACAACTTCATTTTTTTTGTTCTATTCAGCAGTGATTTGTACAGAGGTGTTTTTCCATCACTAAACTATGATGTAATGAATGTATTCTTGCACTTAAAATAAATTTCTTCAGTATTTAGAATGATGTACCTTTTTTTTTTTTTTTTAAATTTTGCACTGACTTTGCAAAATGAGGTTTAACTTTGATATTGTCAGCAAACAGTGTTTTTTGCTGTAGTTTTCATTTATTTTCTTTTTCAGAGTAAATGAACAGGACGTTTCTATAAAGTAAATTTACTGAGTGGGGTTAAGGTTTTTTTTTTTTTTTTTTTTTTTTTAAACTTAATGTTTTTGCATGTTTGCAGGAATGCAAGCTTTCTTGAAGAAATTGGCCTACTAAAAATAAATTGCAAATCACTTTGTTCTGTCACAAATGCTCATTAACCAAGCACAAATTAACAAATGGAAGTTCAGCTACATCAGTATATGCAAGGTTTAATGTGATGTGAGCAAACAAAGCAACTTCTAAGGCAATTTTCAGCCACTGGACGCTGAAACTTCCCAAAGATTTGGGATGTTGTACTTTTAATTATTACACTGCTATTGGTAAATCACTCAGCAGACTTTGAATTGGGGCCTAATTCCATTTCAAATACTGTATAGTGGCAGTCTGCACCTTCCAAAACACAGATGACTTTGGTTCATAACCTAATGTAATATTCCCTTTGCATGCCAATGGAGAAAAAAATGTTCCAGATGATTTCAGCCATGATCCCCATCCACATGCAGAATTGGCAGCTCATTTAATATTACTCTTCACATTCTGCAGTTTTTCTCTAAATCAAAATACACATTTAAAAACTGGCACATAATTTTAATCCTGATTATGTGAACAAAAGGAGCTCAGCTGTTGAATTACAGAAGAAGTGCTGCAGATTAAAGGACGAAAAGTATGGGCAGACAAATTGTAGGAAGATATTTGTTCTTTTGAAAACTGATCGACCGAACAAATTCATGCCTTCTCTTAGGGTGATTACGGTAGTGAACGCTGCCCCCTTTTAGAATCAATACGGGTTCAAACAACCGCAGTCATTCACTTGTGTTTATTTCTGAGCTCTGCTGCACCGCCGCTTCGCACTGAATCACCTCATTAACTGGAACCAAAATTAGCTTTTTTCCTTCGGACTATCAGGTATGTTACCTAAATCAGATTTTTTCTAAATCATAAAACGTTTCCTAGGGTCTTTACTTTAAGGATTAGAGGTGAAACAGGTTATATAATTGTGCATCGCAACATTCATTCTCTTCTGAGTGTGCTGCGTAAAAGTAAATTGCTAATTTGCAGCAAGGTCCAGTTGTGCGTAAATTGTTTTGGGCACTTTGTTTTGAGTCTTCATAGATTTGCAATTGCATTTTGACATTTGCTGCCAAAGATAAAACATCCTTAAAAATTGCACCATCTGACTTTTGGCCCACAGCTCTTCTTGTTGTTGGGGATCATCTGGTGAAACCAGGAAAAGGCTGCAGAAGAAGCTGCAGTGTCTGATTCCGCTTTTGGTTCACAAGCCAAGTGTTTTCCACGGAATTATCTGCAGAGTTGAATCCACTGAAGTCGAGGTTCATGCCGGATTTCGAGCATTTCAGATTTTCCTACTCTAGCATGAATCCGGTCCTGGGGGAGAACGGCTTCCTGGCTCCGCAGCAGCATCACCAGATGACGGGACAAACCGACTCCGCCATCCCAGAGCCAGGCTACTTCCTTGGAGACCATGGAGGATTTGGGGCTGATGGTTTGTCCGGGCTGGACCTGGGCGCTCTGCCGCCGTCGGGCCTGGCCTATCTGCATCTGAACACCCCCCTGCACCGCGTGCCTCCAGCGGCTACAGCGCTGCGCAACGACCTGGGATCCAACATCAGCGTACTGAAGACCCTGAACCTTCGCTTTCGCTGTTTCCTCGCTAAGGTGCACGAGTTAGAGCGCAGAAACAAGTTACTGGAGAAGCAGCTGCAGCAGGCTTTAGAGGACAACAGCGGGGGGGATGGACATAAGCCCCTCACCAAAGACATGGGGGTCCAGACTGGATTTATCGGGCCTATTCCAACCAGACCGAACCTAATGCCGCTCCAGAACGTCAACAACTCGGCCTACTTACCCGGTGGCCTCCTCTCTCCCACCCTGAACCCCCCTCCACTATTTGACAATAAATACCTCCTGGGAAACAACCTCAACACGGATTCAAACTCCAACTTCACCACGTCCGGTTTCTCCATCAGCCCGGCACTGAGTCCCAGCGACCCGTCCAGAACCAGCAGCAACATCAACGAGAAGCACGCGCCTCATGCCGGGACAAACACCAACACTCTCCCGCCTCCCCCGCGCTTCCTCCCCGGAACGATCTGGTCCTTCAACCACACTCGGCGGTGTGGCATCGGAAGGGAGTCGTGCGTAACGGGGCCCGGGGTCTCCTGGACTCACCCTGACGGCGTGGGGGTCCAGATTGACACCATCACACCGGAGATCAGGGCTCTGTACAACGTGCTGGCCAAGGTGAAGAGAGAAAGGGATGAATACAAGAGAAGGTAAGGACTGGAGGAACTTTTTTAGATGCAAGTTTGTCGCATTCTGAAAGGAAGTGCGCGAGAAATGTGAGAGATAAACATTGAGTTATCACCCAGCCAGCTTGCTTTGGCCCTGCAAGTATTCAGTTATTTAATACCAAAAATACCAAATTTATTCTTTAAAAAAGTTAAAATAATGAAGGTTTTGCAGGTTTTACATGCCCCCCCCCATCTAAACTGCACTCGTCTTTCATGATATAGCCTAATTATATTAGTATGTTTAGTTCCAAAACGGCAGCTCAGTCTTGGTAAATGAGCAGTTAAAAATAAAATTACTCGTTCATTATGATGCAGCTGCGTTTCTGAGATCAATAACCAGCTTAAACAACAAAATAGAAGTGTTGGGAGTCAGAGCATAGCAGCACTTGATTTAACACAATGTTCCAGTAGTGCATGTAACTAACTCAGCAGTTAAGCTCTTTTATTTACCAAAAATAAATGATAATAGATGCTTTGTAAAAACTTTGAAAATAAAGTTGCAATGAAATATGTTGTTGAGTGTGCAAATGGCATAGACGCTACAGTTTGTGTCCTGAATATGTGTTTTATTGATTTTTGCCCCTCAGAAAGCTTGAAACGTGATATAGAATGGGGTCAGATGGTGTGATGATAAGTATTTGTCCCCACATAAAGGTAGTTCCCTGTGCAGCTTATTCCCAGAAAGCTTCCCTGACTTCAGGAGGTCAGAGAGTGCAGGACTGTTATTGATACTGAAGAAGCAATATCATGATTAATGCATCAAAGTCAACAGAAACCAGACTCCAGTGTCTTCGAGATTGGAAATGAGTTCATAAATTGTTTTTTCAATTTCATTTTGAATATGTTGAAGGACCAGAGACATTGTTTAATTCCTCACTTGTTCCTCCTCAGTTGTGCATTGAGATTTTTTTATGTTAAAAAAGCCCTGACATCATCGCTTTGTCAGTCTGCTGAGGCAGGATGCTTCTGCAGACTGACAAACCTTCAGCCACATCGATTTCAGCAGCAGAAGGATGTCTAACTGAACCGCACCGATATACTGTAAACAGAGTGATGTTTAGATTCCTTGGGGCGTGATAAATGTTTTCATCACTTCAGTCATACATACACTGATGCTGTCTTTGTATTCAGGGCCTTGAAATGCGGCATCTCAATCCACTTTCCCATGGCACAACCAGATACACAACCACATATGTTTTCAACAAGATTATCGCAAAAATCACAATAACAACTGATCAAATATATGATTTGATTAAAAAAAGAATGCAAAGTTGAATACTTAGAAGTAATAATTAAAGTTTAGTCTACTTATTTGACACCCCCCAAAGAAATAAATAAAAAAGTGTAGTGAATTAAAAAAAAAAAAAAAAGGTCAAAGATAATTACTTCTGTTTTTTTTAGGGATACATCCATACAGAAATTAAACCACTTTAATTTTTGAAAGTTTTTGGTAAAGTCAAAATCATTTCATGTGTGCGTCTTCACAAAACTCCTATGAACTCTGTTGTATGAATCCCAGGCCTGCTGGATTTGCAGAAATTTTGGGGTTTCCAAAACACCATTTCCATGTTGACAAAATGTCCAAACAATTATTCACTGCTGGATATACCCAAACTAGTCTCTGTGTGGACGTGACCTACCGTTTGAAAGTTGTGTGTCCTTAAAGCACTGCTTGAAAGGCAAGCAGTGCTTTAAGGACACACAACGGAACTTTTAGCAGTTTTCTCAGTTTCCTATCGGCGGCTAAACTAGCATCCATCTTGTATCGTACCTTCACTGTGATCCACTCCAGCCAGTAAAAGACAGTCTTATCTTGACTCTTGTTCTGTCCCTTCCTCTCTTTCTTTTCCTCTCTTCCTCCGGTAAGGTTTCCTTGCATTTCTTTACCGAGTCCAACATGATGCACGTTCAAAACACTCGCTGATACCTGGTTTACATCCAGTTGCTAGTGAGTGACGCGGTGCTGCAACCAATAGTTGGCTGCAACGTCACATTCGCATCCTGGATGGGAATCTTACATAATGCTTTTTTTGAGTTCCGGGACGCCTCTTGACAGTGACTGCTCGAAAATGCGCAAAATGAATGTTGGTGTGCCATCAAAACGAGTCAGAAATGCATATTTATGAGGTCTAAAAGTTACGTTGTGTGTCTTTAAGAGAGCAAATTTTTGCATTTAAAAAGTAGTCATATTTAACTGTCATAAGATGCCATACTTCCTTAGTCCATGCATGACTCTCACCCGGGAGTCTGGGGATCCAATCCCACCTGGGCCCTCCTTGCGTACCTTGCCACATTTTGGCGTAGTCGGCAGGATCCATGTGGCACTAGTAATACAGTTGTGCTCAAAAGTTTGCATACCGTCCCACTAAAGAAAAGGTTAGATTCAGAAAAGTTATTCAAATAAAAAGAAACTGAAAAGAGTAATGATAAAAATTTGCTAAGTTATGATTTAGGAATATAAAATATGGACTCTGAATTTTTGTTAAAGGTGCCATGACATCAAATTTCACTTTTCTGGGGTTTTCGGTGTATAATATGATCTGTTGTGCACTGATAAGGCCATGTGAATGTCCAGAGTGAGAATCAAAGTTCCTGTTTATGGTCTGTCAGCTTTGTCTCTCTGCTCAGAAACAGTTGAATCAGACAGCAGGCTATCATTCTACGTAGTTCTATCATTCTACGTAATTTAATTGCTCCAATAAGAGCACACTATCAAGTAAACAGCGCCCCCCCCCCCTCTCTCTCTCTCTCTCCTAACGGTTTATGCACCGTCCGCTCCCCCCCTCCCCTCCCTGTCTGATTCAGCTTCGTGTATGGAGCTAGTAGTAACTTCTGTGCAGTCAGGTCTGGATTTTCAAACAAATGGATTTAAAAGCAAACTTCTGCAGCAACACTGAGGGAGGGGGCCACAACCTTGTCATTACCTGTAAGTTTATTTATTTTCTAAATGCTGTCTTGTCTGATAAACGTAGCTCACACTGTCTAAAGTGCCCATGTTGCTAGCAGTTAGCCTTTAGCAAACTCCGACCGCAGCTTGACCTAGATTCTCCAAATAAGGTCATAGCCAAATAAGGTGTAGCCAATCAAAATGAAGTCAACGTGGTCTCCGGGTAAAGCTCCATATCATCACCAGACCCAACTGTATTACTGAGGAAGTGAGGTCTGGCGTTTCAAAACAATACTCCGCTGTAAAAAATGTCGTTTTTTTCTTTGGAGTATTTACATATGCAGTAATGCCAACAACATAAACTAGTTTTTAACTGCTATGTCATCACTCCTTTAATTAAAAAAAAAAAAAAAAAAAAAACAAACAAAACTATCCCAGACAAATTAGAGCACCTTCTTCATGAACAGTGGATCAAACTACCTGTAAACAGGCGCAGATGTCTTATGGTTCATTACAGAAAGCACTTAATTGCAGTCTGGGGATTGAATCCCGCCTGTGCCCTCCTACCCGCTACATTAGGATAGATTCAAAGAAAAACACGTAAATGGAGAATAGTACTGGCCCAAGTACAGAGCCCTGGAGGACTCCGATGAGTTAGCAGATTTTACACCCAGGAAACATAAATTTAGAACTTTTAAACTCTGGCAAAGTACATCTAAGCAGTACATTTATCTTATTTTGTTCCTTTGCTTTGTGATTCTGATGGTCAGATCCCTTTTACTCTTTCACTGCTTAATTTCTATCTATCTTATAGTTTATTATATTTTATTAAATGCACTGTGGGGTCGAGTGAAATGTAATTTCATCTGTGTTGTAAGTCCAACATGCGGCACACTTCACAAATAAAGTTGAAGTTGAAGTTGAAGTTCTCTCATCTTCCACCAACTCTGGCCACTTTCACAATGTTTTTTATAACCACATGAAACTAAAGATGATTTCCATAGCTAGCACAGGTAAAAGAGGACATAGATTAAAAAAAAAGTTCCACTACTTTCCCATCATGCAGCACAGCTTCATTTACCATTATATCCTTTAAAAACAAGGCTGTAGCTCTTAATTGCTTGAATGAACCTGAAACTCTCCTGGTCACTGAACACAAGAAATGATAAGTTATGTTGGAAAGAATTGTTCTCTTTGGAAAGTTATAAAGTATGTACACCCTCAGTTGACAGCTTCCATGCTTCATTTTGATAAACACCCAATTAAAATGTGAAATTCTGCTGCATTTTATGCAGCAAAATTTGGGTGAGACAAAATGGATTTTTGTTTTCAGATACTTGACATAAACAATCAGCTGATTGGATCATTTCACCTTCAGAAAAGGCAGCTGAATTATAAACGTCCAGTAAATTCGTGTGTGTTTTCAACTTCATTTTTAAAGCAAATTTTCTGTTTAAACTTGAAGAAGTCTTACATTTTCATTTTGAGGAAAGTCTGAAAGTCTTCAAAACTCTGAGGTGAGCTCAAGATCCCTTCATGCAGACCAGACAGATTTCGTATGATGTTGAAACCGTTATTTCAACGGTTTCTTCCTTTCTGTCTCTTCACCCCTCTCCTCTCACTAAAATCCCTCTCCTGCTCCTCCTCCCTGCTGAGTTTTATTTTGCTACCTGCAATGCAGCACTGGCCTGTGACCGCCAGCAGTGATGTCACCCACTCTACCATCTCCCTCTCTGCCTCCCTTTCATATCCTCTGTCTCCTTTTGTATCTTTATATCGAATCACATTCTTCCTTCTCCATTTTTATGGGCTCTTCCCCGCATCCCAGACTTGCTCTCTAAATCTCTCTCTGCGTCTGTTAAATTGCTTCCTGCTGTCCTTGCCAACACCTCATATATTTCTGCCTGTTTCCCTGCGCACACACCTTGTTTCACCTCCCCTTTGCGCCCCAAGTGAGTCTCCACAGCGTCACACAGTCGCTGACATCATCAGCTTTGTCATGTCACCGTTCTTTGCCAACAACACAGCTGCAAAAACTCCTGTATGGATTTCTTTCTCTTGTCCTTTCTGTTCAATTAAGCTCAAGGTGGCTTCATTGCAGGGTTTTTATGTGAAAATGTGCAGACCAGCCAAGTTTCCCTCCCCAGTAGTTCTGAATGAAAATCAGTCTATGTGCACAGAGGTATTGTCACACTGACCCATTAAAGCTTGATGCATCATTCACAGTCATGTAAAAAAGTGCACCCTCTTTTATTTTTAGGTTTTGCATCATGAGGTCGTTATAAGGTCTATCAATTAGATAAATGCAAGCTCAAACAACACACAACAAATTATATACTGCTCAAAAAATATATATAAATAAAGGGGAAACGTAAAAAACACAAACACAAAAGGGGAAACAAAAATGCCAAAATGCAGAAGAAGAAGTGTGATTTATCAACTTGTTAAATTACTTTTACCATCAGTATCTTAAAAGGACACTGTAACATTTGGCCACTAGGGGCACTAAACCTGTAGATTCCTACAGGGCTCACAACTGTCGCAAATTTAAACGGTCTTTATCCGTGTTTTGGAATCGTGTTCGCAGACCTTGTTGATCAGCTGATAGAGAAGTCATCGGGCAAAGCAAAGCGCTCCAGGTCACATGATCCAATGAGAGATTGATCCGCTTCTGCAAAGATACAATGTCTGGTTTTTGAGGATGGCAGCCCCCATGGAGCACCGACATGCATCAAGTGCTGTATATTGACCCCAGGAATCTTTTATTTTTACTTACAATAGGCTAATGTTTGGGTCAAAAGTTACACAGTATCCTTTTACGTAATGAAGTTTATTGTTTCACATTGCTGAGAAGATATTTTGCGCCGTTTTTTTCAATATTTCTCCAGGAGATTGTGGTGTGCAGACATTCATTTGTGCACAGCTCTCTTATTCTAAGGTCTCACAGTATTTCTGTCAGACTGGGGTCTTTGGATATTTGCAAAACCTTGATCATTTTCTTTTTCAGACACTGTTGTAGATTTTCAGCTGGGTTATGATCATTTTCCTGCTGCAAAATGGTGTTTGCTGTCTGTTACAGTAAGAGCTGCAGTCTTGCAGGTTTTTAGATGTTTCCCTGCTCTTATTGAAATTAAATAACTTCTACAGTCTGTTGTCAAGTTCTGCATTTGAATCAGATGCATCAAAACCAGGGAAATACCTAAAAATTATAGGATGTGACTCTTGGGGCCTGGTACACCCCTACCCTCACATACACTATTTTGCCAAAGTTATTCGCTCACCTACCTCGACTCACATATGAGCTTAAGTGACATCCATTCTTAATCCATAGGGTTCAATATGATGTTGGTTCGCCCTTTGCAGCTAGAACAGCTTCAACTCTTCTGTCCACAAGGTTTAGGAGTGTGTTTATGGGAATTTTTGACCTACCAGAAGCACATTTGTGAGGTCACACACTGATGTTGGACAAGAAGGCCTGGCTCTCAGTCTCCGTTCTAAATAATCCCAAAAGTGTTCTATCAGGTTGACACACACTAGACACACCAGACTCTGCCATCCATGTCTTTATGGACCTTGCTTGTTGGAAGTTGGAAGTCATGTTGGAAGAGGAAGAGGCCAGCTCCAAACTGTTCCCACAAAGTTGGGAGCATGGAATTGTCCAGAATGTCTTGGTATGCTGAAGCATTCAGAGTTCCTTCACTGGAACTAAGGGACCAAGCCCAGCTCCTGAAAAACAACCCCACACCATAATCCCCCCTCCACCAAACTTTACTCTTGGCACAATACAGTCAGACAAGTACCGTTCTCCTGGCAACCACCAAACCCAGACTCCTCCATCAGATTTCCAGATGGAGAAGCGCAATTGGTCACTCCAGAGAATGCCTCCACTGCTCTTGAATCCAATGGCGGCTGCTTTACACCACTGCATCCCACGCTTTGCATTGCACTTAGTGATGTATGGCTTGGATGCAGCTGCTCAACCATAGAAATCTTTTTCATGAGGCTCTCTGCGCACTGTACTTGAGCTAATCTGAAGGCCACATGAATTTTGAGGTCTGTAGTGATTGACTGCAGAAAGTTGGCCACCTCTTTGCACAATGCGCTTCAGTATCCGCTGACCCCGCTCTGTCAGTGTATTTGGTGTACCACTTTGTGGCTGAGCTGCCGTCGTTCCCAAACACTTCCATTTTCTCAGAATACAGCTGACAGTTGACTGTGGAATATTTAGGAGTGTGGAAATTTCACTACTGGATTTGTTGCACAGGTGGCATCCTATCAAAGTTCCACGCTGGAATTCACTGAGCTCCTAAGAGCGACACAATCTTTCACAAATGTTTGTAAAAACAGTCTGCATGCCTACCTGCTTCATTTTATGCACATGTGCCCATGGAAGTGATTGGAACACCTGATCCATAATTTGGATGGGTGAGCAAATACCTGAGGCAATATAATGTATCTTGGTAACATCTGCTAAAATCTGACTTGCCCTCCCACATGCTACCCAGTAACGTATTTCTTTTTAAAAGATTCATACATCACTTTCCCAGTTTTTGCCCCTGTTTGGCCACCCCATCAAAAATTTTCTAGATGCGCTCTTGTGACATAGCATGTTCATGACTATGGATAAAACCTATTTAAATTACAAAAGTGTGGTGCATGAGTCTTGTACTTGAGCAAAGAACCACGTATGTTCTTTAGCAGATGTTTACTTGTTTGTTTTAGGGATGCACAGTACATTGAAAATTTACTGTTATCACAATGTCAACATGCATAATATGTATGTCATGAAGACATTTTCACGTGAAATGGACTTAGGGCCGGCACCATATGTTAAGGCTGCAGTATCACAAGTCATACTGTCATGGCAGTTTTCACCAGTGAATATATTTTTCCTAATATTATGTAGCCCCAACAACACAGTCATGTTTAGACCATAGGCATGTTTTGAAATACTAACAATGAAAATACTTAATTTATCCCAGAGGGGAAATTGAGGAAGCAATATGATTAGGCTCTGAGGTTCTGAAGGAAGTGACTGTCGAAGCTCTTTCTTATAATCACATCATCTTTAACAGTAAAAATCACCCCTATGAGCAAGTTTTTACATCATCCAGCAGTTATTTAATCATCACAGCTGCTGTTTATCTGATTAAATATGATTAGAAGCATCACTGCAGAGACACGTGTTGAGACTTTCAAACAGATCAGGGTGACAAGGACATCAGCTGTCTCTGTGGCGCTAACTCTCTCTCTCTCCAACCATATATCTGAACGTCTCATTCTCACTTGCTTTGGACATTGTCATTGTAACTCAGGATTGGCAATACACAAATTTTTCCTGTCAATATGATATAAGTAGATTATGGTACTTTTTCATCAATATCGACACACATACCAAATGATACTTTTTGTCCCTAAAAAGATAATTACATGATTATACAGTTTGCATCAATAAGTTGAATGCAACGGCAATATTAAATATAAGTAAAACTTATAACTGAAGTTCTGGAAAGAAATGCTTTTAAAGCAATAATAAATTATATTGAGGAGAAAATTTAACAAAAATAAGATTAAGAACTTCTCTTGATTGTCTAATAACTTAAGCACACATTAAGATTATTTAAATTTATTCAGTGGAAAATATTCAGATATAAGATGTAATAGTAATATTATAAATTTACCAAAACATAATATGCAATAACTTGTGTAAACCTCTGAAAAATAACAAAACATCATCATCATCACTAACAATAGCAGCAAAATGATGACATCTGATAGGCTACCACCATCATGTGACACAGAAACTACAATCTCTGGCTGGTTTCACACAAAATTTCATTGCGTAAGACTCTCAGCATATTCTGCATGCTTTGTATTTGTACAGTGGTATCTTGATACTCCAAAAAGTATTTGGAGTATCCGATATATTTATCTGGATGGTATCGATATACCTACCCTAATTGCAACCTGGAAAAAAAGTACATTAACCCTCTGGTGATGTAGGTTATAAATGGTCGTTTTACACTACGTTTGTTTTTACCTTTATATTTCACTTTGCATTTTTTTTTTTTTTTTTTGACACACTGTGTTAACTCAGTTGGCCTAAAACCACACAAAAACAGAAAATCTGCATAAAGAAAAGTTAGGTTTTTCATTGTGAAAAGCACAAACTTGTTTTTACGAACCATCTTTATAACTTAGAATGCAAATATAAGAAGTTAGTTTTAAATTATTTACAAAAAATTGCCCATTGAACGTGGTGTACAATTAAAACGCAATTTACATCAAATTGCAGCAAAGTCCAGAGGCTACAGTTCCTCAACGCAGTCGGCCCCGGTTCGATTCCCGGTCCAGGTCCCTTTGCTGCATGTCACTCCCCACTCTCTCTGCCCCTTTCCTGTCGCTATACACTGTCGCATAAAGGCCACTAGAGCCCAAAAAAAAAAAAAAAAAAAATGCAGCAAAGTCTAAGGTGTTTAACTATTTTCAAAACAATCAGTTATCACCATAAGATGCCACAAAGATTAATTGCTCAAACCCAAAAAGCAGTTCCTGTCCATTACAAGACAGAAAGGACATCACAGGTCTGATATTTCCAGGATGTGTTAGTCCTCCTGTCCACCAGGAGGCAGCCCTTCAATCTGCTTTTGGGGAAATTAGTTAGTTCCTTCACTCCCCCTTTTCCTCAGTAACCAAATGCGTCATATGTTGTTACATAATTTCCTGACTGGTTGATGTGGTGCATTTTTCTATCAACAGTAAAGGGGTGGTTAGGTTTTTGTGATACTTTATTTTTCTTGCTTGCTAGCACTTTCCATAGAATCTGCTGTTTGTACCTTTTTTTTCTTCAGCAAACACACTTTAAAAGTGACTGTGATATTAACTGGAAAACTTGGTTTTACATTTTATATCATACAGTAACTCCGATTGTATCTGGTCTATCGACACAATTTAAAAACTGGTTCATAGCTTGATGTCTGCACTATCCAAAGAAGTTGGACTGGTGTCTCTACTTCACTGCCTTTAGCTGCTTTGTCATTTTGAACTGGACATGCAATCTAGATGAACCGGTGCGTCAGTTGGCCCCAGAGGGTTAAATCCCCTTTTATTCTCTATATGTGTAATATCCAAGGGACTCACCCTGGCTACGTTTGCATACAGCAGCAATATTATGGTATTACCCCGCTCATAACTTTATTCTGCCATGTTTATTTTCTGATTCATTTAACCTGAAGAAGGTTGTATTCAGAGTAGGCAGTACGGATTAAGAAATGTCACATTATGTAGACATCTATACCAGGGATGGTCCAATCCAATCCACTTGATCGGTATCGGCTCCAATCTAGGCTAAAATCACTGGATCAGGATCCATAAACATAAAGCGCAAACTTTATCATATTTTCTGCTATGTTTTGCACATCATACCGCAACACAGAGGAACTGTCACTGTAGTTGCCATGTGCTTGTGTTTTAGTCACATGATCAAAAACGTGCAGATCTGTAGTCATGTCTGCCAGGTAAATTACTTTATGCGAATGGGGGAGAAAAGTAAAACAGCTGAGTGCCTCAGCAGTTATACATACGTAACTTCAGTTCTGGTAACATATTTACTTTTGTTCTTTAGGAGACCAGAATAACTGTTGAACATTGGTTTTAGGTGTCAGTGTTTAGTAAATTACACCAATGTACTCTTATAATGACAAAAGAATTGGATCGGTGCTGGATCGGTGTTGGTCGATCCTCAAGGCTGCTGTATCAGTATTGATATTGGATGTGAAAAAGTGGCATCAGGCCATCCCTGATCTATACAAATTAACTGCACTATTGCATTCTAGCAGAATTTGCAGAGATCTGATTACTTGTTTTTGTGAGAACATCTGGCAATACCAGCTCCAGTGAGGTTCCAGTACAGAAGAGGAATACAACTGTAAAATGATTTTTCATGTATTTTTGGAACAAGAAGGAGATGCACTTAGGCTGAAGCTCCATGGGTTTATTGACTATAGATGTCTGAGGACTGTATAGGTGTAAACATTGCATTGGCACAAGAGCATACTGTTGGACTAAATCATTAATCTGACTACTGTCCATATCATGTGTGCAGGATGTCAAAGACTATACCATCTGCAACTCATGTATTGTGCAGAGTGCTTACATGTATGTGCACCTCCAGCAAGTGGATATAAATGACTCATTCTAAGAAAATAAAACAGATAACAGCTATTCTAGGGCAATGATTACACATCAATAGAAACAAAGTTTTGAATTATATATCACATTTTTCTCCCACTGGCCTTTGATTTTGTAACATACTGTACCTTTAAAGGTACAGTATGTAAAAAGTCAAAGGACAGTGAAATATTGAACCCATCTTCTGGTTATTTTTACACTAAGTATGTATTTTTCAGACCAGCTTTGTTTGCTTTAGACCTATCTTTGTATCAGTGACACATTTTCACAAGATTTGGCATCAGACATGTTTCTGAGCTAAGTTGAATCAGAATACATGACCCAAAATAAACCTAACCACATGAGGATTTCCATATTCGTTCATTACATCATTTCCCACTTTCGATCAAACACATTCAACCTTATTTTCTTTCATCCTTCCACATTTCTGCTACACATTAAGACTTACTTAGGACACTGGAAGTTCCAGTTAATCTGCAATAAATACACTAAATGTTTTTATATTCGCTTACATCTGATAAGCAGAAATTAAGCATATCGATATCTTAGTGTCTGATCTGTTAGCTTGTGGTTTATTTTTCCTCACAGAGTATTGAATCTGTGAACCAAAAGTCAAAATTGTATCAGTTTTTATTTTTACTCAAACAAAATATTGAAGTGGTTGACTTGAGAGATCTTTAGTCCTTTTCATGAAACACATTTTTAACTGAGTAAAATCCAGCAGATGTGTAAGCTGGAGGCCCTGCAGTGCAGCTTGTTTCTGTTCTCTTTGTTTATTCATGTCTTGTCTCCATAGTGAGTGTTGGAGCATGCTGTTCGTGCCACTCGTGCTCTAAATGCACATGGCATGTTCTCTCCTTATGTAACCTGCTGAGTAATACTGATGTTGGTAGGAGGGGCCTTGATGCTGTACAGCATAGGTCAAAAAGGCAGGTGCTCATGGAGGATTTTCTGAGCTGCAGAGGATAAGAATGTTCCTGCTTTTGAGTTGTCTTGTTCCACCTGAAAATTAGGCCACATTTACCTTAGAACATGCAGATCTGATGAGACTGTAATTGTTTATGGTCAATTTATTATATAGAGACAAACAAATGAGGGTAAATACTTGTGAAAGTACAAGTAAATAGCTTCGTATTTAGCAGCAAGGGTGCTCTGAAACTAGCTGTTACTGCTTGCTAGGGGTGTAAACCACTGGTTTGATCACAATACAATATTATATAGATACAGTGGAAAGCAATACGATGTTTGTCGATATCTCAAATTCAGTCATGATTTGATGTACAGTCGTCCTCAAAATTATTCATACCCTCCAATTAAAGAAGGGACAAAAAATAAGCTGTCAGTGAAATAAGATAAAATTGACAAAAGTAAAAATAAATAAAAAATCTATGAAAATCATGACATTGGTTTTGACTTGTGGCTTGAGTGAAATATTAAAAATTAAAACCCCAAAAATTACACCAGTAAACAAGCATGATGGGGCTCCAAGGCTAAAATTTTGTTAAGCAACACTGTAATGTTCAAAAAGACTTCTACACCTGTTGGCAGGTATGTTGGTTCACTGTTGATGGGAAAGGTGCTTTAATGTGTCTGGGACAATTTTGTTTGTTTTTAAAATTATTATTTTTTGATTGTTATAGTTGGTCCTTTTAATTGGAGGGTGTGAATAATTTCGAGGATGACTGTAGGATCCACTGATCGATATGAAACAACGTGAAAAAATATTATAAGTAGGAATGTTCGATATTGGCTTTTTACCAATATCCGATATTGTCCAACTCTTAATGTCTGATACCGATCTATGCAGACAACTGTGAGGTTGTATCTCATATTTTGAGAAATACAACTATTTTCTGTTCTGAGAGCAAAGATCCCCAAATATCCTTAACTGAGCCAGGGGAGTTCATTTTGGATATCTGGCTGCCAGATATCAGATACTAGCAGGTATTAGCCAACATGTGGCTAATTCTAATGTTTCTGACAACTTGGTAACTTAACCGACAACTTAAAACCAGACATATTATAAGCAGCTTCAAAGCAAGTCAGTCTGTAGCAGCAGCAGCTGCACCGTAGTCACATTGAGGTTGAGTTTGAAAAAGGGATAGTGCATATTAATGTACATAGAAAATAAATATCCGGTATTATAGCAAAGCTAGATTTCATTTTAGTCACTTAACGTGACTCTAAAACAATGCTGGGATATGAAGTTCTGTCAGACAGTAACTTTTCTTTTTGCTGGAACCCTGCTAATTGAACAAAATCGCACGAGATCTCCTTGTTCCATTACAAAATCTTGCATGATTTCGATAATAGAAACATTGGTCTGAAAAAAAAAATTATACCAAGATTTTCTGAAATCGCATTTTAATCCTGATATTGGCCGATAATATCAGTAGGCCAATAATATTGGACATCCCTACTTATAAGTAATCTGTTTTTTTTTTAAATCATAACTCTAAGCTTGTTCTTACTTTAAAATGCATGCAGCAGAATCTCCCTGTGTCATATATTACCACTGCACAGCTTTAAACAGGGATTTTGTTGTGAAAATGTTCTGTCAGAGGAATTAAAAATGAAGCCATTTTCATAATAAAAGTAGGTTTATTATTGAATTTTGGTCAATTTTGGGATTTGGCTAATTCACAATCAATACTTCAATGCAGGTCAATGTGTTGCTACATCCCTTCTGCTCGCATTGCTTTCTTAGATTTGCCTTAAACGTTTAATAACAGTTTCTTTGTGTGCTATTAAAAGCTGGCATATCTTTATGAAAAATCATGGCTTTGTGTGTGTTTAAAGATGGGAAGAAGAATACACAGCCAGGATGGACCTGCAAGAGAAAGTAGCTGAACTTGAGGAGGTATGCAACCAGTTCAGACTTATTTAGAAATATTCCTTTTTATGGGAATGTTTTGGTTTTACATGCATATTCAGTTTCTTGGAATATAGTTTGATTTTCTAACCAGAACAAATTATACACATGGTCTTTTAGATTTAAGTGGGATTTGGTTCTTCCACTGAGAAATTTGGCTGATAATGATTTAATTTAAAGTTTGCATCTGCTCTGATTTAATTTATGTTTTGTTTTGAATAAGAGGAAGACCTGAGGAGATACATTTATCAATGCAGAGCAGAAGATAAACTTCTGGCATCCTCTTACTTCCAGCAGATGACTTTTTATTGTGTGTGTTTTGTAGGACCTTCAGGAGAGTGAAGTGTATCAGGATGAGCTGGCTCTCAGGGTCAAGCAGCTCAAGGCAGAGCTTGTTCTCTTTAAAGGACTAGTCAGCAACGTAAGTCTGCTCACAGATGTGTTTTAACTTACAGGAAGGTTCAAATGAGAGAATCTGCATTCACACTTGTATAATTTTTGTATCAAAATTTTCTTTTCGGCAATAAAAATGTAATTTTACACATTACAAGTATTTACTATTGGCTGATTAAAACATACATTCACCTTTAATCATGGTTGTCGTAGCATAGCTTGGTACAGTTTTGCTTTATTCTGCAACCTGCTCACAGATTTATGTCAAACACATGAAAACAGAGACAGTTTTGTCTCTTTGTTTCAGAATCTGTCAGATCTGGACAGTAAGATCCAGGAGAAAGCCATGAAGGTGGACATGGATATCTGCCGACGCATCGACATCACCGCCCGCCTCTGTGATGTCGCCCAGCAGAGGAACTGTGAGGACGTTATCAACATGTTCCAGGTGATGTATCTATTTATCTTTATTTACTCCCTCTTTTAGAGTGTCATTTATTAGAAGCTGGACTTAATTTCTAATCTTTATTGTTATTACTTTTCATGTTTAAAATTTTTAAAAAGTAAACTGTTGAACAGTCCACAACACCTACATCTGTGCATAGCTTGATTTTCTTTATTATTATTTCTTTCCATTTCTGGAATTTGAGGAGTAGTTTAAAAAGCTTCAGCTTTTAAAGTGCATCTTGTAGATGACTGCATTATATTCAGGAAAATGGATGAAGGAAGAACCAAAACAGTCAAACAAGCTATTAGCTTCAAAGTTTAACTAATTACTCAGTTGTATAACTTAAGCAAAAACTGCTGTATTCAGCCAATATAAGCATCACATAAAGCATGAATGGGATATTTTATTTCTTTTATTTTTTAAATTATTTTTTTATTTTGCCCTGTCCAGCATCACAGGGAGCAGAATGTTTTTTTATAATGCAACTATTCTGCTGTGTTGTGCCCAACAAATTTGCTTTAATAAGGGGATAAAGCTCCTGGGATTTAAAGCTCCCCTTGATGATTTAGTAAAGTTCTGTAATTTAAATATTGCTCAGTTACATGTGCATGCTGGGCCAAGAAAGGAAAACAAAGAAAGGGGTAGAGATGGAGAGAGTGAATAGAAGACAAAGATGCAACAGATGGAAAACAACAGCAACAGATGTTCAAACAAAACAAAGAAACCGGACAACCAGCTGCTACACCTGTAAAGAAACACAACATAACCCCTAACCCAAAACATCCTATGGTCTCTGCAAGACAACAAAGCTGACAATCGTCAGGAGCGCCTACAAAAAGCAGGCTAGGAGTAACATGATTCGCAAAAATTACAACACCAATAAACAAGAACCTAACTTTAGCTGTTGGTGATTAAACCCACAGGACAACACTGTGACTGTATAAGTGTGAAACCCATAGGGAAAATGTGCTGCTCATTTGTGGCTCAATCTCATCTCTGAGATCAGTTTGAGCTTCTCATAACAGTATCATTCAACAGTCATTTGTTTCTGAATTACTTCTCCTAAGGGTCCCTTAGGAGCAAGAGATGAGCTAAAAAAGAGAAAAGACATCACTGAGACAAAGGAGGTTGAGTTGAGGTTGAACTATTTGAGCAATACTTGAGAAGTGGGATAAACAGAAGAGATCTCATAATTGTCTGCCCCTGATCTCAAATATGTCTCAACTGAGACAAATATGTCTCAACTAAGACATAACTGAGTTCAGGGCCATACAATTATGATCTCTTCTGTTTATCCCACTTCTCAAGTATTGCTCAAATAGTTATCTCAACTCAACCTCCTTTGTCTCAGTGATGTCTTTTCACCTTTTAGCTTACCTCTTGCTCCTAAGGAACCCTTAGGAGAAGTAAATCAGAAACAAATGATCACAGAATGATACCTTTATGGGAAGTTCAATCTGATCTCAAGAGATTAGACTGAGCCACAAATGAGCAGCACATTTTTCCTATGGGAAGTTAGTGAATGTGTGTGCAAAATATAAGGAATAAATCATGTTCAGCGAAGAGTATAATCGTGCAAATGCAACCGCACCCCTGCAAAGATCAGATCCAGATCAGTACCAGACCCAGAACGCGAATCCGAACAAGCTCACCACAGTGATGACCATACAGCCGCCTAGAAGATGACGGAGGAAGGCCCCAGTCATAGCCCCCTCTAGGGGGCAAGGAGCAACAGCCTTGAGCCCGACTTGGCACCAGCCACCTAGAGGCAAGGAGAGTGCAGGGCCCAGGGTCTCGCGTGCCCGAGAACCTCCTCCAGGTCGAGGTTCCTGTTGCACACTAGCTGACCGGCTGACCTTTATGTATGACCATTGAAATAGGCCAGACTTTTAAATGTGTCCTTTCCCCCCCTATTTTATATAAACACTGCTCATGTTCATCCACCAGGTGCCCACACCGCCCTCCACTTTGAGCCGCCGCACTAGAAAGCTGAGTGGGCAGTCATCAAAGGGCGGCGATGGAGAGGAACAGAGCATGTCTGAGAACGAGGGGGGCGGAGCCAAAGATGAGGAGTCATGCAGCACGTCAGCCAATCAGATCAACGAGCAGATGCAGAGGATGCTGAATCAGCTGTAAGTATCGTTGTTCTGAAAGTGTCTGAAGCAGTGATCAAAATGTTAAATCATTTGGCTGGATGAATGTTTGTGTGTGTGTGTGTATGTTGTCAAAGGAGGGAGTGTGAGTTTGAAGATGACTGTGACAGCCTGGCCTGGGAGGAAACAGAGGAAACTCTTCTACTGTGGGAGGATTTTCCAGGATGCACACTGGGAGCAGAAACACAGGGAGAGGTACATGCAGAGATTTAAACACATTATTCTTTCACCTTTTCAAACTGCAAACTACAATTGGAGGACTTTAAAGGGATACTGTGTAACTTTTGGCCACTAGGGGCACTAAACCTGTAACTTCCCACAGGCCACACAACTTTCGCAAAATTGAACAGTCTCTATGTGTGTTTTGGAATCGTGTTTACGAACCACTTTGATCAGCTGATGGTGAAGTTATCCACCATTAAGCAAAAGGCTCCAGGTCACATGATCGAATGAGAGACGGATTTGCTCCTGCAAAGTTTTAATGTCTGGTTTGTGAGGAGGGCAGCTCCCATGGGGCACCGACATGCATCAGTTGCTGTATATTAACCCCAGAAATCTTTTATTGTCACTTGCAATATGCTACTGTTTGGTTCAAAAGTTTTTACATCCCTTTTTACCTCCCAGTAAACGTGGAATAGAGCGCACATGTTGGAGTACTCCCTGCACCGGGGATTCCCTCTCTGCACGATCAGAAAGACAAAATATGACTATGGAAGTGAAGAAAAATAAAGAATTTAACTGAGAACGAACTTGAAACTGTTTAAATGGACTGTACTTATATAGCGCTTTTCCGGTCATACTAACTGCTCAAAGCGCTTTACACTACATGTCACATTCACCCAGTCACACACACATTCATACCCCGATAGGCACATCGGGAGGCAACTTGGGGTTCAGTGTCTTGCCCAAGGACACTTTGGCACGAAGTCTGGGGAAGCCTGGAATCAATCCCACAACCCTCCGGTTGAAAGACGACTGATCTTCCACCTGAGCTACAGCCGCATTTTTTAGGGGCAAAAAACGTGTTCTACTCTGGCATTACACACAAACAGAGGAGAGGTGGTGAGCTGAGTGTGTGACGCTGCTGTGGAGTCAGACTGATGGCTCCCAAGGTTGTTACATATTTGTGAGACATATTTGTTTATAGGCTACAGAAGCCTCCTCACAGCACAATGTCACTTTAAATATTGTATCTAGTAGCCGACACAATTTATTATTGTAACAGCAGGTACAGGCGCAGCCACGCGCCGCAGCCACGCGCCGCAGCCACGCCGCAGCCACGCGCCGCAGCCACGCGCCACAGCCTTGGGAATTAGTGATGCGTGGATTGATGCGCATATTTCAATAATCTTCCCCGGCCGACCCACTGCTATTAAATACACTCCGTGGCGATGCCAGACTATTTTTTCCTGTAGGTGCACAGGGATGCCGACCACATCATTTATGGAGCTGTTAAATTTCTGATTTAATGCCACTCCAAAAGCCATGACGCACAAACGCATACAAACACACATGCTTGTATTTAATACCCACACAGCATTCATTGATACCCATTCGGGTCAATGTTTACTTTCTCCAAAAAATCAATGTAGAATCTAACTGCAGTACAACACTGTTGAAGAAAAAAGCAACAGCTGATGTAGGCACGCCGCCAGAGCGCTGCGTTTTACGCATGGACACACCACAGCCTCATTTACAAAAATCTACCTGATTCTGCTGCCAAATAACACGGCAGCTTCCAAATCAACAAATGCATTTTTAAATATCACACCGCAAGTCCCGCGGGACAGGGGTCGGCCCCAGCATCACTATTGCAAATCCCTCCTGCGTCCCCGCATGTCACAGGCTCGGGATTTCCCCTACATTCACAGACTTGACAGACAGGGGGAGGGGGACAGGACAGCAAACAGATTACCGCAACAAAATGGAGAAGAGAATCTGGAAGATGATTTGTGGCAGTTGGCACAGGAGGAGTCGTGATTTCCACCACCTCAGTTGGGTTGATCGATCTTGTAGTTTGGAATCCCGTGAAGGAGACAGTCGTTAAATGTGTGATCCCCAATCTTGGATGATTCAATGGAATCTAGTCTGTTAGTGTGAACGCCCCAGTCTTTTAAAAACCGGCAACAACTGTGACAGTCGTGTAGTGTGCCGGCAGCATTAGCAGCAACAACTGCAATCAAGCGTTTGTGATAACTGGCAGTGAGTCTTCTACAGCTGTGGATGAATTTTGGCCCATTCATCTTTGAGTGCCAGGTTTGGTGAGGAGGCAGCAGGGCTGTGTGGGAGGACAGCTCGGGATGATGGACAACAGGCTGGAGAACAACAAGCTGCAGGTCCGATTCCCTGGAAGGGAGGATGGATCTGTTTCAGCTCTGAGATCAAACTTTTTTATGAGTTATGAGTGAAAATGATTCCATCTGGAAGAATAGCTCAGCCAGTTCAGGTGGAAGCCCTGATATCAGGAGGTCCTGGGTTCAAATCTTATCATTTTCAGCTCCCCGAAACAACAGCAAAATCCACCAGAACCAACTTTGACCTGTATGAAGTGTCCTTGGTGGAGTAGTGGGTTGAGTGAAGCACTGGCAGTCAGCAGTGTGACAGAAGTTGGTTTGATCCCCACCTGGTACCAGGACCTGCATCATAGACCCTTCCAAATGGTTTTATGTTGGACTGAAACAGCAGAAGGACGGTCCTCCTTGTCTATGTCAGTCCTAAGGTGGACGTTTCTACACTATATCGTAACTGTGTTGTGGGTCACCAACTGTAGCTGGGTAGCTCATCTAGAAAGTCATCTGTCTTTCACACAGGAGGCAGCGGTTCACATCCACGTTAGGGCTCCCTGTCAGCAGCAGCTAGAGCTCAGTCAGGATCTTCAAACACCTTCTCACACCAACAAATTAGTCCTCATGCCAGCTAGGATGCCAGGACAGGGGGGCCTCATTCTTCCCCTTTGATTAATTCTAGATACAACTACCAACATGGTGCAGTTCTAGGTCCAGGCTGTAGTCTTAGATACTAAACTAGAACGACAACTAGATTGGCACCTGTGGTTTGAATGCGACAGCAATGAGGTTGAGTGCTTTGATGGACGCCTCAGGTCTACTAGCTTGTGCTAGCAACTCACCACATATACCAGATTACCCATGTTGTCTATTGTTTAGCCCGTATTATAGTGGTGAAATCAGGATGGTGCCCTCAGGTTGACTAGCAATGATGTATCATAAAATTTTTCTACATTTATGCTACTAAATATGTTATAGTTAGTTATACGACTACTATAATGAGTTATATAATGCTGCTTTAACGTCAAGGACACAATTAGCATCAAATATCCTGTCTATACTAACCCGCCACCTGCATATAGTAACGAGGCTACTGTAGCTACCAAGCTCAGGAGGAGCTGGACACCAGGTTGAACTCTGGACATAACACCTACACCACCTTTGATATTATATTCTGTCACCATGAAGTGATATATCCCAGTACACAAGCTTACTCAACATACCCTGCTAAACATACATCTGAAGGTGGGGTGGACAAAGCACCCCCTCGTCCTGGCGTCCTGGCTCCCCCTTGCCGTAGCATTTAGTACCTCCTTCACATATACACTGGAGGCAGGTGTAGTTTAATCTGGCCAGTCCTGGACTTGAACTCAGGTCTCCTGCTCAGGGGGAGGAATCTTTTCCCACTGAGCTATCCGGCTGCTGGTTCCAATCCGATTCAGACGTGTCATCCAGGTGTGGAGAGGAAATGCTGATAGACTACCTGCAGCTATGATGATAAAGAACATTTTCTTCATTAAAGGGGTCCAACCCAGTACTAGCAAGGTGCACCTAATAAAGTGGCCGGGGATGATGAAGGACATTTTCTTCATCGATGGAGACTGGTCCATGTTTTCAACCACCTGCAGAGTTTTCTGTTTCTGGTCTCCATGGAGACGAAACACCGCTGCAGCTGCAGAGCGGTGTGTATGAGTATGACCGGGTGTGTTTTAATCCCGTTACATTAACTATTTCTGTATGTGAACGATTATTTTTACATTTTAATTTGATGCCTAAATTATTTAAATGTTATCCTTGATGATGCAAATCATGAACAATGAGGCTTGAACCCAGAACTTTCTGAGTTCAGAACCTCCTCCCAACATCCTGTGCTATTCTTCCAGACATGTGATACCTTCACTGGCATCATTTTCACTCAGAACTGTCAGTTTCACTCTGTAGAAATGAAACTGAACTAAAACTGATCTCAAGTGTCATTACTGGGACATGAACCTGCAACCTCCTGAGCTCCTGTTAAATCTCCATCCCCCTCAGCTATCCTCCCACACACCCCTGCTACCTCTCCACCAAACTGGGAGGTGAAGCCAGGTAAACTGGAAGCAGTGGCTGGGAAATGTGAAGATTTGTTTTGTTCTATTTTTTTTTTTGTGTAAACTTTATTGAATTACAAATTTGGCAAAGATATACATGACGATTAATAAACATTTCTCTTGAAAATGCAATCACAAATCAGAAAATTGTGTAAAAAGACTGAAAATAAATGAAAGTGTTATTGTGTTAAAGAAGGGAAGGTCTGGCATCCTGGATGAGAGGAAGAAAAGAGTGGGTGGGTGTAGGTAAGGAACTGACATAAACACAAAATGACATTTTTACAAGGCAAAACTTTAATAGTTCATGAAGAAATTGTAAGTTTTTTTCTCATGAACTCGGTTCAGTGAGTTCACTGTTGTTGTCGACGTTCTTCAGACTAAAACCAGACAAGATGAAGCTCAGGTTTCTCAGTGAGAAAAGCTTACAACTGGGATTTTCCATTTCTGCATCTCTGATCTTAGAAATTTCAACTGTAGGGGTGACTAGAGTGTCTAAAATAAGAAGTAAAAGTGATTTGGAAGCAGCTTGAGGTCTCTGTAACTCCTTCAGCTCCTCCCAGTTTTTTAAAAATTATTATTATTATTTTTTTTTTTTTTAGTTTAAGCTTTGCCCCTGGCCCCAGTGTTTCAGCTTTGTCCTTGGGACTTCTAAAAGAAGTTGGCCATCCGAACGGAAATACAACAGAATTACTGGAGAGAAATGGTTTTTTAAGCAATAGAGAATTAAACTGATCAGTAAATTAAACAAAAATAAGATTAAAAGATTCTTTCAATTATCAAATAATTTAAGTGCAAGTTAAGATTATTTACATTTATTCAGTAGAAAATGGTCAAATATAACATATAATAATAATACTATAGATTTACCAAAACATAATGTGCAATAATCTGCATTAAACCACTAAAAAATAACAAAACATCCTCATCATTACTAACAGTAGCATCAGCATCATGACATCTGACAGGCTACCACCATCATTTGAATCTTTGTGAATCTGATATTTTGTAGGGCTGGGAAAAAATATAGATACACTGAAATACTGTGATATTTTCATATGCAGATTTTTAAAAAATATTTAAAAATATGATATGCGAGATTTTATCGTTATCTTATCGAATCTCGCAAGATTTCACGAAAAAAACCCAAAGATTTTGTGACTGAATGACGAAATCTCGCCATATTCAGTTAGTAAAATAGATCGATACCACATTTTTAAATACTGATATGATATCATCATATTAAAATGTCGCGATATTTCAGTGTATCGATGTTTTTTCCCAGCCCTAATATTTTCTGTGGCTAGCATCGAAGTATTGACTCCATGGTATTGATTTGCCCATCCCTAGTTCAAAAATTTCATTGATTATTTTTCCAAATAATTTAAACTCTAGTTTTAATACCGTTTAAAAGATATTTGATTCAGCTTATAGCTTTTAAAAAAACTTTATTGATCATATTTTCATTGCATATCTGAGTAATAATTTAATCTCAACCAGTAAACCCAGCAGAAAACCAGTTTAAAGCTTAAAGAGAGCAGAAGTTATTGCCAGAAATATACTTTAGATTTTTTTACATGCGGTTACATTTGAAAAAACGGGTAAAACTTTAATTAACAAAACTGTTTTGCTTTAAAAGTTTTAAACAAATTTTGTCCAAGTGTGTGAGAGGCTCCAGGAATCATCAGTTTCACATAAAGCAGTTTGGTTCTTCTAAAACAACCCAGCTTTTTTCAGGTCTAGTTGCTCACATTAAGGAACGTAACGGGGGTGGTTTGACCTCGCCCCACTAACATGACCTGATGAATGAGCTGTTTTTAGTCCGTGGCGATGATTAGTGCACAGGTTCGTGCTTTTTTTGTTGTTGTGGTCCGTCTAATGACGCAGATTACAAGTCCATCCTGATGACGTCTAAGCTACTAGCTAAGCCTGCAGAGGTCAGTAACCTGTGTAATCTCACACCAAAAGAAGCCGCAGGAAAACCATAAGAGATTAAAAGATTTCAATGTACCTGCAGCGCATTCACACAGATGTCTTCAGCCATTTAAACTAATAAGAAATTGTTTTTTTTTCTTTCAATCCACATAAGCTCCTAAATGTTTATAAACTGCTCTACACCATTGATAGCAAAAAGGTAATCCTAACAACATTAAGCAAAAATTAGAATGAATTTCTTATCCTTTCAAATGATTATCCCACTTGACCTATATTCAAACAGGTCAGCCATTAATGGTTGTGTCATAATGAATGGAGATGGGATTGGTTGAGTGAAAAGGGCCAGAATTGGAAGAGTATAGCTTCATGGTGCAGAAAGTTCAATCTGCTCGGTGTGTTTACATTTGTTTAACAACTTTGTTAGAAAAATAAAATAAGAAAAAAATATTGTAGAAATCTTTCAAAAAAACTTGTTTAAAATTAAAATTATTATTATTTGGCAAACGACAAACTGAATCAACTAAATAGTTCTTTTTTACACATGCAAACAAAAAAAAAAAACCTTTACATTTTGTATGTGAGAAGTCAAAAATGAATCAAGCATAACATTCAACTACTAAAACTAAATTTTCTGCTCATAAATGCAAATAAATAACTATAATTTGGCATCTTAATCAAGAAATGATAATGTGCTTTACTATTTTTTCAGGTTTTTTTTCAACAAGTTTGAAAATTCATGAATATCAATTATATTTCAACATTAAAAATAGAATTTTGTAAATAGAGCTTAAACATTCTGGTGTATTTAGCATTATAGAAACATAAAAAACAATTTTGGGAATTTTTAGAGATGTCCAATATTATCATCGTACCAATATTATTGATCGATATCGGTATTAAAATGCAACATTGTAAAATATCTATATTGGTTTTATAATACCATTTTTTTTTACTAACGAAATCTTGCAAGATCTTGCATGTAGAAAAGTCCATTATTCTAGAAGAACTTCATATCCCAGCATTCCTTTTACAGTCATGTGACTACGGTGCAGCTGCTGCAGCTTCAGACTGACTTGCTTTGAAGCTGCTTATGTGTCTGGCTTTAAGTTGTTGGTGAAGTTACCAAGTTGTCAGAAACATTAGAATTAGACACATGTTGGCTAATACCTGCTAGTATCTGATATATGACAGCCAGATGTCCTAAATGAACTCCTCTGCCTGAGTTACAGTAAGGATATTTTGGGATCTTTTCTCTTGAGGCAGAATATAGTTGTAGCTGTCAAAATATGAGAGATACAACCTCACAGTTGTTTGGATGATAGATCGACATCGGTTGATATTGGATATTGGAAATTAAGAGTAAAACAATATTGGTACATTGGATATCGGTTAAAAAAAAAAAAAAAGCCAATATTGAACATCCCTAGTGATTACCAATGCTGTTAATGTAGGGCAGCTCTGGCATAAACTTTGTGTTGTGTGGTGGTCTAATAAATTTGTGAAGCACTGTATTTGTCACAATATGTCACAATAAAACCCGGTATGACAGTAATGGAGCAAAAAAGTACTTGGAGCCCTGGACCAGCGACAGCCTCCTTCTCTTCTAGCTAGAGTTGTAGATTATAAGCTCATTATAAGGAATGGAAAATGGCCTTTTAGCATAGGTCAAGTGTGTCCCCCACTAAATTTTTTGGAACAGATTGACATGAGTCTGTACTTTTTGTGTGGCGGGGCACGTGAGGCTTGAAATAAATGTCATGAATATAAAAATTTTCAGTCGAATTGATCTTTTTTTGCTGAAATCGCTGCATCTCCATTAATATGACAGTAACTTAAAGGTGCCTGCTCCATGTATAAATGAACATCCTGCTGTTTTTTTTGTTTTTTTTTTTTTACAAAAAATGACAACGCAGTCATCAGAAAAGCTAGATCTAGTGATGTCTATCTATCACTTTAAGCAAAGTAAAAGTCTAAACTGATGCAGTTGCCTCATTGCACAGACGATCTCATTAGCGATAGGTCATGATTCATCTGAGTGTGAGGATAATGATGAATGAAATTTCTGATTGCCACTGCTTCAACTCTCCAGTTCTCATGAAATTTTACTTTGGAGTATTTGTGTAATCAATAACTCGAAGCATTAGTGTTGCTTATGAAATAACAGAAATGTTTTCATGCTCACTCTGTGTTACATAAACTGAAGTGATGTAGGAATTACGTGCATGTTTGATTTTTTTCTAAAATGGCGTTTTCTTCTTTGCATCTGCATCCAGGTGCAGGAGGAGTCCATCGAAAAAGTGATTAAAGACACAGAGTCTCTGTTTAAATCCAGAGAGAAAGAATACCAGGACACTATAGACCAAATAGAGGTGAGACGTTTAACTTCCTGCTTTGGTGAAAGAATAAAGAAATTAAACCGACCTGTGTGAAATTAATGTCAGTTTTTCCTCCTCGTGTCCCGTTCAGCTGGAACTGGCCACAGCTAAAAGTGACATGAACCGTCACCTGCACGAATACATGGAGATGTGCTCGATGAAAAGAGGCCTGGACGTCCAGATGGAGACCTGCAGGAGACTCATCACGCAGAGCGGAGACAGGTAGTTCCCAGGAAAAAACGTTAAACCTTTGAAATTCAAAGTAGAATTTAATAAGAAATTAGTTGCTAGTTAAGTAGATACAGTTTGACATTAACACCAAAACGATCGTAAAAGCTGCAGCAGATAAGAACCTGATAATCCCACTGATACAGCCAATCACAGATCTGCAAAGATATGCTCTGACAAAAATGTGCACAAATCAAAAAATAAATCAAAGGCAGGAACAAGAGAGAACAGAGGTTTCTTACCTGCTTTAATGGAAAGCTTTTCAGACATTTTGGAGCGCTGAAACAAACCTTATACCCTCAGCTGTGGAGAAAAGATCAAGGCTGAGGCTGCAGCTACTGCAGGATACGTGTTTGTCTTGTTAAATGACAAAGCTAAACATCTGTTTTTCAGAGACAAAACTTACATGATCCTCAAACTACCTAATTTAAAAAAAAAACTGAAAAGGACAGAGTAAACACAGGACGTATGAATTTTACTTTAAACTTTGTTTGCTGCTGTCATGAGGGCATGAAATCTGGCATCTTATTGTTGTGGATTCTATCAGAATGAAAGACAACATTTGTGATGAGATATTTTGACTAGAAATTAGAAAAATATACTAGCTAAGATTTGAGTTTGTGCAGTGTACTGGGCAGATTTTACTGCATTAGGTTTCAACACCAGACTGAATAAATTCCTTGCTACTTTATTGTTTACTTATTTACTAGTTTTCTGGCCAATCAGTGAGTTGGACTTTCCTCTCTTTTCTTCTTGGTCAGTGGATGTTTGGGGGAATATCACCGGTAGTGAGCAGCTGTTGTAAATATTATCCAGATGGTTTGGTCTGCTTGAATAAAGCACAGAAAGCAAACAAACCAAACAAAGGTGGGAAATCAAACCCCGGACTCCTTGGAGCCCTTCCGGACTATCCTGAACGCACCTTTAAACATATATCCATAAACCAACTTAAATTTATGGAGCTCTGACAGTTGGTCAGTAAAACGTAGCAGTGCTTTTCCACACAACGTAAGATTTGGTTCTGGATACACAACTAAACCTTTAAACTTTCCCCCTCCTCTCTGCATTATTGGTTGGGGATAAGAGAAATCTGCATGGTTCTTGAATTATTATGTAAAATATGGGACAAATGTTTTTACATGTGAATCTGACTTGTATAATCAGACTTGCAGAATTAATCCTTACTTGTAGATTTGACTTCTTAGTTTCAATTATGAACATAAACTTTACAAAACTAAAGACGCAAGTTACAAAACTTATGTTCCTATCTTGCTCCATAGTTTCAGAGTTTATTTGGACACCAGTGTGTTGCTGCATCATCCATCTCTGCGCTCTTTTACAGGAAGTCCACCTCTCTCATCACACTGACGGTGGACGACTCGGACAGCGAGGAGAAGGAGAAGAGAAAGCCAGCTCTACCTGCCAATTCTGAGAGCAGAGATTCTTGCTGCGATGTTAATGCTGCCATCCCTCCTCTGACTTGGAGAAAACCCTAACACACACACACACACACACACACACACTGCTTATACTTCCTTTAGCGCTGCTGATTGACGGGAAAACTAACAAAACTTTCACACATCTAAGATTTTGGTCACTTTAAGGAGATGGGATTTTAGAAACAGTAACTGTGAAGTTTTTTGTTTTTGGTCCCTTTATCCTTTTAACCATAAGCAGTGTGATGATGACTCATCAGAAACCAACAAAGAGGAGAACTGGAGCAGAAGCTCATTCATTTCTGTTTAAAGCCACAGAAAGTTTCTCCAGCTTCATTCTAAATCTAAACTTTGCTCACAAATATGATTTGCAATAGGAAGAGCCCCTTTCATTGTTGCTAAGAGAAAATTGAGGTGCATTATAAAGCAATGAAAGTTAACCAGCATATCCGCTAACTGCTGCCCTCTGGTGGTGACTGACTGTAACTACACCTGATGAATAAATGAGGGGAAAACTGCACTTTAAGACTAATTTAGCTCCTTTAGTCCTGTGTGATGAATGAGCAGGATGTGTTTTATTTTATTTTGCACACTGATCTTGCTGCTAAATGCAGGATTCACTTATTTGCACAGTCAGTAAAACTGCCTTTTAACCGCAGAATCAAACCAGTGCACAGAAAGACAGCAATGCACAAAGAAAATAGTTGGCACACAGCACTAAAACATAATGGTTTGTATTATTATCTACAGTTATGTATAGCTTTAAAATAATTAAAGCTTATTATGATATTAAACCCATAAGATATTTTGGCAATTTTCTGTAACTATAGTTTTGAATTTAAAAAGTCCCGCTGCTGAAGCCCTACTTGCCTTAAACTGATATCCAGTATTTGAGAAACGTGGCGCCCTCAATTTTTGCAAGAAAATGAAGACAATGTGAAGGATCAATACTGATGATTAGCTTTTGAAATGGCACATTATCATTCGTTTTGAAATTATTCGAGACAGCTTGGATAAACTTTGACTTTCCTTCTGCGTTAAACAAGCAACTGGAAAGAAGCAAAGGCTGGCAAATTGTTTTGCAACTTTTCGTTTTTAAAGGTACAGTATGCAAAAAACTCAAGTGTCAGTGGCAGAAAAAATGTGATATATCATTCAAAACTGTGTTTCTATTGATGTGTAACTGCTGCACTAGAATAGCTGTTATATGTTTATTTTCTTAGAATGAGTCATTTATATCTACTTGCTGGGCGGTGCACATATGGAGGCTGCAATATTTGTTCTACCATTTTTATTACGGTGTCCCTGAATGGACAAAAGAATGTGTGTGAAGTAAGAACCCTCTAAACTTTGAAACTGCTGTACCAGCAAAATGCTGTAAAGCACTGTTTGGGATAAGTAATGCCTGAAAAGACATTAAAGATAGTTACTCATAGTACAGTCTCCAGTCATTTTGGCCACTAACAGCCACCATATATTCACAACAGTGCTTGGAGTGTGAAGTCATTTGAAAGAAAACATCTTATTTTTGAAATACCCATTTTCACCGCTAGATGTCAGTAATGCTTACATACTGTACCTTTAAGGAGAGGCGTATTTAGGCTGAACTGTTTGAAAGAAACTCCTAGCAGATTTGTAAATACAGACTGGTGGAGAAAGATAATTAGAATTATTCATTAAATGTTGCACTTTTATATCATAATGATGGTTAAGAATATAAATATATTTAAAAGGTTAGAAAGTGTTGTAATTTACAGATATTTTGATGTCTGGATAAACATTTCTAGGAGTTTGATGCATGAGTGAAATTATGAGATTTCACTGATAGTGGATTTATGATGGCTCAGGTTTGTTTGCATTATATTTTCACCTTGGACACTGCCCTTAAATTATCTAAAAAGGTGCAGATTTTCTTTTTAATGTATTTATTTATAACTTTTTATCTACTTTGGTCTGAAAAGAATCTCTTTTTGTTTGGGGAAAATGATTATGAGAAAAATCTGGATTCAGTGGTAGCCATTCTCCATATTTAGATTTGTTACCATTGTTAGAAATAAATTAATAAAACCACTTTTTCAGAGTTCTCCTGTAAAAGTGCTGTGACGTGACAGATAAAAGTATTTTTCTGTCCTGTAAATGATCCCATTTGTAAAGGCTGAATATTGTATTTGATGTCCATGACGATGCTGTGTACGCTACTGAACTACTAATGCTGCAAGCTTCATGTCCAACGATGTAAACTTAGCAGAGTGATGCAATTTCACATTTTATTTATACCGGTGCATCAAATATTGAATTAGACTTATCAGTTGTGGTTTATTCATAACGCTGGCTTCAATATGTGTTTCAGAGAAAATGCAATTCCGGAAATAATTACTTTAAGGAAACTGAGTTGTTGCATATGTAAAATATATGGTGGCAAAAAAGCTTTCATTACAGTTTTAAATGTTTGCACAGATTTTTCAGTTGTTTTATTTTTGCACTGGATGATTTTAAGTTTGTCATTATTGTCACATCTTCAACTCCATGATTGTTTGCTAGTTTAGTAACTTATATTCATCACAGAAAACAGACTCATTAAAGGAAAAATGTTACTTTTAGTCCAATTTTCTTCACTGGACATATCCATGTGTACCAAACAAACCTAAAACCTGTCAAATGACTTGCTTTTACAGTTCTGCACTTTTTACACATTTGTCTTTGCTCAGTGAAAAAAAGGGGACTGGAATTAAAATCATACTCATTTAATGTCAAGAAA
Source organism: Atherinomorus stipes (assembly GCA_023101725.1). NCBI lineage: Eukaryota > Metazoa > Chordata > Actinopteri > Atheriniformes > Atherinidae > Atherinomorus > Atherinomorus stipes. Next base: position 58,776 of record JALJCO010001181.1, read on the forward strand.
AACACGTTTTCATGAGACTTTCCACAATGCATCACTCATCATGTGAAACAGTGCAGTCGCTGCTTTAACTGAACTGTTTATCTATATAGTCTGATTTTAAGATAATGGAGAGCGCAGAAATAAACGTTGCTGGGATAAACGTTGGTTTATCGGGAGTCATAAAAACTAAATGATCCAAGAAGCTGCAGGTTTGACCCTCGGGAGGAAAAAACTGTGAAATATGTGTGAATGAAACTATTTCTGACCTGTTCAGTGAAGAAACTGTGGGTTGACTGTTCCTGTGGGTTATTTAGCTTTGGTGTGCAGAGATGTATGTATGAACAAGATGAGATGATACACAGAATAAATTAAATCCAAAACTTCTGCTGTTGTGGGTTTTTTTTTTTTTACAGTGACCAAAGATAACTACGATACATTTACTTAAGAACACAGTGAAAGACTTTGCATATCATATGATTGCTGTCACCAAATAAAATGTAGATGTTATAGTCATCTACCCGATGCATAATCTCTTTTACCTGTAAAAGCTTTTCTTTAATATCTAAAAATTACTGTCCATTTTTTCAAGCAGAATCTTAACTTCAATATTTCTGTTTAATACCTGTTTACACCATATTTTCATATATAAATATTAGGCTATATATAATATTTATCATATTCTGTATAGTAATTCAATTATTTTAAGTCAAATGATAATTTAGATCACAAAATCTCAGGGGATTATTAGAAAAATTAGTGCCATAGTATATTCATCTTGTTTTTTAACATTATACTATAGTTTGGTATATCCATATCTCACTTACTGTAATATTGTATGGGCCAGTACTTTTCCCACATATCTTCAAAAAAATCTTACTGCTGCAAAGCGTTTTGTCAGAATGGCGACTTTTTCCAAGTCATGTGCCCCAGCCGCTCCACTTTCTTTGAAATGTAATGAATTGGCTATTTTTGATTTAAATATTTTTCTAATATGTACATTTATTTATAAACTGAAGTTTTCAAATATTTTTTATAAGTAATTCTCAGGTCAATCATTACTCAACCAGAAAAATTAACTCGAGGACAATTTTCATTAAAATACTGTGGAGTCCAATTATGGAACACAAATTTATATTTATTAACTGATTTTTGGTCTTTATCTAAATATAAAATAAAAACTTAAGGGAGCTTTGATGTTAAAGAGATTTGGTTTTGTAGAAGCTTGATTGTTTTATGTTTTTCAACGTGTGTTGCTCTGAAATTCTATGATTTTTCTCAATGTTTGAATATAATTTTAATTAGGCAGATTATGTTTTTGCTGACAGTTCACACTGCATTGTTAGTTTTATTACTGTTACTTTTTTCATTTTATTTTAATTTTCCTAGGTGGGGTTTTTGAATAAGCTTGTAATAGGTTTCTACCTCAAGAATGTGTAAATAAATAAAAAAAAAAAGATTAAAAATGACATTGGTAATTCAATGATATAATTCAAATGACAGGACACTAAAGAAACTAATAAACAAAAATTTACAAAATCATTACTTAGTGAAATAAAGTATTACTTTTGAATTGTGGTTGGAAAATAACAATTTTAACAATTTTTGTGATTAGTTTGTATCATTTCTTCTCCTTTTATGTGAAGCATTTTGTGAATATTATCTGTGAAAAGCACTTTATAAATCAATTATATTTACCATTTACTTACCAACTGTTGAAACATGTTAAAATATCCCCCCATTTTGCTCTTTAAGTGATTTCAAGTACTTGTCAGGCCAAAATTGCCAGAAGGAATTTTGTTCTTTATGTCTTTGCCAGGTTAAATAAAGTTTAAACAAACAGATGATAACCTTTTCAAACCTGGTGCTCCCTAACTGGGGGGCATTCAGAGTAGACAGGTGTCAAAACTGTACCAAAACAGCCTAAACTGAACTAAAACTTCTTTAATTTTGTTCTGCATCACTTTAGAATCACTTGCAAATACTAATACAACAGAATGAGAGGTATTTGAGAAGAAAAGCAACACAAAATGGCAATACCAAACAGAAATAACAATAATAAAACATGTCTTCTCCCTCTTACCAACATAAATTCTTGTGCTTATTTTATTACATATGATATAAAGGGTTCCCAGGTTTCATAAAATTGCAGAATTTTTTCTTCTTAAGTATAGATTATTTTTTTTAGTGTATTAGTTATTTCTTCCAACCACACCTTAGATGTAGGAACAGCACTGGTTTTCCACATCCTCAAAATATTTTTTTCCCCTCATAATAAAAGAAAAGGAGAGGAAATCCCTCTACTTAGTCTTTAAATTATTGAGTGCGAAAATTAACAAAGAAGCTTCAGGTTTAATGAGAATTTTAGTAATCTCAGATAATATAATGCATATCATTCCAGAAACTCTGAATCTCGGGACAAAATACAAAACAATGAAGTAAGGTACTGAAATATTACATTCATCACATATAGGAGACACCTGTGGATACATACTATGTCACTAATCTTTAGAGCAGTGAAGTCAATCTTAAATAGAAAAAGACAATGTCTAGTATTTTTGGAACATCTGTGTACATTTTCAAGACATTTATTCCATATGTCCTCCAAGTTCTTTCGAACCATGTGAATTTATACTCCAGATCTTAATTTATTAAAATTTTCCCTCATCATTCAGCTGCACTTCCTTCAGATTTCAGCTCCACTTCATTGCACTGATGCATGTCACAGAACCATGACAGATTACTCCGGATGAGCATGCAGATGCAGGAGATCCTGCAGCAGAACAAACAACTTCACCACAAATCGATGAGGAGGAGCAAACGGAGAGACAGTAGAGAGCAGAAATAGCTGCCGAAGGAAAACAACCGTGCTGTGTCAATACGTGACACTCAGCACTCTGTAAACCGCTGCTGGATGTATTTACCTCAACCATCCGTCTCCTGCTGGTGTTTATGGCCATCAGGACAACAAATGACACTCGCTTTGTGACCGAGTGCAGTTCCCTGAGCAACACACCCATACGGTTACTTTTAAATATTTTTTTGGAAATGAACTCTGAACTTCTGTCTGGGGTCAACAATGTCGTCACATATGGAAAACATAAGCTGAGCTTTCAATAAACATCTATAAATAAACCACCTGTGTGCATCTGAGAGGGGGAAACTGCAGTCATATTATTATAGCCCCCCATTTGCAGCAGCAAAGTTGACGTGAACACCAAAATTTGAACATATCACCCTTGAACTGAAATCCTTTCATTGGCTCCTGCATGATATTAAATATCCTCTTAGTGGTTGATAAGCACTAAATGGCTCTTCCCTTCGCACATCTCTGACTTGCTCTCCGTGTTTGACCCCATCAGGTCGCTCAGGTCAGCACATGCAGGTCTGAGCTGCTCCCAGAATCAGATCCAAGGCTGAGGAAGGTGCTTCATTTGCTGTGGTCCTTTTCCTGAATCAAGCTGCCAGCTGACCTGAGGTCAGCCACTGCTGCCACGTCTGAACCAAACTTAAACCTAAATAATCTCACAAGCTTCTTTCTTTTATTAATACTGTTGTGTTTCTGTTTGTTGATCATACTGGTTTTCTATGTATTTCATACTTAGGTGTGCGTGTAAATGCATTACATCATCATATCATATTTCTTGTTCTTTCTATGTAAAGCTCATGTTTTTACATGGAATGAAATTAAATTACTGAAAAAGATGTTTTTAAAGTCTGGGATCAATCCAGAATACCCAAAGAAAAACAGGGATACGGGGATAACACACAAAGTCCAAAACAGATAAATAAATACCCCGTTTTCCATCCAAAACCTTTCTTACTTTTATAAAAATATTACCAGGTATTTTAAATGAAGATAGTGAGGTGAAGGGTAAATATTTCAGCTGATTAAGAAAGACCAAAATGGTATGTATGTATCAGATATCGGCTCTGATACTGACAGATTAGATGGATCGGATATCGGATGAATGTGACCTATCCAGTTATTTCTGTTTTCATTTTTTTTAAACTTTGTTTTTATTAATATAATAATAAATACAGACTTTGTTACTTGTTGATAAATAATGTCCAGTACATTTAAATCTGTTTTCATTTGTTACCTTTTTTCTTTAAAAACAATGCTAAATATTTATTTAATTTAGGATATAAATGTTTATTTCCTGCATGCTTTCACTCACATGGCAACATCACAGTTCATTCATTCAACAGTCGTATCAGATCGGTATCAGCCGACACGCTCAGCCCAGGTATGAGAATGGATTGGAAAAAACTGGATCGTGTATCTCTAGAATGTATGTATGTATGTATATATGTATGTACGTGTATGAACATCCATACACACAGGAATATGTGAATACATTCATTCTTACATACCTGCAAAACCTCAAATCTTACCTATATTTTTTTATTTCTAGTCAAAATATCTCATCACACTCAAAACAAGACAAAATTACTTCAAGGGAAACATTCAGTGAGATATCGGAACTTGTTTAAAGGCAGTCCCTCTTTTTTTAAGAAATCTTATCATGAAAATTTGCTTATTCTACTAGCAGAATTATTTTGCTTATTACAAGAAATAAAATCTTTTTTTGTTTGTTTGTTTGTTTTTTTTTACTTATTTCAAGAGTGGCCAAGATTTATTTCTTTGCTTGTAATAAGCAAAAAATTCTGCCAATAGAACAAGCAAAATGAATTAATAAGATGAATTGTCTGAAAACAAGTTCCTGTGTCTCACTGTAATTTTGTCTTGTTTTGAGTGTGATGAGATATTTTGACTAGAAATTAGGAAAACATACCAATTAATATTTGAGTTTTTGCTGTGTAATAAACACGTACATACATAACTTCAAACATACATGTACATATGTACTAGAAACACTACCAGTCAAATGCTTGGACACACTTTCCCATTAGATTTAATGGGAAAGTGTGTCCAAACATTGAGTCGTGTCCAAACATAAATACATGTATTTATACACATGTATATTTTACACAAGCACAGATATATAATTCATACATGACGCACACACACATAAACATAGAATTACATATGTATACAAATATAAAAGAAATTCAATTCAAAATCACATGAATAACATATTTAAATATATGGAAACTATACGTGTGTATTCACACCAGTCAAAAGTTTGGATAGACTTTCCCAATAAATCTAATTTCTGTCCAAACTTTTGACTTGTACTGTAACTCATCCCAAACCAGCATCACAAAGTCCCGTAGAGGATCAGCCATGGAGGTATCACATTTTACTTCATTTGATTCTTTAATATCTGCAGGGTCAAAACTGGTTTCAGTATTTCATGACCTTCTTTGCTCTCATATTCTCATCTTGATTGATCTCGTGCTTCACTGTAAACTATCCATGACATCATCGATTACAAAAGCTTTTTTTCTTTATTTCTAGATATAGAAACATTCTGTTTCAGAGTTATACAGAAAAACTAGTCCCTGCAGAACTTATTTCAAGATTGAACCACAAGTCCTTTTTATTGGGTTGTCCCAGATGCGCATAAATTTATAAAAACGCTAATGCGCATGTGCAATGAATCCCACAAGAGCTATGTAAAGCAACGATCCGTTGTTCCCAATAACACTGATTCATGTTATTACAGCCTTTGACAGGAGCCGTCTTTGTGTGCGTGTATGTACCGCTGCGTGAGCGCGCGCGGTGGGCGGGGCTTCTATGTGACGGTAGAATTTTTGTTCTCTGCGCAGCTGCTTTAGTTGTAGTTTATCTGAAGGAAAAAGTAAATTAAGACATCAGAGAAAGAAGAAATCTGGAGTAATCTTCCTTTTCTCATATCTAGCTGAGCTTTTTCTCCTCTTTTTCTCTTCATCGTTGTCACCCTCCTTCACCCTCCTCCCAGATAATCTCCATCATCCTGCCGCTGAGATGTGAGTACTCCGACATATTTAATTCATTTCTCGTTTTAGATAGAAACCTATTCAATCTGGGGGCAGCCTTTTACTGGTTTTTGATAAAGTGGTATTAATATACGACAATGATTTAAAAGAAAACTTAATTTGTTGAAAAGCTTATCTTGGTCAGCTAAGTTCAGCTTATTTAAACTTTTTTTCTTTTTTCTTCCTTTTTTTACTCTTTAAAGTCATATGTTTGTATATTTTTCATTCTTTTTAGTCTCTAAATAAGAAAAGTTGTGATGATGCAGTGGGACTCTGCAGAAATACAACCATGACTCACCGGCTGACTCACCTTAAAAAACTATCCATCAGTTGTCATGAGCTCAGCTGAAGTGCATCACTTTCCTGCATCCCTCTTAATTTATCAAACAAATATATGGAGCTCAAACCAGCATCAACAACAACGGCAATGATTAAAAATAAAGAAATAAAGAAATAAAACAGACAAAAGCTGACTTAATCAGAAGTCACAGAACTGTCAGCATGTGCAAGAGTTTCTGTTTGTACACACGAGCTACATTAAAAAAAACAATAGCAATGCATCGATTCACTTTTATCTATTTATTTTTGGTGGGGGAGGGGAGGAGAGATTATTCCAGCGTGCATGTTGATCTCCATCAGTCAGGCTGCTGCTGCTGCACTAATCTTTCTCCATTTTGCTTCTGGAAAACAAGCCTGTCTGTTTGTCCCTAACTCTGAGCTGCTGTTTGGTGGAATCATGCATCACATCACCTGCTTTATGCGTAAAAGAAAAGAAAAAAACCTTAACAGCATCACTAAAACAAATTCAGTTTATTGTTGTAAACTACGGAGCTGCTATAGTACGGCCTCTCATACTTCATGTGGATGGAGGTCAAACCTGGATGAGTCATTGTTAAGAAAAAGAGCTAGTTTTAAATCCAAATGTGTATGGATTTTTTAAAAATTATACATTTTTAATCCTTTTAATAGCTCTTAAAATGTTCAGACATGACAGTTTGAAAATAATGTATAGAAATATTCCATAATACCAGACTGATGCCATCTAAAACCTCCACATTCTTTTTAGTCTGTCAGTTTAAAAACTTATTAAATGTATCAGGAAATGAAATTAAATAAAAGTGCATTTAAAAGAAATGATAAAAAAAAAAAAACTGAAACACTCCAAATGTACCTACTTTGATTAAAAAAAATTGTTGAGACATTAAATTGATGGTAACACTTCATGCATTTAATGAAGTTATAATCTCTCATCTGAGACTAATGCATGAGTCTTGTGAACTGGATGTCAGATAGTAAAGTGGTTTATGTTGCTTACGATTAATAAATGATCAAATCAGTTATACTTTGTGTGATAAGTGGATGTGTGAGGGATATTTTCATCATCATAAATGAGCGATTAACTAATATGGATTCCAGAAACTCTGATGTTTACGATTAATATTGTTCATGGGTTTAACACCTGGGACAGGAATTAAATTGTTTATAACTGAAATTCAGCTAATTTGATTGCATATGAATTAATGTGCAGTACCCGTCAAAAGTTACACTTTCCCTTTAGATTTACTGCCACTCAAAGACTTAAGATCTTATCATTCATTAAGTCAAGGATGTCCAAATTTCAGTCCTCCATGGGCACCATCCTACAGGTTTTAGATACTTCCCTGCTCCAATAAACCTGATTAACATAAAGCGGATCTCCCCGACACCTTGCTGTCAAAATCTGCACAAATCTGTTAATATCTGAGCCAAGAGTGTTGAAACAGGAAAATACCTAAAACACTGGTTCTGGGAAACTGAATTAGACATCCCTGTCTCAGCTGATGAGCTAAAAGGTGAAAGCATTCATATTAAATGAACAGTGACATCATCATTTGTTGGATAGGAGTAACTGGGATTGTATTACCTCAGAATGAGTCACCACATGTTTCCAGTCTTGCTCTTCCACCATGATGCAACTACAGAAGCCCAGAAGTGCCCAATTTAAGAGTAAATCTAGTGCATTTATCTGATAGGACACAGACTTTAAAGAGGATGCTAAGGTGGGAGATATTCAGATGATCATAGTTTGTATTTTTATGGAGCTATATGTCAGTCTATAGTAGGGCTTTGGCGCCTTTATAGAATCTTATCAACTTTTTATGATTATTAGTTGCGGTTCGAAATGTGAGGAAAGTTTGGTCAGATATTTCTAATTCTCATGCTTTTCTGTTATAATCATCATCAGACAATGTTTTAGGTACTTTCCTTCATCACTGCAGGCATCGATGGAGGGTTTCCAGCTTAGAAAGCAGATGAAGCTTCTAAAGTGTCAGACTAAAACATGTTATTGTTGAGAAAGTCTTAAAAATCTGATGCAATGTTTGTTACTTTTAGAATAAAATGAATAAAATTTTCCTACTTGTTACTTTCAGATTGGATTTCTAATAAATAAATGCACCTTTGGTCAGTTTAGTGTATATCTTTCTAGGTTTAAACTGATCAGATGTTGATGGTGCTCTACTTAAAAAACAGTAGTTTCTGTGAAAACTAGGCATCCTTTCACAAAGGTAATGATTCTTTTTCAGCTTTGTAGCATAGTTCATGATCATTTATTTGCAGTAATCAGTAAAAACTCAAAACCTTAAAGGCCAGACAAAGAATATGTATAGACCATGTGTTTAATGTCCCATGTCATCATGCAAGCTGCAGCTTGTTTTAACTCACCAGAAGAAACACCACTGGTGACCCATGCATGACCGCAGGAGATCACAGTGTGTGCTCTGCACTACAGTAAAGCTTGCAAATCCATTTGGTGAAACAGGCTCCTGGTTTATAGGGTTGACAGGTAAAATAAGTAATAATTATTTGTAATGATTATTTTTTTTAAGGCAGTTAGTTTGAATAAAATGCATCCGTGCATAAGAAGATGCTGTCTGTTCTGATAGTTCATCACTTTAAACAGCCATCTCCTTCTTGTTCCTTTCATTTTCACATTAAAACTGAAGGTCAACTCCAGATGCAGGTACTCCAGGAGCACCAGGGGCCCCAGAGGGTGAGGGTGGCCCTCCAGCTGCGGCCCCTAACCTGACAAGCAACAGAAGACTTCAGCAGACACAAGCTCAGGTGGACGAGGTGAGGAAAGCTGAAGAACAGCAAACACTTGGACTTTTTCTATTTTCCTCTTTGGACCACAGACCAAAAATGAATGAATCAAGCCAGAATCTGGAAGATTGTAACGACAGAGTGAGGTCATATAGAAACCTGCTGATAAACAGAAAAGACACAGTGAGGGGAAAAAATGCAATGTTTAAAATAAAATTAAACTGAAAAAAAGGATTATGGTAAAAAAAAAAAAAAAAAAAAAAAAAAAAAAGCATCCTGTAACAGCCATTTGAAAAGAAAACTAAATAAAAATATTTTTTCTGTGTGGAAATATGTAAGCACAAATCTGGCCAAGTTTTCTATTATTTGATTAGAAATTAGATCAATGGCTCTTCAAAGGAGTCGGGATCCTTAGGAGCCCTTATTTTTAAAAAAGCATTAAAAAAACTGGTTTGTTTTTTATTATTTCATTATTTCTCATTTTAAAATTCAATAAACAGTAACTAATTTATAATTTTTTTTCTTCATCCACTAGGGGCTGGCTTCAAAACAGAGCAAATCTCTATAGACTCCCATGTTAAAAAGACCAACATCACAGCACAAATAAACATGTTTACAGCAGAAATTAACATATTTACAGCCTGGTTCAAAACACCATTTTAAGTTTACTAGGTCAAGTTTATCTTCATGTCAACGATGAGAGGGTAGTTTTTTTTAAATAATTCATCCGTTTCGATGTTATTTTAGCGATTTTAGCCGTGGAGGCTAACAGTTATCTCCCTGCTTGTTCCCAGGAAGGCCTCAGCCTGCAGCAAAGTTGCACAACAGCGGTTTTTAGTTGTTTAACAGCAAGTCTAAGCATATCTTACCTTTAAACCTTCTATCTTCCTTTGTTCCTGTTCACATAAGATTAGCTCGGTTAGCATTTCACTTAGCTGTCAATCATTTGCCCCACAGCTCAGAGCGGCCCTATCTTTGCCCATTTTAGTATTTCGCCCAACTGGCTTCATTTTTAGCTCCTCAGACGTGACCGGATACTATGTCACTTTTTCTTTTTTTTTTTTACAGTCTTTGTTTGGATTGCAATAATTCAAACTTACACACCATCAATATATACTCAGTTGGTGGGAATTATTGGTCATGTTTTCGTTGTAAGCATTTCATAAGGTGACTCCCCATCTCTGTGCTACAGTTAGATTTTCACTCAACAAAACACTTTAGCTGGATACAATTAACTTCCATGTGAAACAACTTTACTCCAAATACACATAAGAACATTTTAGTAATGCCCCCCCCCCCCCCCCCCCCAAAAAAAAACCTAAATAAAAGTAAGGGCTAATGAAAAGATATATAAAATCTAACATACGTGATTTAAAAAAAAATGAAGGAAAAATACAGAAATACAGTAATAATATAAATGTGAATAGAATAAACCTGAGCTACATCAGTGTAAATTGTAGAGTTACGTTGCAGCTCTGGTTGGGGACGCAATCAAAAGACTGGTTTCAGGTGGAGTATAGATGTTTTATTGTTCAAGAGGTGAATTAAAGGTTAAATATATAATATGGACAGGACAGCGACATCACGTGTGTCTAGGTTGTAGTTGCAACAGCAGAAAAACAACTCCAGCTGCTGGGATGCCAGGCTCGCTGCCTATACGCAAGTGACCAACAGTCTGCAGCATGTCCAACAAGTAACACAGAGGAGTTTATAACTGACAGCTAACGTTAGCCGCGTTAGCAAACAAGTTAGCTTACCGATCCAGGAGGAAAGTCGCCATTTCCATGTTTTGACGCTGTGGAAAACGTTTATGTGGGTCCATTTAGTGAAGTCTTCACCTAAATTTACTCCAGGTTTTGCTCTTCTCAGGTCACTCCTTCTCAGAAACAGATATTTCCAGGGCTCTGAAGCAGCTGCTTCACTCGCCGTCTCCACTGTTTCCCTGTACCAGCCTGACTATGACCAAAATATTGTTACCACACAGAGATCGTATTTGGCAACCCGCAATGGCGGCGTGGATTGGCTTATAGATGTAAATAAAATGCCATTATCGAACCTGTCAAAATTTATTTTAATCATTTTTAGGCTAAATATAATTTTTTTAGGAAAATTATTTGAAGATTAAGTCGCCAAACCGAACACTGAAGACGCTCCTCTTCCTCAATAAAAGATTTCAGCCCTATGTCACCTCATACGTGGAGTTCCATATGCACTGCACTCAACACATAAGTAATTCTCACAATCACAACAGTTAATTCATGTCAAATGTAAAATGAGACATGGTGGAATGCTGTTGTTTTGTGTAAGATCATGCATTCCTCTGTTACTTGTGTTTTCATAGTACAGTGGTTAGCAACCTTGCCTTTCACCTGGGAGTCCATGGCTCAAATCCTGCCTGTACTTCCTTTCTTATTTTGCAACATTTTATTGTCAAACTATAAGTCAAATACTTAAAAGCACGGATAATCCACATTGTATTTGTTGGATGCTGATAATTTGATAAATCCTTTATTTTCTGGTCATGGGCACTACTGAGATGGTTTGAGTGCATTTTTGTTTCGGCTGATGTGGATCCATTTGGACACTAGATGTCACTAAGGAGGAATATGAATGACACCCCGAGTACTGAACCTTTTCCCGAACCAATGGGCTGGAAAGCCTCATTGCTTCATGAAGCTTCATTTTGCCATCACTACCTGTAACCAAAACCCAACTGCAACAAAACAAGGCGTAGCTATCCCAACTCCAAACTACCAGTGCAAGTTACAAAGAACAGGGAATCAAGCAATTAAACCATTAACCAAACTTAAACACCTGGAAATCAAAACCTAAAGAAACAAAGTTACCCAAACTAAAGTCACCAAAACCCACAAATGAAACAAACTAAGAACAACTGTTACCAGGCCAAGCAGTTGCAGAGAACTGATGCTTTGTGGGCCCTTTTATAGCTGCCTCCAGGTCAGGTGTGGCCAATGAGTCGTTAGTGGTGGAGGGAGGGAGGGAGGGGGGAGATGATGGTAGTGTGGTGCCAGGCCAATCAGGATGTGTTGAAGCAGGATGTTTTGCATTAAAATGAAAGACAAAAAGGGGTTAATACATAGCTGGCCGTAACAGCAGTAAATGTTTTGGAATTCAGTTTCCGTCCAACACGTTCTGCCCATAGATGCGTTCACATGAATGAAGCGTGTTGGACATCAGAATACCATGATGCACTCATGTCGTTAAGGCAGCGTGGACAGTCTGGATATATGTATATGTATAAAGAACGTCTCACAACTGAGATCCGATTCTCACTGTTCATTTTAAGGAGCTGTTCAAAAGAATTGATTTGTTCATGAACGTCTCATCTCTATTATTTATGACAACTGAGCTAACTGATGAATTGCTGACATCCAGCTCAGTATGAGGTCAGCTTCCTCCTTTGACAGCGATGCTAACAGCTGCTTTTTGTCCTCCAGGTGGTGGACATCATGCGTGTGAATGTGGACAAAGTCTTGGAGAGGGATCAGAAGCTGTCAGAGCTGGACGATCGGGCAGACGCCCTGCAGGCCGGAGCCTCGCAGTTCGAGAGCAGCGCCGCCAAACTCAAGAACAAGTACTGGTGGAAAAACTGCAAGGTGGGTTGAGTCATCATCCAGCACCTTTTCTACTGAGTCTCAGCTCCAGCAGCCATCTTTCAGCTTGATTTCATGAATGAAATGGACACAAAAATCCTTCCATACATCTGCTCAGATGCATAAACCTTTATTTATAATGAAGGAATTTACAGTCACTCTTTTGACTGTATCCACATAAATATGGAAACTGAGGATTTGTATGATGAAGTCAGAATAATTTCACCAGACAATAACTTTTTGTTTTGCCTGATTCTTCTTCTTGTTGGGTTTTATAAGGAGGTATTATTTAACTATGGGTGCTTTACATACAGTATAGTCGTCCTCAAAATTATTCAAATCCTTCAATTAATGAAAAGGCTAAATTCACAATCGTAATTTAAATAACAAGAAACTAAAGAAACTAATAATAATTAAAAATTGGAAAAAAAATAATTTAGTGAAATAAAAAATTGCTTTTGAATTGTGGTTGAAAAAAAAAATCAACAACAAAATGATGTTCCTTCATCTTCTCCTCACCCTCATGCAGCCATAGATCGGACAGGTTTTCGTTTTCCCCCAACTTTCACATAATGCAGTTCACCGGCACTCAACACAAAAAGATCCATAAAAGTCCACAAAAACTTGTCAATATTCCTTCATACTCCTCGGCCAATGTAATCCAAGTGTCCTGAGTGGGTAGCGTCCATAATTTACTTCAAACTACATCATTTAGTATATTTTTATAGCCTAAACAGTACTACATCTAGCTGCTGCAAAGCGCACCCTTGCGGGGTCACGACACTATGGAAGCCGCGGCAGACGAGATCGCATGTTCTCTTTTTCTTTCTGTCTTTGTTTTAAATCAACAGCCAACCCCCCTTCTGTTTGTCCCGGTTTGTCCGCAGCTCGTTTACTCTTAGCACAATGTAAACAGCAAATTTCTTCTTCTACTCTTGCATTATTAGATGCTCTGAACATGTGAGGCTGCAGTCTTCATGCAGCTTTCATGGTCACAAGTCCTTTGAAAATGTGCTCTGCAGTAAACTGACAGTCTAACCCAGTTAGTGGGTTTTTATTCATATTTCATTTGTCTTTTTTTTTTTCATGACTAAAGGTTCCCTCCATTGCAGGGTTTCCAACAAAAACATAGTTGAAGACTGTAAACACTACAGCAGTGTTGAATTTTGGCCCATTAACTCATATCCACAGTTTGCAACAAAAACTTAAAAAGAAAAGAGAAAAAAAAATAGATAGATAAGATGCTTTTCTAAAATTAAAATTAAAATAATGTGAAAATCAACGACTCATAATCATTTCTGCTGCGTGTAGATCTCCTGCCTCCATGATGCACCTTAGCAGACGTAGCTGCTCCAAACCAGCTGTAAAGTTATTCAGTAGATAAAATGCAGTCTGGTAAAAATCATCAATTCAGCAGTAACGTCCACTCATGGATCTTCCAGAGGGTTTTCCACAATTCTCATTTCTCTTTTAATTACCTCCATAAATTTAATATTTTAGATAGAGAATCATTGAAAAGAATTTTTGTCAGGTTTTCCAAACCTTTAGAAACATGTAGTCAGCATGAATCACTTCCACTGTGTTAGAGAGTCAGTTGATATACAGTCATCCTCAAATTATTCATATTCCCCAATTAAAGAAAATGCTAAATTCACAATAGTAATAATTGAAATAACAAGAAACTAAAAAAAAGTAATAATAAATCAAATTTACAAAATGATAATTAGTGAAATGAAATATCACTTTTGAATTGTAGTTGAAAATTTTTTTTAAAAAACAAACAAACAAAACTGTCCTAGACAAATTAGAGCACCTTGCTCATTAACTGTGGACCAAAATACCTGTGAACAGGTGCAGAAGTCTGATTGGACGTTACAGAAAACACTTGATGCAGTGATTGTCTCAAAGTGTTGTTCAAAAAAATTTTAGTTCAGGAGCTCCATCATGCTCTGTTTAATATAGTTGTGGATGAGCTGCTCTGAAGTAGCTAATCTACCGGACAGCCCCCGTCTCTTAAAATCCACATTCAGGCTTAATTTATTCTTGAATTGATGTTAAACATTCATAGAAACTGTTACCATTATGTCTATAAATGAAAACTGCCCCTCCTACAGTGAGAGCTGTTTTGAATGACTAAATGCTGCTTGACAACTGAACTTGGACCAACATTTGTCAGAAAAAAAAAACGTAGATTTCAGTCAAATCACTGGTTTTAAAACCTTTGCTGTGTTTAGGATTATTTTATGTGTAGAAATTGTCTTGCAATTCAGTAATCACTCAGGAAATATGATCAATTATCCCCTTGTTTGTGTTATTCCTCATCTACAGCAGCTCTGCACGGGAAGAAGTCAAAAGAAACTCTCCCAGAAACTGAAACTAACAACTGAAACTAAAAACCTCAAAAACAGAAACTAACTCAAACAGAAACTCTCTTTGTCTGCATGATTTGGCAAAATATCGCAGCCAGTAGCACAAGAACAGAACTTTTAAACTTTTGTGTTATCAAATCAAACTTTATTTCTAAAGCACCTTTCTTGACAAATCTGCGCAAAGTGCTTTACATGATACAAAAAAAAAAAACAACAAAAAAACAATAAAAATTATTTCTGAATCCAAATATGAAAACAAATGCAATACACACAAACATGTATGAACATACATGCAGGATTACACACCTGCTCACACTCTTCTTCACTCTTCCTCTGCAGAGCTGGTTGTGGAAAACTTTGGAAAAACTCAATTTCACATTGAATGAAAGCTTGTTCCAGATTTATCCACTCTTCTCCTAAACAAATGAACACTTCCTGTTCATCCATCCTCCCTCCATCACTCCCCCTCTTTTTTGTTAAGTTAAGCCCCACCCCTGCTTGTGCATCCCAAATCAGCCAGTCACTGGAAAATGGAGGATTACTTTAGAGGAGAGGAAGAGAGTCTGTTTGACTGACGGTTGAGGAAAATCTCAATCTGGATTACAGTGACGTTCAGGGATTAAAGAGCCAGCTGTGATTTGTGACGCAACTCCTCCTATCTGACATCCGGGTTTGTGGTGGTCAACTCGTGAGGTGCTTCTCTGACATAATTCATCAAACCCGCACAGAATGGAACGTGTTGTTATAAAAAGCGGATGTATCTCACTCAGTTTTCCCCCTACAACACTCACCGGAGCACCAAATGTGGATTAATCCGCTGTTGAAAATAGTTCCCAACATTGTATTTGGCTAAAACTGCACTTTGTCTCCTTGTCAGAGATGAAAAAAATGGGATTTGCTGACAGTTCATTCATTTTCCATCATTAATCAGCTCTGTTTGTCTATGTTCTACCAAATCACAGCACACACTCTCTCTCTCTCTTTCAAACCTCTTGTTCTTGTTAATCTCGCTCGCCCTCCCCCATCAGAGGTGATGTGATTTCCTGTCAGTCTGACACTCATTTATCACATGGATTTTATATGCAGCATTAAGGCTGCACACAGGTTTAATCCTGCATATATAAAGCATGTATTGTTACATTAGTAAATCTTCATCTGCATTTTGCAACTCGTGTCTATTTTAAAAGCTTCTTTTTATAGCTGGAAAGAGAAATGTTTTGCTTTTCTGACACTTATGTGGTTGGAGATAAAGGGCTTTTCCACCTAATCGAGCCTTTTTGTTGCTTCTGTTTTTCAGATGATGATCATCATGGCCATTGTAGGTGTTATATTTGTCGGTGTCATCTTCTGTAAGTAAAAATCAAACAAACTTACAAAAGCAAAACAATTCAGCCTTTTTTTTAAAGGGAACTTTTGCCAAAGTCTCTTGCATATGCAGATTATGTTAAAGATACACTATGGAACTTTCTCAGTGATGCACATCCTATCTACAACTAGCATCCTACCAATACTCAGAGCAGTAAAACGCAGTCTTATCTGGACTCTTGTCTTTCTATGTCCCTTTCTTTCTTCTTTCTTCCTACGGTAATGTCTTTTTTTGCATTTCTTTGTTGAATCAGCCGCTGTGCATTAAAATGGCTAGCGTGTTGATTTCCGCTTGCTAGCATGTGTCACGGTGAAGCTCAGCTGCAACATCACACAGCTGCCCAGAAGAAAAAGTTGTGAATTGAAGTTTCTCAGCCTCAGGATGCTGCTGGGCAGCGACAGCTCCAGAAATGTGCATAATTAATGTTACAAGGGCTGATCCCACTTTTCCCCTTCTGATACAGATACCAATACTAATATCATAGGCTGCGTGTCGGCCGATGCCCGATATTAATACTCAGCTGTTTTAATCCAAAGATTATGCATTTTGACCTGATAATTGATTTTATTCTTGTTTATGTTAGATATGTCTGGTTTAACGCGTTAATGAAAAAAAGTCCACAACAGCAAGTATGAAGAAAAACTGATCCATTTAACATTTACCAATGGGTATGATGACTTTTAAACTTACAAATATAATAATAGATAAAATAATTTCAAATAAATTAAGAACCAATTGGAAAGTAGTGCATGAAAAAATAATCTGAAACGGATTTCCTGGATCGGTGCTCCTGGATTGGGAAAGTTGACGCATTCCGATCCAATCCATGTTTTTTTTTTTTTTTTAAACAAATATCAGCTCGAATGTTGGTATCTTATTGGGACAGCCCAAAATGTAACTGAACAATGAAACGAGTCAGGAACGCTGAGTTTTAAGGCTGAAAAGTTACATAGTGCATCTTTAAAATGCTGCCATCCAAAACAGTTGGGGTGTTGTATAAATGGAAATAAAACCAATATGCAATGATATTTTGTTCCAAACACATTATAAAAATCATCATGAGTCAAAAAACTGTATGTTGTTTCAAGCAATACTAGTTTTAAAAGTAAAACCTTGTGGCTCATGTCAACTGTGGCACGTGTGAACGGGGGCAGTCGTAAGACACTGCAGGCATGGGAGGCCACCCATCAGTCAGTTAGAGAGATGATGCAGAGTGGTCAACCTCAATATTTTTTGCTTTTAATTTATTTTGTGAGAGATCCTGGGTGGGAAGTTCACAGGGAGTCGCCACAAGGAAGGACAGAAAAAGAAGGAAAACTATGTGACATCTACACATTTACATTCTATACATCCTATCAACAAAGAAATGTATATAACAAAAGAAAGTAATTCCAGAAACACATCTTTAACAACAACTTTTACACACACTGCCCAAACTTTGGACTGCTACTATAAACATGCAGTCATCCTCAAAATTATTCATAACCTCCGATTCAAGAAGGAAAAAAAATCAGCTGCCACTGAAATTAGTTGAAAGTGACAAAAGTGATAATAAATAAAAATTCTATGAAAATCATGACATTGATTTTGAATTGTTCAACAAAAATATTAAAAACAAGTAAACAAGCATGATGGGGCTCTGAAGGTAAAATTTAGTTGAGCAACACTTTGAGGCGATTACTGCAATCAGGTGTAATATTCAATAAAACTTCTACACCTGTTGGCAGGTGTTTTGGTCCACTGTTCAGAGGAAAGGTGCTCTAATAAGTCTGGGTAATTTGTTTTTTTTTTTAATTTTTTATCCTTATTTTTAACCACAATTTAAAAGCAATTATTTATTTCATTAAATTATCATTTTTAACATTTTTATTTATTGTTAGTTTCTTTAGTTTCTTGTTATTTGAATTACCATCGTCAATTTAGCCTTTTCTTTAATTGGAGGGTGTGAATTATTTTAAGGACGACTGTATGTATATTTATGACTATATTGCATTAGATCCTGTTTTGATGATGCTCTGTAAGTATTTGAGAACTGACTTTGAAGTCAAAATGTTTCCCCATCCTTGCTTGATTAAATCAGTTTGAAAAGAATATTTTTCATCACCTTTAGTTTTAAGATACACTGATATTTCATCACTGGGGGACAGATGTGGACATTTGGACGATGGGGACTATTTTTTAGAAAAGAACCTGGGTTGTTGTAATACAAGCAAAATGTAAATTTCCTGGCTAAATTAAGCAAGTTTTTCCAAGAAAATCATATCGCCTAGATAGCAGGATAAGTTGCTCCAGAACCTGCTTGTTTTGCTTACAAAACTGAAGAATTAGGATTTTTTTAAATACTTTTTCCAGTCTTGAAGGGTGCATGCATTTTGGGAAAGACAATAAGATTTCTCAGCTTCAATACTTGCATGTTTTACTTTATGTTTTGATTTTTAGAAAGAAAGAAAGAAAGAAAGAAAGAAAGAAAGAAAGAAAGAAAGAAAGAAAGAAAGAAAGAAAGAAAGAAAGAAAGAAAGAAAGAAAGAAAGAAAGAAAGAAAGAAAGAAAGAAAGAAAGAAAGAAAAAAAAAAAAAGAAAGAAAGAATAAATGATGTGGACATTTAAAAAATCATTGCATTCTGTCTGTTTAAATTATGATTTCCATCTCACTGAGCATCCCAAATCTGTGTGTTCGATGGTTATCTATTTATTTATCTTAATGATTTATTATTTAAGTTAGTTATTATGTTTTTAATAGAGTGTGAACTAAATTCTGTCCCTGAAAAGCTAAACTCTTATTAGCCGAGGTCTTCCGCTGCTAAATGTCACATATTAACAACGGTCTGTGCTCGCTGTCCTCAGTATATTTCTTCTACTGAGCTGCTCTTCAAGGACGGACACACAAGTCAGAGGACGAGTCTGCACCAACGAACAAAGCCGAACCAAATCAAGCCTTTCCTCAGTGCTCTTCCTGCACTTCCTCCTCCTCTTCCTCAGAGATGCCTTCCTCCATGCATGGCCTGCAATGTGCTCCAGATCTTCCTCGTTTTCTCTCTCTCTCTCCATCAGGCAGCTTCATCTAATATCCTTGACATTCTTAGGAGAGCCACGACACTTTGGTGTAGGTTGTCGCATTTATGTAAAAACTGGGTAAACTGGACACAAACTCCGATTTAAAATCGACCCTTTACAGCTTCTATTTTCTCTGGGAAGTTTTACGACAAGAAGCAAGAAGACCTGCAGAAAAGAGACATTTCTAAAGCTGCATTTGATCTGAGCCACGTTATTAAAATGTTATGCCTGGTTTTTCTTTTAAGGCTTTCTTTGTCAGAAATAATGACTGAATCAACTAAATTATCAGTATTTACTCACTACAGAGGCTCTTAGGTAAAAATCATTGTGGAAAAAAAAATTCAGGGAAGTTTTATGAGAAAATTTTTGCTGAAAGAATCAAACATTTTCATTGTGTTTCCATTTGTGCACTTGTGTGCATTTATAGGATAAAGATTTAGAAATTATTTTCACACACGGATAATCATGTCTACTCTGTGGGTTTAAGATGGACTAAATTAACTTAATTATGATAAATAAAGGGAATAAAAGTGTCAGGCATTTCTCACGCTTTAAAAAAAAAAAGATGGATAGGTTCATGGATTCCTGCTTCATTCCCATTTCTTGTCAGACGTTACTGTACTTGTCCGTTTTTCTGTCGGTGCTGCCGCTTGAAATAGCCTGAACTTTATTTCCAAACCTCAGTTTGTCTGCTTCCTTTGTTAGTTATGATGCAGCACCTGTCCTGTGTTTACTTTCATTGTGTTGTAAACCAACCCTGACTCGTGTTTTCTGTGGTTTTCATGTCCAACATGTTTCTTTATTCTGTCTGAATGTGATTCCTCTGCATGTACAGGTTATTTTAAAGGCGTTTGAATGTGTGTTACGTGCTATGGAAATAGAGATTTAAGGGCATAGCTGGAAGAGATGTATTAAAATATTGAAACTATAAATGGTTTAAGATGGATATCATTCCCACTGTGCTGAGTGGACTTTGTGTACTGTGGGTGTTTTTTCATATGCAGAGGCATTGATGGACAGAGACAGGCCTGGAATTACAAATAAATAAATGTTTGCATTACACATGTAGTGTTTCCACCTTAGTTTTATTGAATAAAAAACATTTTTATTTAGTAGTTTACTACCTAAAGTTAAAAAGTAGCCTTCATTATCTTGATGTTGCATCTCATTACTTTTAGACGATGTAAATCTGAAAGGAAACGCTTTGATATAATTAAAATTAGCACTATAATGTTTATCCCACTGAGCAATTTTAGGTAATGACTGACCACTTTATTAGGTACTCTTTGCTTGTACTGGGTTGGACCCTTCTTTTGGTGTCACAGATTGAACAAGGTGTTGGAAACATTCGTCAGATTTTGCTCCATGTTGACATGAAAGCATCACACAGTTGCTGCAGATTTGTCGACTGCACATCCGTGATGAGAATCTCCAGTCACCACATCCCAGAGCTGCTCTGCTGGATTTAGATCTGGTGACTATGGAGGCCGTTGGAGTACAGTGAACGCATCATCATGTCTAACCAATTGGAGATTATTGGAGTTTTTGACATGGTGCATTATCCAGCTGGAAATAACCATCAGAAGATGCCAAGGTTACTATAGTATAAAAAAAACTAATGAAAAAAATGAAAACTAGAATTGAAAAAACATTTTCATCAACTGAAATAAAAATAAAAATGACAGTTTTTTAAATATATATAAATACTATAACTACCTGAAACTGTATTGTGTCTTTACAAAACTAACCAAAACTAAAAAAACATCCTTAGTTTTAGTCTTTGTGAATTTATTTAACCCATTAGCTTTTTGGGTTGATATGAAATCCATTTCTGTTTAATCTATTTACTTCCCTTGAACGGTTTCACTCCGAATGGCTTTCTGATGATTTTGAATGTCATACCAGACAAATACCCATAATTTACTGTAAAAAAAAAAAAAAAAATCTTAAAAACTAAAACTAACACTGAAACTAAGAAACAATAAACGAAAGCAAGCATTTTCCAAAAAATAAAAATAAAAACTAGCAAACCTGCTCAAAAAACTCACTAAAATGAACTGAACTGAAAAAAAAGTCAATACTAAATAAAACTGAAACTAATTAAAAATCTAAAACTATTATAACCATCAGAAGATGCTACACTGTACGGTAGCAATTTTGAGAGGAAAAAACAAAGCTTAAAAACAAATTATTAGTTGATTATTAAATTAGTCACAGACTATTTTGATAGCCAACATAATCACAATTAAGAGACTATTCATGGCAGCACTACAAAACATCTGAGTCAGATGTGTTTGGGCAGGGAGGCACTGAAACCCTGCAGCATTGCAGGTAGGACTGAATGGGCTCTAAGCACAACTACACTACATCCTGAACTCAAGGTAGCTTCATTTCCTGTCTTTCATTACTGGATGAACAGATTAATCCAGGTGTGCTTGATCTCAGTAAGTGGCCAGACACACCTGGATTAATCAATTTGTCCAGTAATGAAAGACAGGAAACAAGGAAGCTACCTTAAGTGGGGTAAATGCACACATCCCCACCTCCAAAATAAAACAGCCCCTTTCTTCCTGCTTTATGACTGGACAAACAAATTATACTGGTTACCCAAAACAGACCCAGACAAACTAGAAAGTTATCAGTAAGAAGGGAGGAAAGGAAGGGTATATAGGGGGATTCAGGATGTAGTGGAGTTGTGCTCAGAGCCCATTGAGTTTCTCTGTACAAAAACATTGTCTTTGATACCTCTTCTGCCCCCTTGTGGATTTATCAATGCTCTGCAGTCATTTTCAAAAAGGTAACCTCAAATAACTAGTTCATGGCTCCCACTCTGTTCTTGAAATGATCTTCCAGGACTTTTCCCCAAGACATTTCCAGGACTTTTGTTAGCAGCCACAGTATGAGTCAAGTTATCGCAACAAACACTAATAAATTCCACCCCAAGCTTTGGAGAAATGTTATTTTCTACAATTGTACCTTATATTTTGTACATTCAGCCAGATCGCGTCAATGTTTCTTTCTCTCTTGTACTTTCTACACAAAATATTTTCATATGTTCAATAAATAAAAACAATTTCCTTTAGTTCATCTGTTTACTGTGTAGATCTGACACCTACAGATTCAAAAACACTGCAGGGCTAGTTAGCTCAACTGGTTGAGCAGCCGCCATATGTTCAAAGGCTATAGGTCCTGAATGCAGTCGGCCCAAGTTCAATAAAAAAAAAAAAAAGCTGTTATTGTAGCTTCTTGTCTCCCCTGTGGGCCTTTCAGTGTTTTTGCGAGAGAACTGCTCTGAGGGAATATACAATTTGACTGGTTGGTAGCGTCATGAGGTGCTGTGTCAGCTAGGAGCAGAGAAGCTGCAGCTCAGTGTTGCCCATAAGAGGCAGCTGAAATCAGACATACATGCATAAAATGTTTACCCTGCATGTGTTCACCCAAAAAGCAGAGAGAAGCAGAGGGAGGAAAAATCAATTTCCAGGATAACTCAAGCTTTTCCATGACATTTTCCTTTTTTTCCCTCATTTTCCATGACCGGAAAATTGGTCAACCATTTTCCAGGACGTGTGGGAACCCTGCTAGTTAAAGGTAAGCCTCTAGAAAAACACAAGGCAGAGCAAGCCACTGTAGAAACATGGAAAAGTAACAAGGTTGACCATGAAGAGAACTTTCAGATGGTACATAAAAGTGCTTTTACTAAATCCTTTTGTTATGCTAAACCCTCTACAGACCAAAATGTTCTGCAGTGACCAAGGAAACAAACTGTTTACTTTTTCGTTTTTATTTAGGTCCCAAAAAAACCATCATAATAACATTATATCAATAATATTAATACAGAAATTGAAAAAGAAAAAAAACAAAAGAGAAAAAAAAATAATAAAATAGCTTTTTCTGTCCACAGCCTCATTCTCAAGGGTTTGGAGGAGATTTGATACTCCAGAAAACTGTAAAGTTCGTTGCTTGGTGGTGGGAGGGGAGGAGAAAAAAAAAAAAAAAGAAGAGAACTGGGCGTGGCTTCAAGCTTGGGCGTGTTGTCCATCATTCTGCTGTGCACCAATCAGGAATGTTGACATGAGGCAGGGGGTGGTTCTCAAAGTTAGAGACGATTTTCAGTCTACTGCTGTGACATCTGAAATCAAGAAAACAAGACAAAATTTTATAATAAAATGTAACATTTTTGTTGCATTTAAAAATCAAAACTTCTGAATTATCTTTAAGAAAACGGGTTACCTGCTGTGTCTGTGCCTGAGTGTCGGGTCCTCGGCTCGCCAGGCGGCTCAGGATGTTCCTCTCAGACATCTGGAGTCGAACGGCAACCGGGGGGATGCGGGCGATGGTTGCCGGGAGACGAGTCACATCCGCCTTCATGTCACTCAGCAGCTCCTCCAGCTGCTTCAGCACTGAAAGAGTCATTGTAAGCTTCACTTACAATTTGCAAACTCAACTCTGCAGATTAATCAACTTTTTATTGACCAATTTAAATTTTTCGGATCTCGTTTGGAAGATGCATTTTTACCAGACTGAGTTAAACATTGAATATGAAACATTTTCATCGAAAGCTATATCTTTTTAAAAAAAAAAAAAAAAAACCTCCGGGGAGTTGCTTGGAGGGGTGCAGAATTAAAATACATTTCCTAATAAAAATAATATTTAGACTGAAAATAAATATAAAATAACTTAACAGGTTTGACGATGGCATTATGTTTACAACTAGAAGCCAATAGATTACAACCTAGACACACGTGATGTTGCTGTTCTGTCCGTGTTCCACATTCAACCTTTATTATTTAAGTTTTCCAAAATAAGGGAGAATTATTCGCCAGCGTGCATGAAATGTCGATAATCTCCACTCCCTGCTGTCAGTGTTTACCTTTGTGCAGGACGGCATTAGCCGGTTTGTTCCCAGACATCGACTCCTTGCTGAGGTGCTGGTGCGACTCTGCCAGACACTCCACTTCGCTGAAGCGAGTGTTGAGGGCCATGGAGGGGTGGGAGGGATCCTCCGACATGTTGAGGTAGGCGGCACGACGCAGTTGCTCCTCGATCACCAGCGCTTGCTCCAACAGCTGCAGAGGACATGGAATAAACAATCAGCCTGAGCAAAAGCATTTTACATACTGTACTTACGGAGGTGTTTAGTGAATATTACAAACCCTGCGTTGTCTAAATTTGTGCACAATAATAATAATTTCCAGTAATTTGAACAAAAGTGTTGAGGACCCCCCCCCCCCCCTCTACTGCTGAATAGTTATTAAAATTTACAGTAAATTATGAGCAGCAGCTGTTTAGACAGACATAAAATGGTAAAAAGGAATCAAACTTGTGATGGCAATAACGGAAACTCGTGCTGCAGATTTCAATGCATTAAACCCCGTCAGGAGAAAACAATGAGCAGATAAAATCAAAACATCACCAGGCGGTGCAATAGGAAAGAAATGCAGTAGGCTGAAGTAAATTAGTAGCTGGCTTTCAGTCACGTGACCTGGATGACAGGCAAAATGCAGACGGTTTTGTTTCGGTTCAATGAATGACAGCGAGTACGTCAAAGCTTCGAATGGGCTGGCCCAGACACCATATTGCAAAAAAAAAAAAAAAAAAAAAAAAAAAAAAAAACCTCCTCAAAAATTCCCCCAAAAAAAAAAAAAAATAAAAAGAGAAAAAAAAAAAAAAAAAAAAAAAAAAATAATTTTGTGAAATAACATATTGCTTTTGAATTTTGGTTGGGAATAATAATTAAAAAAAAAAAAAAAATAGCCCAGACACATTAGAGCACCTTTCCCATGAACAGTGGACCAAAATACCTGTCAACAGGTGATGAAGACTTTTTGAACATTAGAGAGAACACCTGATTTCAGTGATTGCCTCAAAGCTTCTGAGCCCCATCATGCTTGTTCACTACTTTTATTTTTTGTTTGACATATTTGTGTCGAACCATAATTCAAAATCAATGTCATGATTTTCATCGAATTTCTATTAATTATTACTTAAGTCAATTTTATCTTATTTAACTGACAGCTTATTTTTTCCTTCTTTAATTGGAGGTTATGAATCATTTTGACAACTGTATACGTAGGATATGACCCAGATCGTTTAAATAAATCAGACTTTTCTTATGATCCTTGAGGCCGTTTACATAAAACCATCTTGTTGCTGAAAAAGCTATGAGATCCACCAGAGGTCCGCTAAAGAAAAGCAACGCTCATAACGTTACTTCTGTACATCCGATGAATAAAAGCCTTCAAAGGCCTAGAAGCAGATTTATTTTGTTTTATGCTGGGTCATCCATTTAGGGTGCAAAAAAAAAAAAAAGCTTTAAATAGCTGTTGCCTTGTTTTTGCTCAGGTAAGCAGTGAGTTATGGTATTTTAAATAATTAGCTTTGCTCATAATGCTTACACTAACAACCAGTGTTTCTATGCGCATGGATCTTATTAACCAATTTATTTTGCCTCGTTAAACCAGTTTCCTAATAGAACTGTAGGTTGTGTATCTTAATATTAAGTCAAACTGCATTTTTAAAATCTAGGTCAAACATTCACAGTGATCCTCAGAAATTAAAAACGGAAAAACACCAAAAATCGGAAAAATTCAAATGGAATTCTAGAAAAACTCAAACAGATTTCATAAGGCTCCAAGTTCTCTGTACAGCAGCATTTACTTCCTGCCACGTCTGCATCATGTGACCATGACGCTACGTATGGGGAAACCCACCTATTCAAACTCTCAATATTTTACATTTTACTATGTTACATGTGTAAAATTTGCGTTCACACCTTGAA
The DNA here is from genome assembly GCA_023101725.1 of Atherinomorus stipes. Taxonomy (NCBI): domain Eukaryota; kingdom Metazoa; phylum Chordata; class Actinopteri; order Atheriniformes; family Atherinidae; genus Atherinomorus; species Atherinomorus stipes. The sequence goes on from JALJCO010001181.1 coordinate 84,939, forward strand.
TCGTCTGGCGAGGAACTTGTTCTTGATTTCCAGAAAGTTCCCCCTGTTCATCTCTCCTTTAAAAGGCTCGTTGAGGATGGCAAACCTCACGTCGTTCTGGATGTCCTGCCAGCGTGCGTAGCCATGTCTGAGGTAAGCCACGGTGAAGGAGAACAACAGCTGCCATATTAAAACTTTCTTTTAGTGCATCCCCACATCAGTGAGACAAATGAGTGTTTGTCAACCAGGTGGGAAAAGGATACTGTATGATGCCAGCCAGCAGCCAGTAGTCATGGCGGCGGTGCCAGATCTCATTTGTTTTCTTAGTAACCGTGGCAGCGCGCTCCTCATTCTGCCACAAAGAGTGGAGCTCTGAGGAGGAGAGAAGATGCCAGTTATGAGAGGAAAAAGATAAAACTCCCCGCTGAAATGTGGACCTCTAAGCACCTGTGAATCCTCCGTCTGCGATGTTGAACATAAAGCGGGTTTTGGCTTTCTTCTTCTCCTCGCTGATGGCGCTGGCCGTGGAGGCGGCGGTGGCGGATGTCGCGCCCTCTTTGCTGCTGTCTCCGTTCTGCAGCTTGGTTGCCTCCTCCGGCTTCTGCGCCTCCTTCTCATCCTTCAACTCTGTAAGGGAAGAGGAGCAACAACTGAACATCAAAGCAATGCTAAAATATACAGCGTGAAACATTTTCTAAGAAGAAAAGCAGCTGTTACCCTTCTTCTCATCCGCAGGTGGAGTGGTGTCCATCTTTTCTGTCTTCTCTTCCTTCTTTTCTTCAACTGTAACAAAAATGATTAAAAAATAAATAACATAAAGTGACGCGAGAGCAGCTAAACCTGCAGACTGTGACGAGTTTCACCTTTGCTCTCCGGGTCCTCGGGTTTGACCTCCGAGACCTCCGTCTTGGTTTCTGTCGGCGGTTTGGTTTCCTCTCCTTCCTCCGGACTCTTCTTCTCACCCTCTCCTTCCTTCTCGGCTTCCTTCTCCTTCGCGTCCTCTGCTTCACCGTTGCTTGGCTTATCCGTCTCCATCGGCTCCTCTCCGTTCTTCTTCTCTTGCTCCGCTGCCGGACTCTTCTCGTCGTCGTCAGGAATGGCGATCACCTGTAGGCGTCATGGGGAGCAACGGTCAGAAAATCTTCCTAAAATGCCCAACGACGTTTCCTAAAGCCGTTAAAACATATGGCGCCTTTACCTCGTTGGATTTGACGGGCTCTTTGCCGTTCTTCTCTGCCTCGCCCTCCTTCCTCACCTCCTTCTCACCATCCTTTGCTGCTTCATCGTTCTTTGAGGAGTCATCAGCTACAGAAACATTCATTCATCACTAAATGTTTTGGTGATTTTCACCTCAGAGCCAACCAGTAAGCGCTTCTAAGTCATTGTAGCTTAAAGCCGTGAGTCATTTTAAATCTGCACGTGTCCAACCTGGAGCGGGGGTGTTGGGCTGTGTGTCGGCGGGGGTGCCTGTGGATGGAGTTTTCCCCGGAGACTCCGGCTGAGCTGCAGCTCTCTTGTTCTCTTCCAGCTCAGCCATCCAGGGCATCGACCACTGACCATTGACGTGCTCAAACTCCTGGACCTGGAGGACAAAGCAGTTGTGTCCAGTCAGCGTCATTTCTAGGGAGTTAGGATCCCTAGCTAACTAAAATAAAAAGCATTAGAGTATGAATTACACTTTTATGAATGGTCATTCTTTTAAACATATGTTTGCATACGTTTAGAAGCCGATCCACAGCTTTATTTGGTCTTTTTTTTGTCAAATAATCAAAGCTGGGACAATAACAAATGAGATGACTTGAAACTAAATAAATAAAACAAAGAAATAAGTGAAGTTCCTTGTACCTTTTTGCGAATAAGTGACATAACACCGATGCGGGTGAGGACATGTTGCCGTGACAACCCCTCTCTGGGAACACCATCTGCGAAGGTCTCTGCACCGTCGGCTCCGGGTTCACAGAGGTGGCGCATAAACAGAGATACGTAGGCCCTGAGAAGGTGAGAAACATGAAAAATCTCTGAGATACGACATCAGAGTCGAGAACTTGACCCATCATGGATGTTCCTTTAGATGATACGAATTCATCTAAAGAGCACTGACAACTGAACCAGAACGAATCTGTATGAAAACCGTCTGAAGCTGAATTCGGTCCGAGGTAAACCGAGCTTTGTAGAAAGGCAGATGGAGGTTGAAGCATTTGGGAAGAATCTGAGTCTGCGGTTTTAACCACAGATGAAGCGGCGACTCTTACTTGAACTCCTTCTCCGATTTCCCTCGCAGGTCGCGGACCAGCCACTGGGTGGTGAAGGCGTCCTGGGGAGGCATCCCATAACGCATCACTGCGTTCAGGAACGCCTTCCTCTGGCGAGAGTTGAAACCCAGCACCTGTGAAATGACAGCGGACCAAACGTCAAACCTCTGCTGGTACTTTCAAACCATCCAGATCCAGAAGTTAAGCACGACGGTGCTGCTCACCTCAATGTTGCCTCCCACCCTGGCCAGCAGGGGGGGCAATGGTTTGTCTTTGTCGTTCCTCAGACCCTTCCTGTTGGGCCTGCGAGAGTTGGCTGCAGAGAGGAAACAGATGTGATTAAACAGCTGCTATGAGAAACTCTGAGGTGAAGCAGGTGTCCTGCACCGCATGCTTCCTGTTTGTAGAGACGATCCTGCCCCTACGACAAGTTATCTCTCAGGCTTCAAGTATGCTGGATGATGTTTGCTTTTATCATCAAGAAGCAAAAAACTAGTAATTTACTTAATTCAAATATAATTTGGGTTGGAAGCTAGATTAAGTGTTTCTAAGGAAAATCAAAGCGTGATTATTAAAAGAAATGTAATTAAAGAGTTCATACAAATGGACACAAAGCATTCCTTACCCTCTGATCTCTCATCAAAGTCTTCATCACCCTCCTCAGATGCCACCGAGTAATCTGACTGGCCATCGGACTGGTCATCCTGCCAATCAGCTTTGAGGGAAACAACCAAAAAAGAAGATTAATTGACCAACTGAAATCTGACAGAAGATGTTTGTATGACGGCTGCATCGTTGGAAACAATCTAAAATGGTGCATCTCTGTACAGACAAGATAAAAATGTGAAACTACTGTTGTCATGTTGTTTATCATGGTTTCCAGTATCTGTTAAGCTGTAAAGTGTCTGCAGTCTGTCTTAAATCGTAGGTTCCAGTTTTTCAAAATTGTTTTCCAAATAGCTTGAAGAGGACCGCGAGATCCCAGGTTTCAATATGGCTGTGCCAAAAACATCTCTAAACTAGTGCGGTCTTTATTTGTAATTTGCAAGTGCTGTTATTGACTATGTTGTTAGGATGGGGTTGTTGGTGAAATGCTCCACCAACATGCACGGCCTATCCACCATTATAGCAGTTATTGCCTGTTGTTCTTATGGTGCGAGCTTTTAGAATTGGTTTCGTGATTCTTCCGCTCTTTGTATCGAGATACCACTGTGCAGATACAAAACATGCAATTTATTTTTCACTTCTGAGAGTTTTAGGCAATGAAATTATGTGCGAAAGCAATCAGATTCTGGCTTCTGTGTCACGTGAGCACTGCTGCCATCTCAGGTTGTCATGATGATGCTGCTACTGTTGACAATGATGTGTTATTTTCAGTACTTTACTGCAGGTTATTGCACATTTTGTTTTGGTATATTCATAATGTTACTATTACATTTTATATTTGAAGATTCTCAACTAAAATTTAATTAATCTAAACGTGTACTTAAGTTATTTGATAAGTATAATCTTTTTCATTTTTGTTTAATTTTCTCATCAGTATAATCTCTTATTGTTTTAAAAGCTTTTCTTTCTAGTATTTCTGTTCTCAAGTTTACTTATATTAATATTGCCCTTGCAATCAAGATATTAATGCAAACTGTAAAATCATGTGATTTTCTTTTAAGGGACAAAAAGTATTGGGATTGATGTTGATGAAAAAGTGCCATAAACTACTCGTATCAAATCAACAGGAAAGATTTTGTTATCGCTTATCCCTTGTAAGCTTCTCTAAGTTGTTTAACACTCTTTACACTGGCTAAAGTTAGCTAGGAAGCAGCTGTGATGTTGGAGATGAATGAACGTTTGGTTACAGTTAGTGTGCTGTTGTATTAATCCTCCTTCCTCCTTATTCACTCTTAATTACTTTCCATTTCAAATGAATGCCTTAATTTGTTTTATTGTTTTAAAAAATTGATCAATTTTGAGTTTCCTTCTTCAAATAATTCTTCAAACTAATAAAACTAATGTCAACATAGTTGACTATTCATTCAAAAGTGAAAAGCAAATTAAAAAATAACTTAAAATTGCACAAGCATCAACTTTAAGAGCCTGATTTATCCTAAGTCTTTAGTTCTGTTGAGCCTTTTGCATTTTAGACACAAATGCTGATAAATTTTACAAGCCTTTTTAATATTTGCTAGAAAATTACACACCATCAATATTCTCCTCTTAAAGTGATATATTGATAGAAAGGTTACAAGATTTTAAGAAATGCTATGAAGCAAAGCTCAGCTGAATAATTAAAATCCTGTCTGCTTGCTCTTGTGGTGAGAGGGTTTTTAATGTTATCATTAAAAAAAAAAATCTCTACCTCGGTCTTCTTGTGAGCCATCGTTGTAGTTGACCTGCTTGCGGATACGTTTGCCTTTGCCCAGGTTTCGGGCCAGATCCTCCTGCTGCTGCTCGTAATGGTGCCGCAGCAGCTTCTCCCAGTAATCTGGATCCACGCTCTCCTCCTGCTTGATGATCTCCCGCTGCACTTCCTCCTCCTGAGCGACAGGGTACAGTTTCATAGTGAGAAAAAGGCTGATTGAGGGAAATACTGCATTAATCTGACATGAGCCAGCTGCGGGAGCTCACCTCCTCCTCCTCGTCTTTGACCACATACTGAGCCACTTTGAACGAGCTCAGATATTCGTTCATGCTCTGCAGCTCAGTGTCATCGGTGGCATCCTGGTTCCTGTCCAGCAATCGGTCGATGGCTTTGTCGTCGTAGTGAATGATGCTGCTGTCCTCCTCTTTCTCACCTGAAGGCACACAAACACATTAATGAAGCTCATTTTCTATTTGGTGTCACATTGATGCATTTTTTTGTGCGCAGACTCATCCTCACCCTCTCCTTCATCCTTGAAGAGCTGTTCTGTTCCAAACTTGAGGATGTCGTCCAGTTCCTGTTTGGACATGGAACCGGTCTTGGAGCCGAGACCAGGTCGGACCACCAGGTGAGTCAGCATCATCTTCTTCTTAGCAACCTGAAGCAGAAACACAAACAGAAATGTAATCGTCATCTCAACGACTTCAGCACAGAATTAAGTGATTGTTCTACAGCGTGGGTTTACCTGAGTAATCCTCTCCTCCACTGAAGCCTTGGTGACAAAGCGGTAGATCATCACCTTCTTGTTTTGACCTATACGATGAGCTCTGCTGAAGGCCTAAACAAAAAGATATTCATACATATGCCCATTTGAGCAGCTAAATAAACAGCTTTTAAACACTTTTTAAGATGAAAAGAAGCAGCAGCACCATACCTGGATGTCATTGTGAGGGTTCCAGTCAGAGTCGTAGATGATGACGGTGTCAGCTGTGGCCAGGTTGATGCCCAATCCTCCAGCCCTCGTCGACAGCAGGAAGGCAAACTGTTGAGCACCAGGAGCTGAGGAATGAAGGTAAAAATTATGAATAAAAAGGACAGAAAAGGTCCAGAGAGAACTTTATTTTTCCACATTATCTTAAATATGGTATCAAAAAGAAAGTTATTGGGGATTTAAATAAACCAATGCCAAAGAGATTAATATTTCAAAGCATGCAAAAGAAAAAAAGAAAAGTTTGATTTATACAAGAGGCAAAACAGGAGAAACTAAGGAAAGTCTGAGATGAAGGGATGGATAATCTCACCATTGAACCGATCAATAGCTTCCTGTCTCATCGCTCCTGTGACTCCTCCATCAATCCGTTCATATTTGTAACCTTCATTCTCCAAGAAGTCCTCAAGAAGATCCAACATTTTAGTCATCTGCAAAAAAAAGTAATGGCACAGACTGCTAAATAAAATTGGGAAAAAACAAAACAACACCTTTGCAATAAATAAATACATAAATCACAGCATGCAAAAAAGAAGAAAAAAAAAAAAAGAAAAATAAAGCTTTTAACTCAGCGACTCACCTGAGAGAAAACAAGCACTCTGTGCCCCCCTCCTTCAGTTTTCTCATCATCTTCTGCAGCAGCATCAGTTTGCCAGAAGATTTAGTGAGTGCATTTCCATCATACATCCCATTGGGCATCTTTGGAGCTTCCTGTTAAAATTGATCAATAAAACATTCAGGTTGACAGTAAAGAAATCTTTGGCTGAAAGTGATAAAATTCTGGCAGGGATCCTTCTAAAGCCTGTCCAGCATGTCTCACTAGGATTCATCTTTGTATGAGTGAGTCTGGTGTTTCTCCAACTACCAGGCTGTACCAACTGTACTGTAACAGCGGCTCCCTGGTGTTTGGGTCGTACCATGGCAGCCCCGGGGAAGAGGTAGGGGTGATTGCAGCATTTCTTGAGATCCATGACAACATTGAGCAACGAAACCTGGTTTCCTCCTCCTTTTGTGTTCAGGGCCTCGAAGTTTTTCGTCAGAATGAATTTGTAGTATTTCCTGTCAACAGAAGGCAAAAACATTCAGCAGAAGTTTTTAACACTTGTTAATTTTTTTCAGACGGAAAACTCTCTGAACTTACTTCTGCATGGGGCTGAGCTCCACTCTGACAATGAGTTCGGTCTTGGATGGCATGTGCTTGAAGACGTCGGCCTTCAGCCTCCTGAGCATGTGCGGACCCAGCATGTCGTGCAGCTTCTTGATCTGGTCCTCCTTGGCGATGTCAGCAAATTCCTCCAAGAAGACCTCCAAGTTGCTGCAGATAGAGAAATAAAGATGAGGTTTTTGCTGCTCAAAACAAAAGCAGTCACACTGCTGCTACTGATGTTTAAGTTCTCTGACCATCTATATCGAGTTATGGTTGCTAAATTCCAAGAACCTTAATCTTAAGCAGCAACAAGCCCCCCCCTAAAAGGTGAAAAACTTTAGTTTAGGGCTGTTTGATTATGGAAAAAAGTCTATATTAAAATCACAATTATTTTTTCGCCACACGATGCATTTATTCAAAATTTCTTTCTTTCAAAACCACTTTGATATTTGCTATTTGATATTTGATAATTTACGCAAACCACAAGACACCCCCTTCGCTCTTCAGCTGCACGGGTGAAGGGCCGCATGGCCCACATGGAAGGGAATGTATTGCACATGTGCATCCCTTTCAGAAAATATGTAAAGAAAAATGGTAAACAAATTGGTTCAACTCGATTATGAGTTTGGAGATCGTTAGACATTAAAACTAAAATCAAGATTAAATTTTCATTAATCGCTCAGCCCTACTTTAGCTTTGGAAATGTTTGATCAGGGTTTTACAAGTTCAATTTAAGACTTTTTAAGACCACGTGGAACAGAATTTAATGCCCATTTCATAGCCACACTGGCTATGAACACAGATTTCTCTGCAATACAAAGATAATGTCAAAAAAGATAGATTGAACAACAACAACTAAAAACACAAACAGAGCATATACTCCATGTTAAAAATAATTACTCTAGTTCCTCTAAATTTTCTAGTTCCGGTAAGGTTGCTTTTTTTTCCACGCGCAAATAAACTTCCTGTGTGTGTGTGTTGGGTTAAATGTTCCCTGATCATTTCTACCTGCAAAGTCAGCGATAAATTGGCTGCAGATTTCATTATAATGGTCAGATTTGAACAAGAGGAAATTAGTTAACTACTGTCACTCTGTAGATGTGTCAGAAATTTTTGACTCTCACTGGCTGTAGCGTCACATAATTTAAGACCTACCATATGAAATTTAAGAGCAAAACTGTCAAATTTAAGGACTTTTAAGGTATTATATGCTAGGGCTGGACGATTATGGAAAAAATTATAATTACGATTATTTTGACTGATACTGAAATCACGATTAATATACACGGTTATTCATTGATTTTATAAAAAGTGTTTATTGAACCACATAACTCAACTTGAAATGTAACTTTTTAAAAAATTAAATCAAAAATAAATTAGAAACAAGTAAAGGAATAAAATAAGAATATTATTCAAAATAATAATAGCAATAAAAATTAATACTCAGTCTACATGCATTCCTGTTCTATACTCCTTGCAGCTTGCTTCCTATAACTTCACCAGTCTGTTCACTTCAGGATTTATTGTTTTTCTTCGATTACAGTGTTTTTATGATTGTGAAAAGGCAAAATTGAAATCACGATTAAAATTCGATTAATTGTCCAGCCCGATTATATGCAGTTTTGTACATTAAGACTTAACACTTTTTAAGACCTTGCAGGATTAAGTTTAAATGCTAAACAGCTTGCAGAATTAATATTTTACTCCTGAAGTTGACTCAAATACAAAGCAAACGAAAAACAAAAAAGGATTTAAGGTTTGATCCTATCCAACACAGATTCAGACTTACTTGAACCTCTCAGGTGTGAGGAAGTTGAGCAGGTGGAAAAGCTCCTCCAGGTTGTTCTGTAGAGGAGTTCCAGTCAGCAGAAGTTTGTGCTGCAGGGAGTAGTTGTTCAACACCCGGAAAAACTGAAGAAGACACAAAGAGCGTGTTTACAAAACTTTCAGGGTGAGTGAAAAACAGCTGCATGTGTTTTTAATTCAGAAATATTCCCAACAGATTAACTAGTTGTTTACAAGAAATAAGCCTGTAGACATGATGATGATGATGATGATGATGATTCAGTAAAGCATGAGATTCAACTCTGCTTAAAAGCAGGAAACCTTGTGAAACTTTGGGTGTTTTTAATGCTTTTTACGACAATCTTGTGTTTACCTTGGACTGGTTGTTTTTCAGCCTGTGGGCCTCATCAACCACCAGACAAGCCCAGTCTATGGAGCCCAGGACGGCCATGTCGATGGTGATCAGCTCGTATGATGTCAGCAGAACGTGGAACTTGATGGATGAGTCTTTCTGTTGGGGGAAACACCAAAACATCTCAACTTTCTGCTCAAATGTTCAAAGATGGTTTTCATTCCTGACTTTCTCTCTCTCCACCGTCTCCTCTCACCTTCATCCTGGAAGCCTTCTTTCCTCCTCGGATGGCGTTGTCCTCAAAGGAGAACTCGTTCTCCCTGATGACAGCTCTGCTGTCCTTGTCTCCGACATACGTCACCACGTACATGTCGGGCGCCCACATCTCAAACTCTCTCTCCCAGTTAATGATGGTTGAGAGAGGAGCGCTGACCAGGAACGGCCCCTTAGAGTGACCCTGGAGGTGGAGAAGAGACGTCAGCCCAACATGTCTAGCAGCACAGCAGGCACGTTTTGATCCACAAAGGTTTCCAGTGAGGGATGCAACAGCTGTTTGCACTGCTGTTAAAGCTACTGCACATCATACTCATACTAGTTCTGTTATCTTACTTGCAAAGACAGCAATATCCCAGTGGTGGAAGACAATATTAAAGGTTTACACCTGCTGCAGGTTGTTCAATACAAGAAAATGCAGAAAACAGATAACAGCAATTAAATCATCCACTTATTTAAAATCAAATCACAACTAAAAGTAAAGGTTTCCCCTTTTTCAAGCATTTCTGGGGCATAATACAGCTTAGAATGAATGTTTTGTGAGCTTAACATCTATAGATTCTCTCATATGTGAACTTTAAGAATATTTATAGTGACTTCACTGAGAATTTGTCAGGACATTTCTGTCCTCTGTGCTTTTAGTTACTGTATTTTTGTCAGCTTGGGGAAATTTATGAACTTTACCTGTCAACTGACATGATTTAACCATTATCATGTCACAAAGTTATTTGTGTGTTATTTGAATGCCGGATTACAAGACTCAGCAGTGCTGATTTTAATGTCGCTCAGATTTGCATCCCCTTTTTATTAAGTCTATGTAAGTTACATGCATGAAACTCAGGCAAGTCAAAAACAGACATAATGTAGGGGGGAAAAAAAAAGAAGAAAAAAATCACCCTTTATTTGTGTCATACATGTGACTTGCATGCCTACATAACATTATTCATACAAACACGCATGAATGAATGGATTAAATACAGCACATGGGGAATAAATTGGGAATTATTTCAATTATTTTTGTTTTAGGAATGTTCTGTCAAAGATGTAAGCGGCATGAATAGACAGTTGTGAAGGGAAACCAGACGTGGTCATTTCGTCTCCCTAATCAGTCTTTTAACCTCTTTTTCAGAAGGCATGTTTTTGTTCAGTCTTTTGCCAACAGTATAAATAATCGTGGGACTCTAAAAGAAGCCGACACTTGTGAGATTACTGCAGAAGTACCACAATCAAGATAATTAAGTGTGTTAGTAATTTCACCTGGTACACAGTAGAAAATCTTTATGGTTCTCCACATTATTTTCAGTGAAAAGTAGAGGCTAGAAGCTCAGTTTATCTAGGAATTAGTAAAGTAATGTTTGACGAGGAACTATACATAAACAGAAGCTAAAAAACTGAACCTGAGCAGTTTTAAAGATCTATTTAAGAGGAAGTCTTATACAGGTTAGGGCTGAACAATTTATCGTTTTAAGATCGAAATTGCAATTTCAGACCACGTGATCGCCAAAGCTGCGGTTTTTCCAGCGCTCCTGACTGACCCAGGATCTGCGCTGTCCACTGTTGTACACACGCGCTACTTGCCGTCTCTGTACCAGCCAACTAAGCTCACCAATCAGAAGCAGAATGTTACTCGTGGACAGGTCAGCTAACCAATCAGCATCAGGGCTGGGATGGGCATCTCCTGCTGTGTAATCTTTACACTAGATAACGGCTTCGGTAAAACTTCATCCAGTTTCTAACTTTCCATTTCGTTGTTGGAGAGAGGCTGCAGACCTCTGCTGCCTCTTTCTGTTTGTTGATCCGCTTCGTGCAATGAGGGAATTTAATGTTCAGTAAATGTAATCTTGAACTGTCTGTGCCGTCATATTTCATGACTCAGCAGTTAGGTCGCCAGCAGCGATCAGCTGATCAGACAGTCTAGTGAAAAATACCGTCGGATCTGTAAAATCAGATCAAATCATTTTATTGGGAATAAAAGCGCAACTGAATTCTAACCAGTTTTCTTTTAACCTATAATGTTTTTGAGCTTTGCGCTGCGGACGAGCGCGATGCGGGCGAGTAAATTAATGATCCGTATTTAGGCGGATCTCAGTAAAAAGAGACGAATAATCAGCAGGACTTGCTTGTGAACGGGGCGAACCGGGGACGCACACAGAAGCTTTGTCCTTGTTATCTGGGACATTAGTTAAGCCACACAGTTAGGTCCAGAAACAGGAGGAAAGTTGCTGCTGCTTTTCCAGTGGACATGAGAGGATGAGAACGGAACGCCGTTGTGGCCAAAAATGTGCATCCAAACGTCAGAAATGCGACCTGATAAAAACAATCAGGGTAAAACCACCTGATCATTGATGATGTAGTCTTCTTCACCTCAAATTCAGGTGACAGAATGACATAAAAATGAAGTTAGATGTAAAACCTGATGTTTGTTTAGATTTATTTTACAACTTAATTACATTTTAATGCACATATGAATCCATGATAAATTCCCTGGTTTGTATGTTTCACTTAATGTAACCTACATACAAGAACTGTAAAAGGAAAATATATTGATTTCTTATTTGGAGATTTTTCAGTGCATTGTGATGAGAAATAGTTAAAAAATTAAAAATAGCACAATAATGTCTTTTTTACACTGGAAATTCAAGTGTGTAAAGCAACATGCAGATTACCTGATTTGAAAAAGGCAGTAAGTGGGGTGATTAACTGTGGCAGAGGGAGGAGGACTGCAGGGAATCTGAAAATCCCGCAGTTCTAGAGAATGTACATGCATTTTTTTAATGAATGCATTTGAAAGTGAGATAAATCTCACCTTTGATTGTTATAATTGATTAAGAGAAATAGCTTTTAATGTTTTGATGATATAATGGAGTTTTCTGTCATGTTCATAAATGGTATTGTACATTGTAAATATTGTACTGAAGCTTGATTTGAAGAAAATCGTGAATCGAAATCGCAATATTGCCCAGAAAAATCGCAATTAGATTTTTTTCCTGAAATCGTTCAGCCCTAATACAGGTTAATATTTCAGGAATCTGATGTTGCTGGTAGACACCTCAATTAATCATCAGTCATGAGAATCCCAGGATAGCCCCCACAGCTCCCCTTAGAAAGACCATGAGGATCCAGGATAAAATGAACTCCAAGAAAGTATACAATGGGAGGAGTAAATGGTTCACTTGAAAACCTTCATCTTCATGGAAACTAGCAGGACCTTCATGATTATTTTAAACACAAGCAGAGTTATATAGGAGAACACAGAGTTTTTAAGAGCTGAAATTAAACTTTTAACCACAAGATGGCAAAAAGAAGACATCATTTATAATTCTAGTTGCTAGTTCGCAAAGTTTTTGTCCTGCAGTGATGAGACAGACATCTCTAATCAGCAGTCTGCTTTCATATGAAATTTTGTTAATGTGGTTTTCTTCAAGTGGAGAAATTATTAAATGCTCTAAAGTTGACAGTAAGGTTCTCATTTTTCTGTTTCATGCCTATATAATTACTTGAGAGTTAAACTGTGTTGTGTTTGGATGGCAATGGTTTGCAGCCTTTTAGCAGAGTTCGTCCCTGTGATTTTGGCACACTACAGGGGACTGGTAAGGACTGGTGCTTCCTAGTGTGTGTACTACACGCATCTCTCATAAAGAAGAGGTTACAAATAAAAAGAATCTGAAAAAAAAAAAAAAAAAAAAACTAACAAATTCAGCTACATGATCCCCAGCAGCTTTAGCAGAAGTTTTCTAGCCTCCAGCCTTTAGGGGGCAGCAGCGAACTACATGATCAGAGTGTGAATTTTACAGTTCCAGATCCAAGTTAATGTCGTCAGATTTCACCTAACTTTAACAAAATGGCTGGATAGCTCCAGAACAATAGCAAAACACGCTGCAGACCACTTCACAGCCACACCAAGGAAAACCATCACTACAGAGTTAAAACTGGGAAAAATGTTAAATTAAGTCCTTTTAATCTAAAAAGGGAACCAAATTCCAGAAAAATGTGGACAAAGACAAACTTCTAAGTTACAAACAGCTTTAACTTCATGAGCTGAGCACAAGAAGCAGTGTTCCCAAGAACCTCTCACCACAAAACACGCGACTACAGTCTCCAGAGGCGTCACCTGGCAGCAACATAAGCACAAGCCAGCAGTTCATTGCCGCTTACCTCCTTATACAGCGAGTAGAGGAAGACTGCGGTCTGCACAGTCTTTCCCAAACCCATTTCATCGGCCAGGATGGTGTCGGTACCCTGAGCCCAGGAGAAACGCAGCCAGTTGAGCCCCTCCAGCTGGTACGGGTGCAGATTCCCTCCAGTGCTGTCCAGGTAGTCTGGCTGGCGCTCAAACTTTATTGTTGGCTGGAAACAGGAATCAGAACGGTTACAGATTTATTCACAGTAACTCTGTAAAATGTACTAAATTAGCCTTTCAGTAGGGTTTAATAGTGAGTTTAAACATCCAGGGAAGTTCTGAAACTGACTCATAACTCAACCAAAAGCTTCTTAAAACTGCAAGTAAATGTCAAGAGTCATTCCAGTGGACTTACATCTACCACCGGGTTCTCAGGAGGTCTGTCCGGTCGCTTTACTCTTCCTTTAATCTTCATTTTCTTCCCTGGTCTCCCATCCTCTCCCATCATCAGCTCTCTGTGGTTCCAGTACTGTAGTTTGTAGACGTCAAACTCTGGTATGTCCATGTCCTCAGCCTCCCAGGTGGCCTGGTCGTACGGCAGCTCTCGCCACTTGATAAGGTAGTGGACGTTGTTCTTCCTGTCCACGCTGGAAAACATGGGAGAAAGACAGTGACATCATGTTGAATTGTTTTTTTCTCTCCATGTTTGATAAAAGGATTCATTCACTGCAGAAAATAAGCGTGACCCCAATATGTAACAAATCAAAACATTGAGTACAGAAACTGTAAATGCTATATTTGCAGACACCTGCAAGTAGCATAAAACAGGGTGTCTGCACAAAAATCATTTAGATGTAAACAATCAAAACTGATCCTCAGTTTGGGATTATTTGCAGAAGGGAAAATGTTCTTAAGGCTTTCTCTGCATGTTCACATAGAGAAGAGAGCAATCCGAGCTGCAGCAACATTATTTTCAAGTTCAGTAAAAGCTTCAAAATGCCTGTTAATCTTTCTGAAGCCATTTACTAAATGCTCCCAATCTGAAGCAGGTACCTGACAAGTTTAAAACACAAGGTTCATTTCAGAAGCAAATGATTATCAGACATTTATTAATAATCTGTTGAGGTTTTCTCAGGGCAAAAAAAAAAGAAAAGAAAAAAAAAAAAAAGATCGGTTGACTGAAAAGTGCATCTTGTTTGCGGTGGTTTAAACAGCATATCAATAGAAAGCTGGTTAAAAAAAATAATGCAATATCTCAAATCAAACATGACAAAAAGATCACTATCAATGTGAGGAACGCTGCTCGCAACGACTGGCTTTTAAAAAAAAAAAAAAAAAATCCTGACTGGAGCAAGAAACCTCGTGCACCCTGTCAGGCAAATGCAACATTGCTGCAAACCTGCAACTCGCTGTGCAATGGCTTTTCAGTGTTGAATAACAATGTCCTATGATTCAACGATGTAATAAAAACAAAAAAATGTATAAAAAAAATTAATTAGAAAAACAAAAAAGATGCAGACGCGTGTGTGTGTATGTTGTGTAGGGATTAACAATATGAAAATTTCATATCACGGTTACTGTGACCAAAATGATCACGGTGATCATTGTTATCACCGTATAATTGAAATACCCCTCAGCATCTTTAAAAATATCAAAGATGGGTCTAGACGTCTGCTTTGTCCTTTTTAAAGGGGGAAATCTCCAGAGCTGTCCACGTGGATGCCTCTGTTGCCTTCCACCATGTTTTTCATAAACTAAACATTGAAAACTGGGACTGCTGCTGCTTTTCAAGGCAATGAGCAGCATCACTGTGAGTTTTTCAAAGTGGAGTAATCAATCACGATTTTAACGACAATTACAATTTGAAATGGTATTACTAAATGTTGGGAAAATTGGGTTAATTATTTTACTGGTAATCTTAATATCCCGAATGTTGCGTGCACTCCAACCTGTGGTTCAGGATGCGGTGGATCATCAGCCACTCCATCTTGATCCCAAAGCGGAGATATTTCTCCTCCAGCTGGACGTATGTTGGATCCTTGTTTTTTCTCTTGTGGCACTTGTCGTCCTCTCCATCACCAAAGTCGATGGGTGGCGGCTCATCCATGTCGTTTTTTCTTTGGTAGTTCCTAAACATCACCTGGCAGTGCATCTCCAGCTGAACATGACAATGACAGCGAAGGTTAAGGTGGAAATACACAGACTGGATAGTTGTTGTTGTAATTGTACACACCTGAAGCTCTGAGACCCAAGAGCAGTGCCGGTAGGACATGCTGCACCATTTGGCAAAAAACTCCCTCTCAGGTCGCCCTGCCAGCGGGGCGGGATCAGGGGCATCGGCCGGGAGGTCTGGGGGGCGTGGCACAGGTGTGGGAGGAGGGGGGTCTCCCCACCGCCATGTCAAGATCTTCTGTACTTTCCCCTTCATGGGCGGACACTAAAACAGAAAGACAATTTTAACTATTCCTAATTTTTCCAAAATTTCTCAGTCCAAATCATCAGCACATCATCTGAGCCGAGCAGTTTACCGACTACCATTTGTGATCGAATCAATCTTTAAAAAGTTGATTAAATTAGCTCATTGTCATGGCTATTTTTCACGTTGTCTGAATTTTTTGTGACAACGGTACAAATCAAGAAAATAAACGGCTAATTATTTGATAACAGATGCATTAATGGCTTCAATAAATAACCTTCATCTTTTGATAATGAGCCAGTTATTTTCTAGATGAACTGATTATTATTCTTCATGGATGTTCTTAGAAAAAATGTAAATTAGTTAGAAAGTAATCATTGATTAAATTACAGAATTACAGATGGTTTCAGCTCTAAAAATAAGCTTGATTTGCTGTTAAATTGCATTTCCAGTCATGCTATGCAGGCCAAAAATAGATCGGGTAAGAAGCTTTACAAAGTCCTTGAAAGTAAGGGCAGACCGATACATTGCCTGGCTGATATTTGCATTTTTTGCAAATATTGTCATCATTTACAGATAAGTATCTAAACAAGCAGATACACACACACACACACACACACATATATATATATACACATATACACACACATACACACACACATATATATGGATCATATGTGCAATGTTTCTTTATGATATTGTTACAAGTTAAATGTTTCTATTTAATATAGAAACATTAAAGTGCACTGTTTCAATTCATGTATTTGAGGTGCTTTTTTAAAAAATCCTTCATTATATTAATTTTGGGGGCAAATACAGCATCAGCCCCAAATATCAGCAGGTTGTATCAGCCATCGGCTGATGAGAAAATATCTGAATCGTTCCTAAAAACAACATCTGTATTGGTCAATCCCTATTTGAGAGTTCCTGTGACAGGTTTTACTCCGTTTATCGTGCTTACCGTACAACGGGGGCAGATCCACTCTCCATTGGGGATCTCAGGGAGGGGAGGGTTGAGGCAGTGGATGTGGTATGACGAGGGACACGAGTCGCAGCAGAGGAGCTCTCCTCCATCTTTACAGACCCTGCAGAACTCCATGTGGTGGTCGTCCTCCTCTGTCTCTCCTGGCTCAACGTTGTCCTCATCCGCATCTGAGGCTTCCTCCCTGGCCTCCCACTGGATCCCCTCTTTCTCCTAAGGAGAAAAAAGAAAGAGATAGAAATTTAACTTTCTGATTTTGCATCGTTTCCAAGTTAAAATAAAAAAGTTAGAGAGCATGTTTCTTACGCAGTGCGGGCAACTCCAGGTACCCTCAGGTGCTTTCTCCATATCAGGGTCCAGACAGACCATGTGGTACGCTCTGGGGCAAGTATCACATAGAATGATCTCTCCACCCTGCTGGCAAACCTCACAGTAGTCCTGGTGGTCTGTTTCATATCCGTCACCCTCCTCAGTTTCTGATGAGCAACAAAAAAGAGGAGCAAAAAAATCAGGTCTTAAGCTATAATCCAGACATTTCAGAGATTGTGATGTTTATGTTATTAAAAGAAAACCCACACAGTCCCCCTTCCAGTACAGATTACCTCCATAACAAAAGTGATGTCGAGAAAGTTTCACTTCAAATACACAAACATCCATTTCAGAGAAAACAAGACTGACAATTACAGATACATTCGTTTAAATTATAATACAGGGCAAATTAAAATACTTTGTGAACATCTTTACAGTCTGGATGTTCAGTAACAGCGAAAAAAAAAAAAAAAACACTTTAAATCACAAGCTAAAAAAAAAAAAAAAAAAAAAAAAACTGCTGTTGAAAAGATTCATAAACGAACACAAGTGTGTGTCCGTGGGGATTTTGACCCTGTGAAGTCAACATGAAGCCATCTGTGACGTCCTCTGATTGATGCCTCAATCTTATGACAACAACTACTGAAGATGCCTCAGCGTGCCGCAACTAAGAAGATGTTTTACTTCTAAATATACCAAACTCGGCTGACTCAGCCACAGTGACTAATGTGTATCTGTGCACCTCATGTTGTGCATTCCACACACTGTCAAAGCTTTCCCTGAACTCGTCATTACTGATCTCTGTGGAAACATTAACCTGCAATCTTCACTAGCGACGGCTAGCATTCAGAGTGGATGGGTATTTGAAGATATGAAGGACAGTAAATAATTTAAAGAAAGACTAAATTCAAAGTTATTAAATAACTTTCTTACATAGACAAACTAGGGATGTCTGATATTGTTGGCAGATTAAAATTAAAATATGATATCTGAAAATAGGTTTTCAGAATGATATTTTTTACTTGCAAAATCTTGTTCCCATAGCAGCATGTAGAAAAATCACTGTGATCCTGGAAGAACTTCATATCCCAGCATTCCCTTTAGAGTCATGTGACTACAGTGCAGCTGCTGCTGCTGCTACAAACTGACTTACTTTGAAGCTGCTTATAATGTGTCTGGTTTTAAGTAGTTGGTTAACTTACCAAGTTGTCAGAAACATTATAATTATCCACATGTTGGCTAATACCTGCTAGTATCTGATATACGTCAGCCAGATGTCCAAAATGAACTCCTCTGGCTGAGTTAAGGCAATTTGGGGATCTTTGCTCTTGAAGCAGAATATAGATGCAGGGCTTAAAGCAAATTAAAATCCTGAGCCTGAACTTTTCTCGGATGAGTGGGCTTGTTACAAGCGAGTTTATTCACATTTACATTGGAAAATTTGGCCAAAACTTTAAGCCCTGTAGATGTATTTCTCAAAATATGGAAGAGACAACCACAGTTGTCTGCATAGATGGGTATCGGTTGATATCGGAATTATGCCCTATTCTGATGGGATTAGTATTACATAGGGACATCATATAATTCGTAATAATTATAGAATTTGTGATTTTAATTCCGTGCCAATCAGGCATGTCTGTGATTTGTGGTGTAACAATTCCCCCGCAAACTACCTACTATAATTGCTTAACTCCGAGGTCCTTTGATCATACTAATCCAATGTGAATAGACATCTCTGTGATTAGGAAAGACATAAATTGGAATGTGATGTGATTTGACAGTATTTGTTTCCTGGACGTACTTAATTTCCTTTTTCATGAAGACTGGAGGCTGAAAATAGGTTTTCCTTCCAAATGACTGATTATGATAATTTATTCAGCATTAACTTTGGAGTCGGAGTGATCGGTGACGTTTCACCAATCACATACAGGCCAATATTGGGAAAAAAAAATCAGTAAAAGACATTTTCCCGCGGCAAGAAACATTATTTTGGACAACATGCAGACATGGTGCAAGCTCTTAAAGCATTGGTAATGACTCTCCGCCAGTTATTTATGTTATTTCAATACATTTGTCTCTGAATGATCATCCGCTGCTGATGGAAACGCAGCTCATGAGCAGATGTTACGCAGTGTGTTGACATCATCCGTTAGATGTCTGTGAATTTCAGTTAAATCTCCGACTTCAGTTACACTGTGCGAATGCACAACAGAAAAAACAGACGTTGGGGGGTAATCAATCTATCACATGTGGTTCCTAGGTAATACTAATCCCGTCAGAATAGGTTTTAGACAAACCTTTCTTTCTCTTGGGTTTGTTCTTGGAGGTCTTCTTTTTGCTGCGGCTGCTGCGGCTGTTTGAACCCTCTGAGATGGAGACGCTGTTGATGCTGCCGTTCTCAAAATCACTTTCAACATCAGGCTCGTCCTCTTCGCTCTGTGCACATGAAAAATAAACATTTAATTTCCAGTTGTGCTAACAAACGGGTCCGTGTCTCTGCACAGAGTTCGGCTAATAATCACACAAAGGAGAGAGGTCGTACTGAAGAGCGTTTCCTCTTGCTGTTGAAACCTCCCAGTTTGATTTTTAAAGGAGCAACTTTCTTTGTCTTGGCATTATTCTTCTTCTCCTGTGGTTTTGCAGCAGGTTTTGATTTCTTGCGGGCATTGGGACCTGCAGAAAAACAACAAAAAAAAATGCAAGTATAGGCTAAGATTAAGATGTGCATGTTCAAAGACATTTTGGCTCCCAAATGAGCAATTCTACCTGCTAAATTGTTCACTGTTCAGTGTTTTCCCGATTAATTAAAGTTATATACCTTTGCCCTCCTTGGTCTTGGCCTTGCGAAGTGGAGGTGCAGGGGTCTGGAGCGGTTCTGCTGGGGCCGGCGGGGCTGCAACTACTGGAGCGGCCTCTGCAACCATGGTGTCCACAGCAGCCGGTACGTTGGCAGTAGCCAGTGCAGCGTTCGCAGCAGCTGCACCTCTCAGGGGGTTGTTGGTGCTGAATTCACGCCACTTTGCACCCAGAACCATCATCATCTTTGACACAGCAATTTTGGGATTCTTGGCTGCAATCAGGGGTCTGGAGTGAAGATAATAAACATTAAATAAGCAGTCCGAGCCAGGTTAAAAAAAAAAAAAAGAAAAAAAAAAAAATCAGAATAAAGATCAGTCATTGGTGAGATGCGACATTTCTGTAGATACAAAACTATTTTAATAGAAATACTAAAGAAATAAGAACAAGAATCAACCTGACAAACTGGCTAAAGGCCTTGTAGTTGGTCAGAGATCTGTAGTCTTCCTCAGTGAACACGTGGTCAATGTCCTCCATGCCCCAGTCATCCAGCAGCTGAGATGACGACTTTGGTTCCTATAGGATGAAGAAACATCAGTAATCATTAAAAAGACAGATCTAAAAAGAAAACTAACAGAAAAAAAATGAAAAATGTCCAATAATAGCTCAAATAAAAATGGCTAAAAGAATAAACCAAGATATAAAAGTTGGGATGTAATCATCTCTTTGCTTTTATAAATTATCGTAATCCAAAAGAACTTTATGTCTGCATTTTCCAAGTGCTGGCACAGATAAGATGCATAATGGAAGAATACATCAACATAAACACTATTCTATTCTATTTCAGAGGCAATATGTTTCAATTCTCTCTTTTATTTTACATGTTCACTGAAAAAGGATGCAAAAACCCAAAAATTAAAAAGCTGTAAAAACCAAAAGCAGGAGTGGTGAATAATTTCAAACAAAAGAAAGACAGACCTAACAAAAAAAAAAAAAACCCCAGCTTGATACCATCAAACAAACTGATCAAACCACTTGAATGTGGAGGTACTGAAAACCCAGTAAACAAGCCTGAATCCTAAACAAGCAAACCCGTTCTGATGCTATTGAAAACATGCTAAAGCAGGGATGCTCAATTCAGTCCTACGAGGGCTGCAATCTAGCAGGTTTTCCATGTTTGCGTGCTCCAACACAAGTTAATGAGTCACTGTGCAGAGCTTGATTGGATATTAGATCCATTTCATTTGAGTCAGGTGTGTGAGAGCAGGGAGAGATGGAAAACCTGCTGGACTGCTGCCCTTGTAGGACCTGAATTGAGTAACCCTGTGCTAAAGAGTTGACATTACTGCAGTATTATTTCTGAAACCTGCAGCTTACAAACAAATTTGAGGGACTGCTGCATCATTACAGCTCTGAATGACCACACACAGCCTGAGTGGCCAACATGTGAGGCCAGCTGTGACTTGAGCACAAAACCAAACAGTAGAGCTCCAGTTTTAAAGAAGCATAGCTTTTTGTATTTGTGCATCACAAAAGCCAAATGTTACTTAAAAAAAAAAGAAAAGAAAAAGAAAAAAAAAAATCACATCTTGTATATGAGCAAAAGCCTCATATGAGGGAGCTGTGAGGTATTATTTTACATCACAATGCATAAAATCATTATTCCACCGATGCATGCAATCTCTGGTGGAGAAAATTCAGCTGTTGCAAAAGGACCATTATTCCACAGACTATTTGCATTAGTTGAAAATCTAATGCAAGAAACATTATTTTGGACAACATGCAGAAAATCTCAAGTGGCCAGTGAAGAGCCCATAAAAACTATGAATCTAGAAAGCTTAAATAAAATGAGTGACAAGCATATTTTTGAACGCAACTGCATTAAATTGTTTGGTGATACAACCACCAAATATCATGAAAAGCTGGTTCAGAAAAAAACACACAACAAGCTACATGACTGACAATATAATTCAGTCCGTTTCCATGACCATTAAAAATTCCATATCTGAGACAAATCTTATAATTGCAATAATCTGATCAGGCGCATCTGCATGCACTTGTGAAATGCCATATTAGAAAAACCCTTACCAACATTTTCCTCTCCATAATTGGATTTTGTACGCAATGACGCAACTTCCTGTTTTATTCAAAACACTTGGTCTTTGTTGACCAAAAGTTGCTAATGTGGGAGCTAATAAGCTGTAAATTAGTCTCCATATGAATGCTCTGCTTTGGTTATATTCTGACTTGTCGCCGTTCCTCACACAAGATCAATTTTGTGGTCCATTCATGTCAAAGCATCCATAGATGTAAATATAGTGTATAAATATATATATATATAGGTCTAAATTCACTACAGCATTAATGAATTAAATTTATAAAGCACTTTTTATACAAAAGTAGCACAAAAGCGCATATTAAAATCAGCTACATTCCAATGAAATGACAATTAGACAAACACACATTCTCCATCTCCCCCACACACACATATAACACCCCCCCTCACTATTTGTTTTAACTTTATGAATACTGTATACCTGACTTGGCGCTGCTGTGAGGAAAAGATATCTTGATACCTTATCAGATAAGGACAACAGATTATGCAGTTTACATGATCACTTGAATGATCTGATAACTCCAGAAATCAGACAATGATCAGACTGGTGTGCATTATGTAAACTGGCTTGTGTATGATAAGACCATAAAAGGCCAAAGTTCATGCCTCCAAAATTGTTTAATGCAATAAACTGGGGAAAAAAAAATCATTAAATTATCATAGCAGACCAAAAAGGCAACAGTAACCCGAAGAGCAAAAGACTTTCAACATTTGCCTTTAAAATTCAATTAGAGATCATTTGATGATTAGAATATTCTCACAATCATAAAACCAAACTCATCCTTTATGAATCAACTTGTGTTTCTTTGCTGTCCATTTTGTTTAGAGGTTTTTTTTTTTTTTAATTATTATGAAATATAAATTAAACAAACCAGCCTCAGCTAAAGCGGGACTCCCCTAAGTTTAAAGAGCTTGAGAGGGGTGAACAAAGAGGTTCATCTCAGCCCTGCCAACAAGCAGATGAAGACAACACCTCTCATGTTCCTCCTCCAGCAGCTTTTGACCAGAGCTGCTCTGCAACCCATCGTCTTCCAGAACGGGCTGCAGACCAGAGGGAGGATGGCTCCGCCAACAAATTAAAATGTATTTATCTACCAAAAAAAAAAAAAAAAAAAAAAAGAAGAAAGGCTGGGTGCGCAGTGCAGTTCCAGGAGGGTTGCCATGGTAACAGCACACACATGCATACATAGTGTGTATACATATTTTCTTTTCTTTTTTTTTTTTTTTTTAATAAAGATGCACACCCCCTCCCCCTCTCCATCCATCCCAGACACACACTGACACACTTACACACCCCACACCTACCCCCTTGCATAAGTGTCATTAACTACAAGACCCCCTATTGGCTGCCAGGATCCAAGTCCATCAGACACAGTTCTTTGTTCAACCATCTTTCATATCATCTGTTTGTCAAACCACAGAGGACTCCATTACAGGTGCACAGTCAAAAAGCGCTCATCATGGAGCAAAGGAAAGGCTGTCGGAAAATTTATGTACCAAGAAAGAGGGCATTTTTAGACTGGGACTAGATAAATGCTTGACATTTTCACCTCCTTAAAAGAAAAATAAAATAAATAAATCTACCTTGCATCCAAAAAACCCACAGAAATATGCCTTTAAAAGAAGTTGCATCTGCACTTCTTGTGCAGCTGCTTTGCTTTAGAAAGTTTCATATGGAGGTTTATGGATACTAAAAATGTATTTGCAGTAAAAATAGACCGATACATCGGCTGACCAAGATTCTTGGCTGATATTTGTGTTTTTTTGTCGGTATCGACCAATACGTCAGGTGTGTTGGCCAATACCACCATCACCTCCCCTGGCATAATTTTCTATACAGGCAGCAGTTAAATTACAAGTTACTGCCCATGAACTGAGAAAAGTCAAGCGTGCAGCTGCCAAGATGCCACTTGCCAGCAGTTTTGCCATATTTCAGAGCTGCAACATCACTGGAGTGCCCAAAAGCACAAGGTGAGACAGCACAAGGGAGATATGGCCAAGGTAAGAAAGGCTGAAAAACGACCACCACTGAACAAGACACACAAGATCAAACGTCAAGACTGGGCCAAGAACTATCTCAAGACTGATTTTTCTAAGGTTTTATGGACTGATGAAATGAAAGTGAGTCTTGATGGCCCGTGGCTGGATCGGTAAAGGGCAGAGAGCTCCAGTCTGACTCAGACGCCAGCAAGGTGGAGGTGGGGTACTGGTATGGGCTGGTATCATCAAAGATGAGCTTGTGGGGCCTTTTCGGGTTGAGGATGGAGTCAAGCTAAACTCCCAGTCCTACTGCCAGTTTCTGGAAGACACCTTCTTCAAGCAGTGGTACAGGAAGAAGTCTGCATCCTTCAAGAAAAACATGATTTTCATGCAGGACAATGCTCCATCACACGCATCCAAGTACTCCACAGCGTGGCTGCAAGAAAGGGTCTAAAAGAAGAAAAAGTAATGACATGGCCTCCTTGTTCACCTGATCTGAACCCCATAGAGAACCTGTGGTCCCTCAACAAATGTGAGATTTACAAGGAGGGAAAACAGTCCACCTCTCTGAACAGTGTCTGGGAGGCTGTGGTTGCTGCTCCACGCAATGTTGATGGTGAACAGATCAAAACACTGACAGGATCCATGGATGGCAGGCTTTTGAGTGTCCTTGCAAAGAAAGGTGGCTATATTGGTCACTGATTTGTTTTGTTTTTAAATGTTAGAAATCTATATCTGTGAATGTTAAGCCGTTATATTGGTTTCCCTGGTGAAAATAAATAATTGAAATGGGTATATATTTCTTTATTGTTAAGTTGCCTTATTAGACCACACCCCTTCTCATTCCAGAGATGCACATCACCTGATATGCTTAATTGGTAGTAGGCTTTCGGCCTATACAGCTTGGAGTAAGACAACATGCATAAAGAGGATGACGTGGTCAAAACACTCGTTTGCCTAATAATTCTGCACTCTCTGTATACTGCTAGAAATAAGGTCCTGGTTGAAAAGAAAGAAAGTTATTCTTTAAATGCCAATAGCAAGGCAGACACTTTTCAATTCTGCCAACAAATACATGAATACTTCCCGTGCGACTTCTGAGGAGAAACTTTATTTACATGTTTAAAACGCTTCCTTACCGAGAAATCGTCATCATCGTCATCATCATCTTCCTCTGGCTCTGGCTCTTTCCTTTTGGAGCTCCTCTCAACACCAGCACTATTCCTCTTCTTCTCTTTGCCACTGCTGGCTCTCTTCTTCTTCTTGCGCCCTGGAGTGTAGTCACTGCCTTCGCTGTCAGAACGCTGGGCAGGGCCTCCATCTTCTCCATCCTCCACCCCACCCATGTCCATGGGCTCTGGGGAGCTGATGGCAAGCTCCTACAACAAGTAGAACCCAGATGGGAGTCAGTAAACTGAGATTAAAATGTTAGTGAATCAACGGTCAAAAGGCAAGAAAACTCATCTCTCACTGGAATCCAACTACGATCTCAGCATAAATAGATCTACTTAAGAATAGACACAGGTTTCTATTCTTTTATTTCTGTACAATCAGATTAAGAATGAACTTTTAAGCTAAAATAAATAAAATCAATAACAGGACTCGAGACTCCAGAGATGTTTATACAGCTTTAGCTCCTGGTTACCTCTCTGCGCGACCGCCTCCTGCCGCCTTTACCCTCTTTACTCTTCTTGGCTTTTTTCTTCTTCTTCACCTTCGGAGCCTCATTCTCTGAAATCTCCTCTTCCTCATCATCTGCAAAAAAAGGAATGAAAAACCCCAAAAATCAGGCCAGTGGAGACACTTTGTTATTACAATGCACACTGAAGAACTGTGTGTACTTTCAAGGTGTGTTCACAAAATCTCTCACAAGATAACATGCATATTAGTTAACATCTGTGTATCCTGCTGGAAATGAAACACCAGCCGCATGCTGGTTTTGGATTATGCTCGATTTGCTCACAGGACCTACCAAATTGGCTGGTAAGTGACGCTTGTAACTGTAAAGGATATATGAGCTTATCATTTACATTTGATCACTATTATAACACATCCCCCATCCGTCCAATTAACATGTTTCTAGAAAAAAGTCCAGAGAACCTTGAGAAGTAGAAGATAAATTAGGGGTTTAAGTTAGGATCCTATTTTACAATAAGTCCTCAGGGGAGCGATTCAAATCAGTTTTACTCTGGTGGTTAAAACACCAATTTACAACTGATTAGTCAACATGATTTACCACAGTCCTGCAGGCCTTACAGCAGAGGATCTCAGTCCACTTGTCTAACACTGCTGCACTGGTACTTAAAGCCTGTTAATATGGTAAAAGAAAAGTAAATGGCAAGCTGCTATTAACATGCAGATTGCAAGGAAGAATGTTTAATGTGATGGGTTTTTAGGTCATACAAAGGAGACTAGGCTGTGTGAATGTAGGCGGACGCACAAGTTGCAGATGTAGCTACGACATTGTGGTTGCTTTCCTTATTTGTGGTTTATTTCATGAACAGTGTTGCACATAAAACACACTGGTTTGCTGGTGGAACTTTGCACTTATACAGTAGAGGCGGTTTCAAATGGTGTTAGTTCTGACTTAAGTCACAAAACAAAGCAATTGCAAGAGGAATTAAAGATACTATAGGAGAGAAAAAAAAAGGAAAAAAAAAAAGATTACTTGCTCTTTGTTTGAGATAAGAAAGACTTGGTAAATATTTCATTGCAACAAAGCATTAGCAAAATGGTCAATATTCGGAAACCTAAACAAGTGATTCGTTACAACTTCCTTTTATTGTTCCCTTCAAATTTTCTTGTATACTGAAAGTCTTACACCTGGGAAGAAGTCTGAGATTTTCATTTGGGGTAATAGAAATCGTGATGGACATTTTCTCTTTACACCATAGTGTAACAATAAACCATCTCAAATAAACTTATATCGCAGATCAGTTACTATTAAGCACCTCTATTCTAGATTTCTCAAACACTTGTCAATTTTTTCAGATCTACAGATCTTGCTTTAAATTTCTGCAGATAAAACAATCAGGTTACCAACAACTAGAGCTCTGCATCTTACAAAGAACAGGATTAACAAATTAATAAATATCTTTGTATATCAATCAACAATGAAATTGTTCCTAATTGAAGCCTGATGTATGATTTAATTTGTTTCAAATCCGTCCACATGCATTCCCAGCATGAAATATTATGTTGGGAAATTAACATGAGCTATTCAGAGGAACAACAACGTGTACTTGAGAAAAGATTAATGGTTTTCACACGATGTTCAACTTCTGTTTGCATTAAAACACGTCTATGCAGCATAGTTTGAAGGACCTATGAGGGAAAATGCACATCTTGAATAAATAAAGCGTAGTTTGAGGCCGATTTTAACCCTTGAAGCAGATTTTAACGATTGTTTGTTCTCAAAGGCTCCACTGTGTACCCTGCGCGTGCTCGTCGGAATAAAACAAACTGTAAACAATGTTTGACCACAACATCCTGCAAAACAAATAAAAACACGAGAATGTAAAATGAGTTGGGCATAATGATGGATAACTTGTTTTTCTGCTTTATTATCTATACTTTTTTCCCTCAAACTCAAACCGAAGGCGCCGGCCATGAGGAGGGGAAAGCTACAGAACGTCATCCGCCAGCTTTCAAGCTAACTGGCTGCCTCCATCTTGTCATCGAAACGTAAAAAATACCGGTAGCTGGCTAACATTAGGCCTCGGGAACATGCCGGTTTGTCGGCGTGACTTGACGACAAAGCAACTACCTGCTATGCAGCTTCTGAGTGTGGTTTGAGTAAAACATTTTGTTTATAATTGAGTGTTAAACCGCAGCAAAGATGCTAAATAGCCGGTTTGGTTATGTTAGCTACCCGGTAGTTAGCTACACTAACGAGCTAGCGCTAAGCTAACGCAGCATGATTGATGTGAATGTCAAAAACATCTGCTCAAGCTAGCATATAACCAGCATGAACGTAGCAATTTCAGCTAACAAACGAGCCTTATCTTACCTTGCATTAAGCGGTCATCGGGAGCTCCATAATCATCTCTGTCATCTTCACTTCCAGACATAGCGGGCAGCAGAAAACTTTATGTTTAGTTAGCTAACAGTTTAGCCAACTAAATAAAGTTATCGTGTTGTGATATAATCCAGAGTTCGGACCCAGTCTGGAGTGCGTCCAAGTCGTGGTTTGTAGTCAGGAGGGAGCAACTGCCCAGGTTTAACAGGACACACAAAAACACAAAAGAAAACGGAAGTATATTAATAGGAGCAAAGAGCTTTCAAAACACAGCAGCCGGTAAAACACTGAGGGGCATCAACACTCACCACATGGGACAATAAAGCTAACTTTATCAAGTTGGACAGCTCAAAAATTTTGGCTCCCTTACCACTTAGTCCATCTCCGCGGTCAACTGGCATACTATCTTAACACAATCATTACTTTCCGTCCCATTAGCATGCGTGCTAGCTAAGCTGAACCGGCGGCTAGACTCTGATTTGAGGCATACTACAGAGACGAAGTGCTCATATTCTGACATTTATACAAAAATCCCTCATTTGACAGTCCGAGGCTTCTTCACCCTCATCATCTCACGCCGACTCAAGTCAATTCACATCCCCAAAACTGAGATACTCACAACTTGATTCCACACAGCTTACAAAACAGTAACTCCAGGCTCAGTTTGTCAGTGACTCAAGACTTGGAAGCTTTTTTCCTTAAGGTAACGGTGTACATACAATTTAAATATATTTCCGTGTTTTTTGTGGTAGCGTGTGCGCACGACGCCGTCTCTTCTTTCTCTTCCTCGCACACCACACACCCCGCGCTCGCGCGCGCACACACAAAGAGATCAGGGGGCAGGCATCCCATAATATCCCCCCCACACACACTCGCATACATATACACACTTCACTCACCCCTCCCCCCACTCTGCATAGTTACCTTGCAACGTACAGACCATAATAGTCAACTCACCCCCCCCTCCCTCTTCTACAGTCTCTTCCCCATTCCTCCATGCACATCACCCCCTCACACACCTCCACCCCTCCCTTAGCAACCGCGGTTGCCATGGACACGCTCACCCCTCCCACTCGTTGTGGCATCCCATAATAGTAATGAGCGCAGTCACTGACATCCCACAATAAGCATAACTCCAAAAAGAGAGAGATAGGAGAAAGGAGGGGGGGGGGAGAAGGAAAAGCCGTCACATGGCAACTGTGTGCCACATGACTGCTTAACTTGAGAGTGCATGTTTGCATGTGTGCGCAGGCACCATACTGTATATGAGCTGCTGAAGACAGTGCACAAGATACAAGTATAATGCAAACCTGGAAACTACCTTTGCAGTACAGTGGGGTTACAATATGTGGAGTGACCCCAATGTTATCCCCATTTGAGGCCTTAAAAGTTCAAACATGCTTGAAGTCTTTTTTTTTTTTTTTTTTTACATGCATTACTCAGCATGATGGAAACTTTTCACTTAGTCAGCACATGAAGGCTAAAGAGCTTGAAAATAAAAATTTTGCGAGCA
The DNA here is from genome assembly GCA_023101725.1 of Atherinomorus stipes. Taxonomy (NCBI): domain Eukaryota; kingdom Metazoa; phylum Chordata; class Actinopteri; order Atheriniformes; family Atherinidae; genus Atherinomorus; species Atherinomorus stipes. Next base: position 114,321 of record JALJCO010001181.1, read on the forward strand.
GGTCGGTTGTGAGGTTGAAAAGCCAGGCTCTCTCTGGCGAGGATGACAGTAAAAGGTCACAGGGGTCAAACTGCAGTCAAGACTTTCAAGTCCTCAGCTGCAAGTCTCCCTCAAAACTCAGAGGAGAGAGCCCAGAAGTACAAGCGCCAAGCCAACAGCTGACTTAAGCTGCCTGCACACATGCACACGCTGGCTTGCTCCACAGGCTGTGAGGAAATGCATTGCAGTCAATGGTGGGAAAAACGTCTGGGTCCTAGACAGCTTTTTCCCACCATTGACTGGCTGTGTTGCAGTTAAGACTGTGGGGCAAAAAACTGAACTGCTGGTGTGAGAAGCTTCAGAATGACATTTCACTGCATGGGGAATCAACTTAGTACATGTTGGCTAATGGGGACCTGTTAAAAATTATAATTATTTATTCATTATTGCCTTAGTTGCCCAAAAGTATTAAAATCAGAAGCTGAAACCAAAAAAAATGTAACTCTTTAAAAAAAAACTTACTAGCCATGATACAGCCATGCATATGTGTAAATAGTATAATCTTTTATGCCTTTTCCCACAGACATTAAAACCTTTTGAGTAATTAATGGTGTTTTTGTAATCAGATGTAGTATAACTGTGTATATTTATTAACATGCATACCTGCTAGAACTATGGAGGGAAAAAGTGCCACAATAAAGTAAATATAAATGTATCTTTGAATGATTAGTATAATGTGTTATTAATTAATTGATTAAATTGGAAATACAGTCATCCTCAAAATTATTCATACCCTCCCATTAAGGAAACGGCTATATTCACAACATAGTAATTTAAATAAAATGACACGAAAGAAACTGATAATGAATAAAAATTTACAAAATTATAATTTAGTGAAATAAAATATTGCTTTTGAATTGTGTTTGAAAATAATAATTAAAAAACAAACAAACAAAAAACTAGTCCCGGACCTATTAGAGCACCTTGAACAGTGGGGCAAAATACCTAATTTGATTACTCTGGTCTGAAGTTAGGGCTACTGTTGAAATAACATTTTTTTTTATCTTTTTGTTTGTACGTTTTTTTTTTTTTTTTTAATCATAGTAGCTAAATAAAATATAGCATCAGATGTATGGATAAATTCTGCCACCTGACATGTTGAAGTACTTTGACTCTGCAGGGATCTTTTAATTGGGATCAACTGTTATGGTGACTTGCAGATCAGGGTAACCAATCTCATGTCATGATCTGTTGATGTGCAACTCAGGGAACATGACATAATTAAATAATTATATGTTTTATCATGAATTTAATTAATTTACCTAAACACCTTCAATTGATTATGAATTACATGAGTTATTAATGTCCAATTTTGATTAAGTACTGATTTTAAGTAATAAATCATACATTTGATTAATTGTATTTATATTTTAATATTACTTTGTTAGTGACACATTTAAAAAGTTATGAATTAATTTATTTAATGTGTTTATTTTCAATTTTGACGAATTAATGACACATTTAATTATCAATCCATCCATCCATCCATTTTTTTTGCCACTTATCCCAGGTTGGGTCACGGGGGCAGCAAGCAGGGAAGCCAAGACTCCCCTCTCCTCAGCCACATCCACCAGCTCATCCAGGGGAATCCCAAAGCATTCCCAGGCCAGCTGAGAGACTTTTTCCTACAGCATGTCCTGGGTCTTACCCGGGGTCTCGTCCCAATGGGACGTGGCCAGAGCACCCACCAGGGAGGCATCCAGGTAGCATCCTAATCAGATGCCTGAGCCACCTCATCTGGCTCCTCTCGATGTGGGGGGGGAGACAGATGTGTGTATTTCATTGTGGCACTTTTCTCCATCCATTTTTTAAATCATAAAGCTTGTTGAGTTCTGTACCATAACCAGTAACAGTATGTTGACCTTGGTTATGTGAACCATGCACATATTTATAGCCTGGTTGCAAGATCCTCAGTGAATGCTCACCCGATTGGCACTGTTCTTATTCAAGGCTGATAAAAACCTGTAGCTCATGCAGTCATTTGATATGAGACTGAATGACAATGAAACATTTGTCATATTGCACTAAAGAACAAGGGTAGAAATAAATGCCCCCCTAAAACTTAAATAAATACATTTGTTTCAGATTAAGGGGGTGCACATAATTAGCTTACTGTCTTTGTTCCATAATAATGTGTCGCTTCTTCATAACACTGCAGGTGGAAAAGACCCAGCAAAATTTGGCTGAAAAGACGTTGAAAAGACATCATGTCCATCTGTTGAAAACGTTGAAACAACGTTTTAATTTGGTTGAAAAGTGAAAGGTGAAAAGCCGTCTTTCAATTAGACGTTGAAAAGACGTTTTTCGACGACTTTTCAACGTCTAATTTTGGGCTAAATTTGGACAAAATCAGACGGTCCAAACTCAGCTCCACTTTCAACGTCTATTTTCAGGCTTAAATATGGCTATGACGGACCGACCAGATTTAGCCCAAAAAACAATGTTGAAATGACGTCTTGTGTTTGCTAACATCTGTCAATTCAAAAGTTTCAAGTATTAGGACATAGTAAAAATAGCTAATCTGGTTCTGACCAGGTCTTGAAATTGGGTTTGTACAGATTAACAACAGTGCAACACATTATACTGTGTCATTATTTGTTTTAAAAAGTTAAAAAAAACAAAAATGTATTAAGAAGTAGCAGCCAGTTGCCACTGATCAAATGATTCACAGGTGTGAAGCTCCAGTCCTTGTGGGCCACTATCCTGCAGGTGTTTTTGTTTTACCTGCTCCAACACACCTGGCTTAAATTAATGAGACATTATTAAGAAGTTGAAACAAGCTTTTGGCTCTATTTGATTTAAATCAGGTGTGTTGGAGCAGGGAAACAACAAAAACCTGGAGGATAGCAGATCTGGATCTGAGTTTGACGCCCTAATTGATGTAATTGACCTAACTTATCATCAGTAGGTGTGAGTATCTTTGTAAAAACAGAAATATAGCCAGTTTGCTGGTGGGATACATTTTGGAGTCTATTGTGCTGAAGTGTGAAAGAATATTCACAAGCAGCAAGGTCATTTCAAGTTCAGACATTGAAATGTTTGGAAAAATATATTTAAAAAAAACCACAGGTTACATCTCTGAATGGAAAAGAATGGCTTTTTATTGTCATGTCTCAAGTGCCTGTACACGAAGAACAAAACATGTCCCTAAAACAAAGAAAGGCGCAGCAGAAATACAAAAAGTCTAATAAAGTCACTAATTAAAAAAGATCTGGAACACAATAATGAAGAAAAATCAACTAATAAGAAATAGTAAAAAAATAAAACATACGGGCATCATTTAATATGTCAACTGTTAAAGTTTATCAGAGTACAGTTGGCACAAGAATGAAAAAAAATATGGCTTATTTGGAGGCTACACTGCAAAAACTCAAATCTTAGCAAGCATATTTTTCTCATTTCTAGACAAAATATCCACTAAAACTCAAAATAAGACAAAATTACTTATAGAGAAACATTCCAGTGAGATATAAGATCTTATTTAAGGCAATGCATCTTATTTCAAGAAATCTTATCAAGAAAATTTTGCTTTTCTCATTGGCAGATTTTTTTTTTCTTTCTTTCTTTTTTTTCTCTTTTTCCTTTTTTTGCTTATTACAAGAAAAAACAAACAAACTTTGCCACTCTTAAAATAAGTTATATATATATATATATATATATATATATATTATATATATATATATATATATATATATATGTAATTGTAATGTAATGTATATATATATGTAAAAATTCTGCCAGTATCCTGAAATGTTTCTCCATCAGTAAGTTTGTCTTATTTTAAGTGTGATGAGATATTTTGACTAGAAATGAGAAAAATATACTTGCTAAGATTTGAGTTTTTGCAGTGTACAGAACGTCTCTTTGTAAAAACAACACAGTAGCCTGGCTTCAGTTTGCAAAGTGACCTCTGAACAAAACACAATACTACTGGGAAAATGCCCTTTGGGCAGATGACACCAGAATGAAGGTATTTCTTCATGTTTGGTGAAACTGCATATCAGCACAGACACCGCATACCCAATGTCAAGCATGGTGGTGGAGGAATGATGACTTGGGCTTGCTTTTCAGGCACAGGACCGGGACAGCTTGCAGTCATTGAGTGGATCATGAAATGATCGTACCCTCCTGCGCCCTCAAATCCACAGACGTGGACATAATATTATGGGTCTATGCACCATAATACTTAATTCTGTGCAACTGGAACCAGTTGAACACAAATTTCAACACTTAGGCCAAGAATAAACTTGCTTTATAACCATGTATATGCGTAGGCAACATCTTCATTGTGAGTGTAGTACTCATATATTGCACATGTTAGTGTGTTACGCCTGTTACCAGAGGATTCCACCAGGACATTAGATGACTCAGACCAGATAGAGCTGCAACCAAACAACATAGGATTTGGTTTATCTTTTAGATCACAGCAAAAAAAAAAAAAAAAAAGGTTTTGTAGATAGTATGTGAGGAATTATCATGGACTTGATCCATAAGGTTGTGTTAGAAACCTATTCCTCATCTTCTTCTCAGTTGACCCTGTGACCTACATTTGGTCAAATTTCCCCCCATGCTGCCCCTACTGGTCACTTGCATATTGGAGCTTGCTGTAACATGTCGCACTAACAAGAAAACAAGCACAAATTATACTTTAAACAAACTGAATTATATCTAAATGACACTTTTTAGGTCTTCCTAAATCCAAATAGCTAACAGATAGGGGTGCACAATAATTATCGGGGCAAAAAATAGGAAAATAATTCTGTCATTCTGATAAGTCCGATATCATGATGACATGACCCAATAACACATAGCCTACTGTTGTCCTCAAAATGATTCATACCTTCCAACTGAAGAAAAGGCTAAATTCACAAAAGTAAACCAAATAACAAGAAACTAAAGAAACTACTAATAAATAAAAATTTACAAAATTATAATTTGGTAAAATAGAATGTTGCTTTTGAATTGTGGTTGGAAATAATAATAATAAAAAATACTGTCCCAGACACATCAGAGCACCTTTCCCATGAACAGTGGGTCAGAATACCTGTCAACATGTATAAGTTTTTTTGAACATTAGAGAAAACACCTGATTGCAGTGATTGTCTCAAAGTGTTGCTCAACAAAATTTTAGCTTCGGAGCCCCATCATGCTTGTTTGCTTGTTTTATTTTTGTGTGTGTTTGTTTTTAATAATATTTTCACACCACAATTCAAAATCTGTGTCATAATTTTCATAGAATTTTTATTTATTATTACTTTTGTCAATTTCATCTTATTTCACTGATAGCAGATTTTTTTTCCTTCTTTAATTTGAAGATATGAATAAATTTGAGGACAACTGTATATTCAGGGGCGCAGAAGGTTTTTAAACCAGGGGACCAAATGATTTTAACACAATCAGTAATTTTTGTGTAATTTGGGCTTAAACCCCAAAAGAAAGATGCTGCTTCATACGGGAGACCCCAAGCTGCTTCCAAACCACTTCCCTTTCTTATTTTAGACACTATCTACCCCCTACGCTTGAAAAGTATTTTTGGTTTTGTTAATAGTTTTGATGTGATGATTAGGTATGCAGGTGTGTTATTAGTTGTCGGCCTCTAGAAGCTGAAATTTATTGTTATATAGACCGATACAGTTATCTGTATCAGTTTTAAAAAAAGATTTTTGTGCATCCCTACTCATAGACATCTCAAATATAAGCCAAACCAAAGTTTAGGTCTTAAGGAGGGTACAGAAAAGTACTATAGAGTGGAATGTGAGGCCATGTCCTTGCATTTTTTTAATTTTAAGTCCAGGAAAGGAACAGCTGATTTTTTGTTTTTAAATCTTGGAAGTGAAAGCTGGTTTTTCCTGATCCCAGCCATCCCAGTTTTATACTCTTCACGCACCTGTCATAAGCAGGGGCTACTGGAGCATCTATACTCACATCAGCAGATTCAGGGACAGCTTCTGCTTTTTATATTTATTTTCTTCTACAGTTTTTTTCTTTATTTGTAATTTTTTTTATTTATATTTGTTCTGAGTTACTTACTGTATGTGCAACACTTATTTCTTGCCCACAGTATTTAGGGGGCTCTGAGTCCAAGAATTTCATTGCCAGAAATGATGTTCCACCGTTACCAGTAAAGCTTGAAGATTTGTTAACTTCTTGTATTTCTTATTCTTTTCTCATATCTTGAAAACAAAATATCTCTTTTACATTTCAGATCCAGTCATGTATATGTGATTTGCATAGTTTCAAATCACAAATGAAAAAGTCCTAATGTAATATTTGTCAAGTAAATGCCAAGAAAAAAAAATTAAGCTTCATCTTGTTAGAATAGGTTTTTCTTGGCTCTCCCAAATCACAAAAAGCAACTGACCAAAAAGCACATGCTGGGATGGTCGTATATGTTTCAAACATGTGATGTTAAATTTGGAGTATGAATGAAGAAAACTGGATTAAAAGGAAACCTACACGGTTGCACAAGAGATAGTTTTTTTCTAGGTGAGCGTGCTTTATTCATCTAATATGAATGACTTATTGTGCAGGAAAGGGTGTTGTTCAGTGGTGACCGCTGCAGTGAGATTTATCATGATGTCGCAATGCACACAGCTGTCACTGCATCATTTCTACTGAACATCAGCAGCATAATGAGGGTGTTTTAATCTCTGGAGGATCCAGGAATTGCCTCACAAATTATTCATGTTAGCATATTGTTGCAGTGCCCTAACTCTTAACCTGCTCCAAGCTGTCCGGCTTGGCTTTAACTCCAGGCCTCCCTCTGGTCTACAGCCTCGTCTGACTCAGCACACCGATTTATTCTTCGTTTTTCCTTTGTGTCTGTGCTCCTCACCCGCCTCATCCTTCTCTCACACACCTATGTAAAAAAAAAAAAAATATATATATATATATATATATATATATATAAATAAAAAAACTAAAAGAACAACTTGTCTTGTTCTTCTCTTTCTATCTCTGCCTCTCTTTCTTGCCCCCCTGCTTTGCAGCTTCCCTCCCTCCCCCCACATCTTTTTTTCCTTGACTGTGGACACAGTGTTCATGTGTGAATTTGGGTGGGGTGGGGGGGGGGGTGTAAGATGAGGGCTTTGGGTGTGGGGGGGTACATCCCATAATCACCAATCAGAGGGATACTAGGGGCAGTTGTCATAGAAACCTCGTGCACAGCTCTTGATGCCCCTCCCACTCCTCAACACCACTTGCAGAATTGCATATCTGATAATGAAAATAATATCATTTCTGAGGCAAAAAGAAAAAAAGGAGGAGGAGGAGGAGGAGGGGAGGGGGGACTACAGACCATAATAGTGCTCCTGTGCTGCTAGTCGCCATGGAGATAAGTAGAGGGATGGCGAAGACAGAGGAGAGTAACAGGCGGGGTCAGATTACCATGTAAGTCAAAATGCATACCATAATACTTCTTGACTGCCCGAACACCCCCCCCCCGACCAGCTCAGACATCTTCTCCGCTCCACCTACCCTACAGTCCACCCTTTGAAGCTGCACCAGATAAAGTGCAAATAGATTTGATCAGCCCCAACATGTCTGCCATATGAGATAACGCACAGCAGCGGGAGGCTGACAGATGGAGAGAACAAAAAAAAGAAAATGAGATTGCGACATCAGGATTGTCCCGATGTCCCAGAAGGCTCGGATGAGCTGTCATGGTGTGAAGTTCAGATTTAAAATGGGACTTTTTTTTTTCCTTTTTCATCCTTTTGCCTTTCAGTTGCGTCATTTAGCCAGTTATTGTTTTCCCTTCAGGTAAAATGAGAAGATTACTGATTGTAGCTTGACTGTTTAAGTCAATTATCTGTGAATAGGACTGAAGGAGCCTCCATGAAAAATGGATACATGTGCACAAGTGAGAAAATGAATCCACAATCTCTCACAAGCTCTGTAGTCATTCACCGTGAATGCAAAGCATTGGGCCTTTCCGCAATGACACTCGTATGATGCTTTATTCTGTCATCTACCTTTCATTCAAAAGCAGTCAGCATCACAACATCCTAGGGTTTAAGACCCTACACATAGGAGCAAGTATATCACACATAATTGGATTTGACCGTAACTATCTTTGCAACAACAATGCCCTCCCATTCCACCTTTCACACAGGATTGACCTGCTGTAAGCAAACAGGATGAAGAATGTGTAGGTGAGTTTGTATTCTCACAAACTTGCCTGATGTCTGCCTGATGTTCCTTCTGGAACGGTTCCGGATGGGCCAATCTCTGAACATATCTCCACTGAAAGTCCAAAATCTAATTTTGTTTCCATCAAAGAAGCCTGTGTCTGAGTTGGTGTGACTTTATGGATGTGCTGTTTTGATAACCAATCTTGGAGCTGCTTCAGATATGCCAAATCATCAATTATCATTCATTCATTCATGTTCTATACCACTTAGACCAGGGGTGTTCAACGTCGATCCCCAAGGGCCACAATCCTGCAGGATTTCCATGTCTCCCTGCTCCAACACGCCTGACTCAAACTAATGAGTCATTGTGCAGAACTTCACAGGCTGTTAGATTCATTTAATTGTGTCGGGTGTGTTGGAGCAGGGAGACATGGAAGTTCTGCAGGATTGTGGCCCTCGGGGATCGACTTTGAACACCACTGACTTAGTCCAAATCAGGGTTGCAGGGGCAGAAACCTATTCCAGCAATTAGCAAGCAAGAGGCAGGATACACCATGGACAGGATGCCAGTTCATGATAGGGTCAACACAGAAAACCAAACAATCACACCCACTCTGAGGGAGAATTAATATATATTAATATATCAACATAGTTGAAATGTTAAATGGACTGTGCTTTCTGTATATAGCTCTTTTCCAACCATATGCTGATAGTTCAAAGTGCTTTACATTACATATCACAATCCCCCATTCATACGCACATTTACACCCTGATAGGCACATCAAGAGGCAATGTGGAGTTCAGTATCTTGCCCAAGGACACACGGCATATAGCCTGGAGAAGCCATGGACTCAATCCTCTGACCCTCCGGTTTGGTGGAAGAGCACCTGCTGTGGGGGTAAACAGGCAAGTATTTGCTATTAAGTACAAAGCAAACCAAAGACTGATAAGAACATCATTAGATTATGACAAATGTGGCCATAAATCAAAGTACTGGGCAAATTAAAAGTCTAATATGGAGACGAAAATGTTTCTGCAGCTCATCCTGCGGGTAACACCCAAATGTGTGCAAATATATCCAACTGCTTTTATGACATTTTATCCAAAGTAAACAAATCATATAGAAAAAAGTTCTGTCTCAGTTTCAAGTATGAGTATCTCTCTGTCTTTATTTTCAAATTATCTACTCCACCTACAACTTTAGATAATCCTGTATTTGCTGTACCCCAAAAATGGGAAGATGAAACTCTTTTGTTTAGGGTTTATCATTATGATAAATTTTCATAATTTCATGTTAGTTATTTTTGAAAGAAATATGCCAATAATTCAGTACCTGTACTTTGTCTAATGTTTCATACAAGGAAATCTGACTTTTTGTTGAGTTTTCTTTGTCATTTCCACCCATAGAAAGGTCAAAATTCCAGTGTTTGCTGGTTGCTGAACTCTCTGAGAGCGTATTCCATCTCTTGAGGTCTCTATTGTTCAGTTCTGCAGCTGCTTCTTCTCTTTTGCTACTCTATAAAAATGCCAAAAAAATCTTTAAAAGGAAAAAAAAAAGAAGCTACAAATTCCAAATTCCCATTCATTAATGAACACATTGCCCCACTGCAACCAATAACAAACCTATAACACTGGTAAAACAGGGAGTTTATTGAGCCTCTGTAATGGAGACTTACCAGTGTAATTATCAAGAGGCAGCTGTTGTTATGTCAGTGTTCCTGACTACATTGTGCAGTGTTACCTAAATTAGGCCAGTTTAACATATGACTCGTGATGACATTGTGCCCCAAAGGGTGTTCAGCACTGACCGTGATGTGCAGATGAGGGAAATGCATGAATTTGCGGGTGAAATGACATGATAGGCATTTTTCTATCGGTCTGGTGTAGTGTGTGATCGATTTGCTGTGTGAGCTCTCAGGCTAGGGGTACTGTAGGCTCTCTCATGCAGTGATAACATACTTTAAAGGTTATTGAGTGAAATTTATGTTTGAAATGTGTGAATGGTTGTGCAAAGTTGTCAAATGGTGTCCCTGTGGAAGAGAAAGGGGTGTAACAGAGTTAAGCTGCTCACTCCACACCCCAAAACCAGCTGGTCTGAACAGAGCTGTGAATAAGGAGCAGCATGAAAAACTGAAAAATGTATTTACTGGTGATAAAAGGACAAATACACCTCTTTTAAATGCAAATGTCAAACTGTAGCAAGCTCCACAGAAAAAGACAGATAATCACCAAAGACAGGATCATCTGGGCGACTGACCAAACCACAGAGCCACTCAGCTACTGTGGCTAAGAGCCAGGTTGAGCAAGACGAAAGGAAGTAGAGTGGAAGTTATTTCATTTGAATATGACAAAAATCTAAGTGTTTATATCCTCTCCAGGAGCCCATACTTGAAAATCCAACAGTTCTGACAGGCGTTCTGAGTGACTCAAGTAAGGTGTGGTGGAAGCGAATGTGTGAAGTCACGACGTGTAGACGTTGAGTTTGTAGTAGCACTTTTAAGATTAACCCTCACCGGTCACTTTATTAGGTACACCCCGATACCCTTTTCCTTCAGAACCATAATTCTTGGTGGCACAGATTTAACAAGCGAAGAAAAGGAAGTATTTTGCGGCGAAGAGATATTGCACGCTAGAAAACCAGGGTTAATATTGGTTTGGCTTTCACCCTCTTCCGAGCTTTGAGGGAGGTGCTTGGGACAGAAGACGGTGTGGCCATTAGCCCGAGGGGAGGGGCTCTCAGTTTGAATAGTGTTTACAAAACGAAACGGGGGAATACTCCGGACTCTACCTTTAAGTTCGGGAAGTAGTGCAGTTGTGCATAGAGCCCATTTAGAAAGAACCTTTTCACCGGTGTGTTGGGATGTTTGTGAGTTCATGGTTAGAGCGAACTTGTCTCCTTGGCCACAATCTGACCGGTTGCAGAGGTGACGGCGTGGGAACAAGATTCAGCCAAGAGGAGGAAATCCAGATGCTATTTTACTTGCAGTTTTGAATCAATACCGATAAACACATTGATCGGCAGCTCAAATCAAGCTTCCAACTGTAAAACAGAATTATGTTTAGCACAGAGTAAAGCAACTGCAGTGGCTGGGTGAGTAAACAAGGCAAATCTCTGCATATAAAGATGTGGATTAGTCCATGGCTGCCTCAGTCATTTACATTACAGGAGACAGGGGGTGCATTGTGCTCACTGTGCACTCAGACAGTTTGCCAGTGAAGTTTTTTTGACGAATTCCCAGCTACCTTTGTGTTTCTTTCCCTCTCGAGTCTCTACCTTCTTGTGCAAGAAGATAGATATTAATTCTCCGACATACATAGTCTGTGCACGTTGGGCTGTGGTGTTGACGCGCGCGTGGAGTGGTGGGGGTAAGCCACCGCACACAAAAACAGGCCTAGGCCAGACCATGCCCCATCCCCCCACCTGACAGCTCAGACATCCCATAATATGCATTTTGCCTGCCCCCCCTCACCACTTCCTCCTCCTCCTCCTCTTTTCTTTGCTGCTTGGCCTGCCGCTCCATAATAATCACTAATTCCCCTCGTCACTCTCTCGCTCTCTCTGACTCCCCCCCCCCTCCCCTCGCCTCCCACCACCACCATCATCACTTCCTGTCTCATAGGTTTCTCAAGTGTACAGTGCAGTATGTCTCTCATAACAGCAGCGACTTAAAGAGGCTGAAAATACCCAGGCTCTGTGACGTCTTCATCACACTTCATCAAGCTGGGGTTCCTCTCATGCTGCTCCCTCCCACAGCCACACAGTACTACAGATCATCACACATTCAAGCTGAGACAAGATGCAGCTTGTTTATTTGTTCTGAAAAGGCATAAAAAAGTGACTCACGCTGGTTTTGTTTCCTTTTTGTCCCCAGTCATTTTGGGAAATACATCATCCTGTTACTGACAATTTTTGAGCCCATTTTTTCCAACATGGCTTTTTCTAGATAAATGTCAAGTTTGATCTCCATGATGGCAAACCGCTTGTCAGTGCTTATTTATGATAATGAATGTATTTCCAAATGACATCTAGATGAGACATAAGTGAGGTAAAGTTTGACTTTTATGAATAAGGTGAGAAATGTTTGCATCTAAAGGTGTGAAGAATGACTTCCCATAAGCAAGCTGTTTTGAATTAAAAAGTGATGGGATGTTGTGTAAAATAGTGTTGTTCAGGAAGAAAGTAAGGCCAGACCAGCCCTTAGTTCCTGCACACTCAGTTTTCCTCTTGTCTACCCTCTTGTTTTCCTTAAAGTTCGCTTTTCTCTTCCAGCCATTTGCTGGAATGTATAAAGGATGATAATTGTACATCTAAGGGTGAGACTGCAAGCAAAAGTTCCCCAAATCTGACTTTTTATTTAAACTACACAAATCTAATTTCTTGAAATTGGACTGAAGTCTCAATCAGAACTATCGTGTTGCATTTAATCTGACTTATAATGTCATTGTCGTGAGATGGAATTCTGCGCTGGGGGAAGCAGAGTGTATGGGGCAGGGCGAAGGAGGGCCCGAGCGGGATTCAATCTCCAAACTCCCGGGTGAGAGTCGTGCGCACTTGCCATTCAGCCAGAGGGATATCCCCTTGGCCAACGAGCCAGGGTGCATGATCACTCAGAAGCATAGTGACAGGACTGTCAACTGTCACACGTGTAAGCATATGTGGGTTATTTCAGGTCCATAGATTGGTCACACTGGAGTCTGATGGTGGTTGCGTTCAACTCATATTGTGAACAATTATGCAAAAGACTTAGAATTGAGTCTGAGACCTGCAGTGTGACTGTAGCCTAAGATTCTTCTGTCTAAAACAATCTTGTAATTCAATACGTAACTTACAAGGCAATCCTTTAGCAGAAATTCCCCACCCACATGAATCTTTTCAGAGGTTCAGAGTCATGTTTACATTACTTTATGCCATGATCTGTGGGGTTTCGGTTGTGTTTTTGTTTAAGCTCTTGTTAGATTTCATTTTCTTGTGCTGTTGTATTTCCTTGAGTTTTCATCTAAGTGTACTTCATCCTGTATCAGTTCTGATTACTGCACCTGCTCCTCATTTGCAGTTTTCTCCTGAACTACTTTAGGTTTTCCTTTCCTCACTGCCAGATTCTTTTCCATCCTGTTTATGTTTCTCATTGTGTCTTTATGGCTTCTCTTTAAGGGGAGGCACTACAGGTAAAAACACAGTTTTTTCATCACCTGGTCAATTTTAAGATTTTAATTTTTTTCCCTCGCTCCACATGTTTTCTTTTAGACTACTAGTGTAAAAAAAAACAACAAACATCAACATTTTAGGAGTTTATTTCCTGATACTTTGTCTAATGCACCCAAATCTCCTCAAAATGCAGCTAAAGTTGGTGTTTTTAAATGGAGCGCAGCACCGTGGAGCTCGTCTGAACCCCGTCATGTCTGGTATCGTTGGAAATGTCTCTTTCCTGAATGATGTAATCTCAACCAAACTTGATATTTCCAGCTTATAAATCTGATTGGATCTGATGTCTGTTAATAGTGTTATAGAACAAAAATGTGGAGAATTTTACAATCCAATTACTGAAGGATTTTTTGATATCTCATTCCCAGCCTGATTTGTAGAACATTTCATCCCAAAAATATGCCAAAAAATTAGTTTTCTCTGGTTGTTGACAGTATATTCTGAATTGTTAAATGAGCTTTAGAGATATCCAAAATCCCCTCTGTAAAAACTTTTGACTTTAATATGTGAACAAAATTCAAAAGAAACTTTGAACCTGGTGTAATCCTGTGTTCCTAGAAATGTATGCAAATTAGCACATTTTTGGCTACATAACACCTAATTTGCATATTTTAAAATAAAATTTCAGGAAACTTGCAATATAAAAAATGATAGCCCTAATGTGAGGAATACACCAGGAAAGTTTCATGGTGATACCAGTTAGTTGTACCTGTAGTGTCTTGCCTTAAGGAACAGTTAACCCACAGAATTATGTAACTTTATTTTCCACTTCCCCTCATGGTGAGCAAGACTCTGGAGCACTTTTTTTTGATATCTCAAATGCAGCCAGCGATCCGGAAGGGTTCTCGTTTTCCCCCAACTTTCAGATAATGGAGTTCCATTGTACCCGAGCCAAAAAAGTCCATAAAAGTCCACAAAAACTTCTCAATATTCCTCCATACTGCTTGTCCAATGTAATCCAAGTGTCCTGAGTGGGTAGAGTCCATAATTTACACGAAACTACGCCATTTAGTATATTTTTAGAGCCTAAACAGAAGTACATCGCATCTCCTGCGAGCACGCCGATGTGTGTTAATGAAACTATGGAAGTCGCGGCAGACAAGATTGTGCGTTCTCTTTTTCTTTCATACTTTGTTTTAAATCAATATCCAACCCCTCTTGTGTTTGTCCTGGTTTGTCTGCAGCTCTGGCACTCTTAGCACAATGTAAACAGCTAATTTCTTCTTCTACGCTTGTATTATCAGCAGAGTAGGCTCTGAATGCAGAGGCTTCCATAGTTTCGTGAACGAGCATATGTGTGCTTCGCGGAAGAAAGATGCACTACTGTTTAGGCTCTTAAAATATAGTAAATGGCGTCGTTTGGAGTAAATTCTGGGCGCTACCCATACAGGACACTTAGATTACATTGGATGAGCAGTATGGAGGAATATTGACAAGTTTATGTGGACTTTTATGGACCTTTTTGGCTCTGACACAATCAAACTAAAAGTTGGGTGGAAACAAGAAGCCTTCCTGATTGCCGGCTCTATTGAGATAATAAAAAAGTGCTCCAGAGTCTTGCTCACCATGAGGGTAAGTGGAAAATAAAGTTACGTGATTCTGGGGGTGAACTATTCCTTTAACAGTCTGTTATGAGTTGAAATTTATTTTGGTTGAATTTTGTTGCCTCATAGTCCAGCCTTTCTGTCTCTCCTTCTGATCCCTGACCATGGATCATGACACCATAGCCTCAGGGATCTTGGGGTGCATTCACACCAGGATAGTCCGCTAGACTCGGTCTGATTGGGAACTTGGGTCAGTTGGTGGTGTTTAAACCATTTCCTGCATACACCCCACATCCCATCTCCACAAGCACATTTTCATCCCCACATGTACATACAAACAGACTCAGATGAATATGTGGCTGAACAAAGAGGAGCTAGGTAAGGAGACATTATCAGGAGGATAGTCTGTGCAAGGAGTAGACTGAACCACAGCCACCAACACAGGCACCAGCCAAAAGACCAGTACCACTGACGGTGCCAAAAGACATGGCCGACACGACCCCTGGTGCAGAGGGCTTCCTCTGAGGGACACACAGTCTGCTGTCTGCTTTCAGTGCATTGGCACGTAAGCAATCTGCTGTTCATTGAAGAGAAGCGGATAACAGTGATTCTTCTGGAAGTATGCTCAGAAACAGCACCCATTTTTGTCTTTTGTCCCTTTTCTGAATGGAGGCTTTTCCAGGTGGAAGCAAAGTTGGTGTGCTATATTTGGGATGCCTGCCGTTGGTCTAAGAATGACCTGACGGTCCCTGCAGACTGTTGCAGGTGACTAAATTGCCATCATTCAGGGTTTTGTGCAAAAGCGGCTGCAGAAACTGTGAATTAGTTTTAACTCCTCTGAGAAAAAAAAAACAAAAAAAACAGACAAAACTGGTTGCCATGGTCATACTCAAGAAAAAAACAATTCAGATAGGTTCAATATCTGTGTTAAATAAAAACAGAGACTTTCCTTCTCTTCATCTCTTTCAGAGCATTGACAGAACAATGTGTTTGTTTAATTTCCCCCTTAGATATGTTTGCAATTTCAGAGTTTCTGAACTAATTAGTTTTAAAACATGCTGGTGAAGGTTAGGGGTGGGTTATATAATTGACAGTGGAGTAATGGCGTTAAACTGCGCTCACATAATAAAAAACATTCACATCCCTTCTTTCTTGATATGACGCAATAGTGCTGCGCTCTTTTCTGCTCCACCCAGAGTTAAGATTTGTTAAGGTTTGACTTAAGCTGTACTGACCTTTCCTCACAGTCTGTTGCTTGTGCTGCAGTTAGATAAAAATAAGCACAACAATAAATCAAAATCGGAAAAACAGCAAATGCAGCAGCAGGGACATTTAGTTTGTCATCATTGCAGTTATGTTCACAAACAGGTCAGTGACTACAGTTTGGTTACATATACAAGCTCAACGCTTCACGTCTTCTGCTGTTTGGTAAAACTAATTTTCAGTAACATTGAATTTTATTAGAAATTTCTATACATAAACCTGGCTGAGTAGACTCTACTGTAGCAAATTAATAATACTACGTTTTTTCCCTAATAATATTTCACATTTTACCTGGCTTTTCTTTTTTAAAATATGGGGAAAGACTAATAAGATTGCAAAAACAGAATGGGAATATGGATGTCTTATCTAAAATAAGAAAAACCTGTAATGACAAAAATCTAATCTAATCTAATCTAATCTAGATTTTTTTTCTAAAGAAAACAGTTTCATTTCACATAAAGAGACTTATAATATATTTGAAAATGTATCATAATGCCACTACAATGCTAATTAAGAATAGTTAAATTGCTCAATTCAAGTTTTACCCATTAATGTGTGATTTATATAACATAAAATTCAATAAGAAAAAAATAAATGCAGGAAAAAAAAAATCTGTAAAAATACAGCGAAAAAAGAAAAAACTTCAATAAAATAAGATCAAATTAAATTTTAAGGATTAACCACAGTAAATAAAAATTAATGATAAACTAATAGTATAAAGCTGTATACATACTATGAGGGAATGAAAGCAAAAAAATATATGAATTAGTAAAATAAACATAAATGAAATAAACAAGTTGTTTGTTGAAAATGTATGACATCAGATAATGACAATACTGTACACACATGTGTACTGATGACCTAAAGAGGCTGAAGAAGTTGAGTTGGGGCAAAAGGGTCCAGGTTAAAGTTCCTCAGTTTGCAAAAACCAGGATTATTATCATTTCTGACATTTGACATTAAACACTAAAAACCCAAAATAAAACAAAAGTTTCCATGTAAAACTGAAGGTACTGAATTTTTTTACCAGAATTTTACTGGAATTTTAAGATTTTCAGATTTAAATATTTTTCCTGCCTTTCACAGTATTTTTTGGCACCCCAGCTTTTTCTTTTCAGTGTATATAATGACAAAGTAAGTTTATGTTATCACATCCCTGTTTCAAGTTTTAATCATTTAAAACTACTGTTACTATGTCATTAACGCTGAACTTTCGACTATTTGTTTAAAACCAAGACTGTTCCTGCTATTGTTCCACAGAAATGCAAATAAACATGTTCTTTTTTCATAGTGTGAACATTAATAGGTTAATAAGGTGCTACATGTATGACTAATTAGTGATGATTAGGTATAATTAAATGCTCTTTAGATGCTGGTTTAGACAAATGGGACTTTTATTATCCCTATTAAGATAATAAAAGGGTTAAATATTGTTTCTTATTCTGTATGCATGCAGTCTCCAGGAAAACAAAGACTTAATCTAGCTGATCCAGGGCCTCCAGATTATATATTTGGGTCACAAACTTTTAGTTGACAGGATGTAAATATGTCAGATTACAACCATACACTTGTACAGAGGTGCGTTCCATTCAGGATAAATTAATTTTCATTTGCTTAATTCCTTTAAAAATATCAGAATCTTTTATCCCTGATCCATCAATACTTCTTATTCCTTTTAAAGGTCGCCACCTGTCACACATATCCATTGGTTATCAAGTCAAGTTCTGTAAAGAACTTAATTCATGTCCAAGGAATGAAGCCCGTGTTTGCATCTGAGTCAAAATGTCCAAGTCATGATGCAGGAGGCTGATAACTGGGCTAATCAATGCCGGAATGACTGCGGTACAGGCATGGCGCTGTGATGCTACGTAACATCTAAAGAACAGGTCAGTGCTGATGATGATGATGCCTTCGCTTGGTGAAGTCTCACATGTCAAGTATTTTGCCTTTCAGGAACGTCGTTTCTCAGTCATATCTTTGGAAACTTGCAGCTGAATCAGATGTTATTGTTTTGCCATTCTTTGCACTCAGCCGCTTGTTATAAGACACAGATATCATAACGTGACATTTAGGAATCATAGTGTCCATTTCCCCTTCACTTACTAACTCGCTGGACCTCAAATCCATCGTTGGTTGCCTTACTGGGAAGTTTACTTCTCTATCTTGTTATTTGAAGGAGATTCAACTTGATGAAGGCAAAGCATCAGCAAAGGTTTGTCAAATAAAGAGTATGATTGCTGATATGGATACATTGAGGCTTGTTCTCAAAAGCAACTTGGTTGTCCATAACTCAACATGTGCAGCAGCCGAACCATTTAAGCTAATGAACAACAACATAAAGCAAATGATCCTATTTTGCACAGTATAAAGATGATAGATGCCTGTTGGGTTTCAGTGGCTTCCGTTGTAAAATATAGTGGAAAACTAAAGTCCAAACTCTATTCCTAATAGGATTCAGGTCATGGAGGGCTTCAGGCTACACATCATTAGGTTCTACAGTTTAAAAAGCAGCCTTATTTCTTGGTTCGTTCTCATTATGATGCTCCAAGAAGGCCATTAGTTTGTCTGCCTGTCAGCAGGTTATTTCAAAAACAAACATGTGTTTTTCTCATTTCAGTAGCTAAAAGAGCAGATTTATGAGGTAAATGAGCCTGGTCCTCTAATGCATCACATACGACTGCTTTATCAGGTACCCTTGACATTAGACTCAACATATTTACTCAGGGTTACTGTTATAGTGGGTTGTAAACCAAACAATGATCTTTTTCTCACCCTTTCAAACTGAATCAAAACGTAAGTGACAGTAAAACAGAAATGAAACTACAGTGTCATATTGGACTCACTAAGGCAAAACGTGGAGAAGAAACATGGATATGAATGTAATTTATTCCACCACAACCCTTCCTGCCTCCTCCTGAGGACTTTATACACATATAGAGGCAACATCATCTTCTTTTGGAAACTCCCTTATCTCTCAGCCATGGTGGCAACATGACAGTGATTGATAAGTAGTCAATGTGTATGTGTGTTAAGATGATAGCTTTTGTTTTAAGTTTCATATTAATCTCATTTCAGATGTTCTGTCTACAACACAGGCTGTTTTTTGGTTTTTCCCCAACTAAATGTATCTTAGAAGTAGAAGTAGAGCTCTTCCTCACAACAATGAGTAATAAGTCTTCTGTTTACATGAGAGGAAGACTTATTTTAGAGAGCTGAGACATAACGGGGAAAATGTAACCCAGTTTGTTGCTCCTCACTTATCAAATCTGGAAACTGTTGTAGCCTATGCTGGACTCAGTTAAAGAGGTTAAAACTCATCTGTCCTTTAAGTTTTTGACAGTTATTTGTCCTCCAAGTGTGCTAAAGTTCTGTGTGGTGACGAAGAAAGTGAGTTAAAATGCCAGACGAAGCAAATCGAGTCTCAAACATCACTAAACAGAAGCACAAAGTGACAACGAGGTGAAGGAAGAAACTTTGCAGTCAAACTTCCAGGCGTGCATGAGCGCACTCACGTGCTGCCATTTTATCTTACCTTCTCAAAAAACACATGCATGCACTCTCTCACTCTCTCATGCACACATTGTATGCTCGCACGTCGGTGCAGACACGCACACCCATCCCCCACCCACCCAATCCCATGCTCAACACGCACCCTTCCCTGCAACACCCTGTACACACCAAAACACACATACCCCCCCACCCCCCCACCCATCGCGCACGCTCATTTGTGTGCACACACGTCCTGCTCCCCTCCCCCTCCTGTTCCATACCAGGGCACGTCATGACAAAACAAAGAACACCCCATAATAGTCGGTTGCACTGTATGCATGGTAACCAGTTATGTCAGAGATGAAGGCACTGTGTGTATGTGTGTGTGTTTCACTCCACTGTATATATGAGCACGCACGTGCAAAATTACAGGCTAACTGGTACACACACACACACACACCACTGCACAAGCTGCATGTACACACTCAGACACAGAAAAGCACACACTGCATAAATAATGGCATACATGGAGGCAGAGGGAAGTACACAAAGCTAGCCAACACAAACATAAGAGTTAATGCAAACTCAAAAAAGAGACAGTAAAGATGAAAACAGAAAAATGAGTGCAAAAAAAGTAGACTGAGATACTAAACATGAAACTATACAGTACCGTTGACCATGAAGTTTATGGTTTCTCATGTAAAACACAGTCACAAAGAAAACAGGAAAACAACATAAAAACAGGAGGATTGACTCCATAAAACAAACAGACACACAAGCAGAAATGTGCAAACTTAGAAATTAGACTCATGCAGACTCAAAAAGGTAGGAACACCGCAGCGGTATTATTATTATTATTATTATATATCTATCTATCTATCTATCTATCTATCTATCTATCTATCTATCTATCTATCTATCTATCTATCTATCTATCTATCTATCTATCTATCTATCTATCTATCTATCTATCTATCTATCTATCTATCTAAATGAATTCAACCCAAGAATTTCTTCATGTTTTATTAGTGTTGTTGAAGTCTCAGGCAAAGCACTTTTTTAACTTTGAGGACTTTACAAATAAAGTTTTATGATTTATTTATTCATTTATGTTTTATTGTTGCAATAATCATTACTGTAAATGAGAAAACACTGCATATATTTAGACCTACATGCACAAAACAAAATACACTAAGTAAAAGGACATTCATATATTAAAGGTACTACAGTAAATATTTTCATCAAAACATTGATATGAAACAATAAATATACAGAATGTTTAGTGGTGTGTAGAATAAGAGTATTAATTTTACCCCCCAAAAAGACAACCCCAAAACAAAATTTTTATGGCATACAGTGGGTAGGCCTAAGGAAAGTGTTCAGACCGCTTTAAACTTTTCACTCTTTGTTTCATAGCAACCATTTGCTAAAACCAAAGAAGTTAATTTTATTTCTCATTAAGCACTTCATCTTGACAGAAAAAAACAGAAATGTAGAAATTCTGGCAAATTTATTAAAAAAAGGAAAATTGAAATATCACATGGTCATTTGTATTCAGACCCTTTGCAGTGACACTCATGTTTAACTCATGTTTAATATGATGTCAGTTTCTTCTGATCCTCCTTGAGATGGTTCTACTCCTTCATTTGAATCCAGCTGTCTTTAATTGACCTGACTGGACTTGATTAGGAAA
Organism: Atherinomorus stipes; assembly: GCA_023101725.1. Taxonomy (NCBI): domain Eukaryota; kingdom Metazoa; phylum Chordata; class Actinopteri; order Atheriniformes; family Atherinidae; genus Atherinomorus; species Atherinomorus stipes. Next base: position 135,684 of record JALJCO010001181.1, read on the forward strand.
GGCACACACCTGTCTAAGACTTTGCAGCTCACAGTGCATGTCAGAGCAAATGAGAATCATGAGGTGGAAGGAACTGTCCAAGGAGCTCAGAGACAGAATTGTGGCGAGGCAAAGATCTGGACAAGGTTACATAAGAATTTCTGCAGCACTAAAGGTCCTTAAGAGCACCGTGGCCTCCATAGTCCTTACATGGAAGAAGTTTGGGACGACCAGAACTCTTCCTAGACCCGACCGTCCAGCCAAACTGAGCAATCATGGGAGAAGAGCCTTGGTGAGAGGTAAAGAAGAAGCCAAAGATCACTGTGGCTGAGCTCCAGAGATGCAGTAGGGAGATGGAGAAAGTTCCACAAAGTGAAATATTACTGCAGCCTCCACCAGTCAGAGCTTTATGGCAGAGTGGGCTGATGGAAGCCTCTCCTTGGTGCAATACATATGAAAGACCACAAAGAGTTCGCCAAAAAAAAATTATGAAGGACTCCCAGACTGTGAGAAATAAGATTCTCTGGTCTTATGAGACCAAGATTGAACTTTTTGGCGTAAATTCTAAGCAGTATGTGTGGAGAAAACCAGGCACTGCTCATCACCTGTCCAATACGATCCCAACTGTGAAACATGGTGGTGGCAACATCATGCTATGGGGGTGTTTTTCAGCTGCAGGGACAGGACGACTGGTTGCAGTTGAAGGAAAGATTAACATGGCCAAGTACAGACAGATCCTGGAAGAAAACCTCTTCCAGAGTGTTCAGGACCTCAGACTGGGCCGAAGGTTCACCTTCCAACAAGAAAATGACCCTCAGCACACAGCTGAAATAACAAAGGAGCGGCTTCAGAACAACTCTGGGACCATTCTGGACTGGCCCAGCAAGAGCTCTGACTTAAACCCAATAGAGCATCTCTGGAGAGACCTGAAAACGGCTGTTCACCACCGTTCACCATCCAACCTGACAGAACTGGAGAGGATCTGTAAGGAAGAATGCAGAAGATCCCAAATTCAGGTGTGAAACACTTGTTGCATCATTCCCAAGAAGACTCATGGCTGTACGAGCTCAAAAGGTGCTTCTACTCAGGACTGAGCAAAGGGTCTGAATACTTATGACCATGTGATATTACATTTTTTCTTTTTTTAAATAAATTTGCAAAAATTTCTACATTTCTGTTTTTTTCTGTCAAGATGGGGTGGTGAGTGACATTAATGAGAAATAAAATGAACTTTTTTTGGTTTTGGGAAATGGCTGCAATGAAACAAAAAGTGAAAAGTTTAAAGGGTTCTGAATACTTTCTGTATCCACTATATAAAGAGTTGTTTTATCAATTTTTATGGGCCTAAAATATACAAATATTTACATTTGATTACCATGCCAACATTGGGATTCTTTGCGATTTGCATTAGCTCTGGAGTTGCTAACTTGATTGCTATGTGTAGAAATGGCATATTCTTTGGCTTAGATTTTCCAAATTCAAGCTTCAAACTTGTAGCTATCTCCTTTAAAATGCAGAGATATGAAAATGACACAATGCAAAAAAAAAAAAAAAAAAAAAAAAAAAAAAACTTCAACCACTTCAGTTACCAACACTGAAAACATTTCTGTCCTCTCCACCCCAGCGGGTCAGGGCAGATGGCTTACCTGGGCCTGGTTCTGCCAGAGGTTTTTCCCTCCTGTTAAAAGGGTGTTTTCCTTCCCACTGTGGTGGTATTCCACCACTCCGTGCTTGCTCAGGATGGAGGATTAGACCGGGTCATGTCAAGATTCGATCCAATCTGTTGGTTTCCTTAGCTAGGCTATTATGAATCTGACTTGAATTCTTCTGTCTGTTAAAGGTGCCATAGCATTAATTTTCACTTTTCTGGGGTTTTGGGGGTATAATATGATCTGTTGTGCACTGATGAGGCCATGTGAATGTCCAGAGTGAGAATCAAAGTTCCTGTTTATGGTTTGTCAGCTTTCTGTCTTTGTTCAGAAACGGTTGAATCAGACAGCAACTTATCATTCTACGTAATTCAGTTGCTCCAATAAGAGCACACTATAAAGTAAACAGCCCCCCCCCCCCCCTCCTCTCTCCTAACATGCACCGTCCGCTTGCCCCCCTCCCTGTCTGATTCAACTGCGAGAGGGAGAGTGACTGCTACTGTTAGCAGTCAGGTCTGGGTTAACAAACAAATGGATTTAAAAGAAAACTTCTGCAGCAACACTGAGGGAGGCGACCACAACCTTGTCATTACCTGTAAGTTTATTTTCTAAATGCTGTCTTGTCTGATAAATAGCTCACTGTCTGAAGTGCCCATGTTGCTAACAGTTAGCCTTTAGCAAACTTCAACCGCTAGGGCAGCTTGACCTACTTTCTCTAAATAAGGTTGTAGCCAAATAAGGTGTAGCCAATCAAAATGAAGTCAACTTGGTCTCTGGGTAAAGCTCCATATCATAACCGGACCCAACTGTTTTACTGAGGATGTGAGGTCTGGCGTTTCAAAACAATACCCCGCTGAAAAAAACGCCGATTTCCCCTCAAATTTGACTTTTATATATTTACATGTAAAAAGCTCTGACAGAGAGAAAATTAGCATCTAACGCAAAGAAATCACCAAACAAGCACAAAACAAAACACACAACAGAGCACACGTAAAATCCTGTTCTGTGTAGCTACAAAAACAAACTGCACAATGCCAAAAAGATGAGTTTCTAGATGTTTTTAGTCAGCGTGCAGTCACATGTGTAACACATGATTTGCACATCAGAGCTGTGTTATTTCCAAATGTTGATGCATCAAATTCAAAACACCTATAGGGACGTATAAGATTCAACACAGTACGTGTGTAAAAGAGTATTTAACTAGCATGTGCAGCTCTATCCTGCTGCTATGAGTGAGCATGTGTGTGACGCCTGCTTTTCTCCCCTTTACGGCCTCTGACTTTATCTGCCTTTACAGTTTATGTGACAAACTTGGAAACGCTCAGCAGGCACACGGAAACACGCAGTAACACACTGAGCTTGTGCTTTTCAACAATAGTAGACAGTGTGTTCAAGTCCATCTGTCCATGTTTGTGTGTGTTTTTTTACATTCAACCACAAATAAATGTTTTGTTCAGGCAAAACCGGGCTTGACACACTGTTTCTCCTCCACTCCAGTGTATCTTTGTTTAGAACTGTGTGTGGTTGCGTGTGTGCATGTGTATGCATGTGTGCACGTGGGCGTCCTCTCAGTGAACAGAGAGAAAAAAAAAAAGAGGAAAATAGAGGGAGAGGTCAGGTTTCTCTCCCATAATGCAACTCTCTCTCCCATCCCTCAACCCCTCCCTCCTCCATGCCGGTTGCCCATGGCAACACACTTATAATGAGGTCAGATGGACATCCAATAATATTCACCAGCTAAAGCAATGGACACAGCGAGTGAGGTGGTTTGGGACAGACAGAAGTCAAAGTGTCAGACGCAGAACCAGCAGCAAGACAAGATGGCCGCCACATAAACAATAAGTTGGCAATGAAACTGAAAGTGATCTCAAACCTGTTCCAACTTTAATTTCAACTTCAGCATTGGATAAGTTTGAACAGGGAGTTTGGCTTCATGACATCAAACAGAAATGTGAGAGTCAGTTAAAGGTAAAAGTTAAAGTTCAGCGTATTAAAGCTGATGTTCAGATGAAAAAGTTGGGAAAAGTCAATCTGCAAAAATCTAGTAACTAGATTTTTTTCACCACCTCCACACACAAGGATTTGGATTGCATTATGTTGTTAAAACCAAGTGTCAAAGAAAGTGCCAAAGGTCCCAAATACATTACAAGAAATAAGCACTAAAAGTCAAAGGCCTTTTTAAACAAGTTGTCCACAAAATTATTCATACCCTAATAAAAAAAAAGGCTAAACGCACAATAATAATTGGCATAACAAGAAACTAAAGAAATTAGTAATAAATGAAAATTTGAAATATTATAATTTAGTGAAATAAATAATTGTTTTTGAATTGTGGTTGAAAGTAATAATAAAAACAAACAAACAAAACTGTCCCAGACACATTAGAGCACCTTTTCCATGAACAGTGAACCAAAATACCTGTCAACAGGTCTAGAAGTCCTTTTGAACATTAGAAAAACTCCTGATTGCAGTGAATGCCTCAAAGTGAGGCTCAACAAAATTTTAGCTTCGGAGCCTCATCACACTTGTTTTCTTGTTTTTTTTTTTTTGTGTGTGTGTTTGTTTTAAATATTTTTGTTGAACCACAATTCATCATGAATGTTATGATTTTCATAAAAGTTTTATTCATTATTACTTTTGTCAATTTCAACTTATTTCACCGACAGCTGATTTTTATTATCTTCGTTTATTGGGGGTATGAATAATTTTGAGGATGACTCTCGGTCTTGATTTTTGCTTTGAATAGAGGCAGATCAGTGATGGAGCGCTTCTAGGGGAAGAATTTTCTAAAATGTTGGACCTGAAACAGAAAAAGATAGATTCCCCATTGCTTGTACCTGGATCGGGGCACCTCCAACAGATGTTGACCAATGTAAAGCTCTGCTTGGCTGACAATAATAAGGCAGTTCGACAAGTTGCACCATATATAGTTGTGCTAAAATAGCATCATTCACATACCTGCACAATTGAAGACACAGACTTTATAATAAATATTTCACAATAAAATGTAATCGAGAAATCTCAAGGATTAATGAATTTTGAAAATTAAATTTCTGATGCAGTGAGTTAAGTTGTGTGAGGTTTTACAGAAAATAAAGGAAGTAAAATCCACTCATTCAAAATATTTTGTCTTTTTTTTTACTTGTTGTTTTGGAGACTAAAAACTAATCTTAATTCAGTCACTGAGCATGAATGACCCCACCCCCCTAAAAATAAAATCTGCTGTAGACATTGCTTGACCAGGTTGCCAAACACGACCTAATACACTGCAAAAACTTTTTAAAAACTTATTTTAAAAGTGACCAAGATTTGTTTTGCTTATGATAAGAAAAAGATCTGCCAGTGGAAAAAGTGAAATTTTCTTCATAAGATTTCTTGAAATAAGATGCATTTGTCTTAAAACAAGTTCCTATATCTCACTGAAATGTTTTCCTTTTGGTGATTTTGTCTTATGAGTGTGATGAGACATTTTGACTACAAATCAGAAAAATATACTAGGTAAGATTTGAGTTTTGCAGTGTACGCTTGTGAAAAGTACCACAGAGAGGTCTTGTCGACAAGACAACAGGCCAAGAAAGCACAACTAACAACTCTTAGAGAAAAGCAACCAGAACAAATCCTGATTCACATGAGTGGGAGGCTTAAAACTGTCCTGCACAGTGGTTAGTGCAGTTTATACTTTCACTTTCATGAGCTATAGAAGTCAAATCAAAAATTAAAAAGTCAAAGAAATTTGCGACTGATTCATAAATAGAGGAAACCTGATGCAAAGATCTGTAGTTAAACAGCTTGAGAAGTAGTAAACTGACTCTAAAGTGGTCCAATATTATCATTATATTATCAAAATCAAATGAAAATATTCTGTAAATGCAGTTTTATCAGCAGCTTGTATTTTAAGTCTGTTTTGCGTACAAGACCAATATAAACATCTATTTTTAATCAGCTATTTCAATATGATTTATCGTTCAAAAAGTGATTTAAAATTTAAAATATCAACAGACCATTTTTGTGGCTAAAATTAGAGTTTAAAGTTGGATGGGATGGTTTTAGTTAATCAAACAACTAGAAACTAAAGTGTTTTTTTTTTTTTTTTTTAAGTATTGATTTGAATAGCCTTTGTCTGACACTTGTGTTCCCATATGAAGATGATAATGGGAGAAGTGTGGATAAGTTGCCATGAAGATGATGAAATAATGACAGCAACTCTGCACTCCATACCTGTGGGCACTGTGGTTATAAAATTATTGCAACACAGAGCTGAGTCAAGTTTTTATAGTGCCTGGAAGGACTCCAACACAAAGACCTCAAACAAAAGAAATGAGGGATGAAGATGTAAAGAAACGGGTAAGAAAGGAAAAGGGAATTAGGAAGATGTGAGCAAGAGAGAGATCAGGCTGAGGTGTAGGATAAGGATTTTTTCCCCCCTCTCTCATTCAGGTTCAACGGCTTTCATTTCTCAGACAAAGGAACGAGCAGCTTTTGAGCCTCCATGCCATGTCTGTCTGAAGGATCCATTTTAGACTGCCAATCAAAATGAACCCAGGTAATTTGCATACCAGCTACTGAGGCCCATTCAAAACAAGCGAAACAGCTCCCCCTAGTGTTCACTGTGGAACACTGCATCACTCTACAGCTGCCAAACACGGAGACTTGGTGGAATAATTACACCATCAACATTGATAATCAGTTTGATAAATTAAAACCAATATATTCATTAACCTGCTATCAGATTGTTTGAAATTTTATGTCAGAGATTGGATTGGATATGATCTGTTTCAGAGATTAATTTTGTGCTTGTTTTTTTTTTTTTAGATGTAAATGCCATATTTGGTTACATGTATTTGAAATCTAGCTTTACATTTGTATCAAAACTTGTTCAACTTTTTTTTCCCTATAGTTTCCATACGTGAGTGGAAGCGTTAAATCATTATTTTTTAATTCACTTAATGCTTAAATAAATGTAACTGTATGCAACACATCCTCTGCCACATATTTTTTTCTTTGTTTCTGCTGCAACAGAATTGGGCAATATTATGCATTTTTGTCTAAATAAATAAAAGAATGGGAAAAAAAGGAAATAAACTGAAACTGCAGCTGGTGACAAAAGGGAACAATATGAACAAAAATGGTCATGTGGTAAAAGTTTGGGTTAGCACATGTGAAATCAGGGTGAAACAATATTGAAATATTCTCTTTATTTGTTCCAAACATGCACTGTTTCTAAAATTGATAGATTACAGAGCAGAATCACTGATTATTTCTTCAGATTTTGACATTAATAGTTCGTTATTAGGATCTCAGAGTTTATAAACTGGTGATGCTCACTGCTGGCAATCATATCAAGTAATAATGAAAATGAAATAAAGCAAGTGAGTGAAAATGAAAATGATTTATTCATCCCCTGAGGGAATTAAGTAATGCTGATAAAAAAAGAAAAAAAATTATGTTCCCAAAGCTGGGCCACTGCTTTTTTAGCTCTTAAAAATTACCCACCCCCTACCTCCCACCCCCAGCAGCCTGCTGCTGCTGCCTGCATCAGTTCAGCTGAGCTGAACATATTCTATTACTATTGTACGAGTCCATGCATTTGTGTTGGGTGGTCCCAAATATGTCCTGAAAAGTCTCCAGCTGATCCAAAATGAAGCAGTGACGGTTCTGATGGGAACCAACAGGAGAGATCATATTTCTCCAGTTCTAACTCCCTGTTAAATCCAGGATAATATCCTTCTCCACACATATGAAGTTTTTAATTACCAAGCTCCATAGTATGTCAAAACATTTCATAGTTCCATTTATTCCCAGCAGAGCACTTGGCTCTCAGACTGCAGGTCTACTTGTGGTTCTAAGAGTCTCTAAGGCCCCTTTTCCACTGAGCCGATTTGAGAGCCGATTTGGAGCCGGTACCTGAGAAAAAACGGTTCCTTGGCTTTCCACCTCCAAAGCACCGGCTCCTGGCTCCCAAAACTGGTTCAAGACTTGGCAGCACTTCGTTGCTGGGCCAGAGGGAAGAACCGGTTCACGTAGCTTGCGTCAGGGTTACCGGGCAAACACAGAAGTGTTTCAAGCCAGCGGACCAATCAATTAAAAGATAAACTAAACTGGTCCAAGGAGGAGACCGGATGTTTCAGACGTGGAGAAGCCCACATAAAAAAAGATATTATCCACGATTTGTTTTTAGCTCTGCCCTATGTGTTTTATTTACATAAGCAGCAATAGAAAAATGTCCCTCACTGGCTGGAAGCCGGTGACGCGCAGCGCCGAGCTTCGTCATGCCAATGCCAAATAACCTCAGTAAACACTTAAAGGTAGAGCCCGACGTTTCCCCCCTGAAAATAAACGTTAGACTTGTGCAAGTGGAAATCCATCTCAAACTGCGCCTTTGGGCCTCTACTTGCGTGCCGTGGTGCGTTTGAATGCAACTCCCTCTCCCCCTGCTTGTAATTCGCTCTTTTGTATTGTTTTGTTGTGTTCGGGACGTTTCTCGGTGGAGATTTCTGTTTTTATCTCCAGCCAATGACAGAGCTAAGGACATGACGCCGTGTGGGAATAAGCTCATGATTGGAGCAGATGCCAGTCACTCGAACTCTCGAAGGAAAAAGAAAGAAAGAAAAGACGGCGGATGCACCGAAGAAAAGGTAAGAGCTCTAGATAATGCAAGTTGGCAAACCAGGGCTAATATTAGTTTGGCTTTTACCCGCTTCTGAGCTCTGAAGGAGAGGCTTGAAGCTGAATAGTTTGATAAACGAGGTGGCCATTAGCCTGAGAGGGAGGGGCGCTAAGTTTGAATGCTGCTGTTTGCAAACAGAAACGTGGGGGGACTTCGGACTTCACCTTTAAAGACACACAACAGAACTTGTAGACCTTAAATTCAATCTGTTTGCATCCTTAGCTAGGCTATTATGAACTGCTGTGAATTGATTTGTTGGTGAAGTGTCCTGAGCTGACATTGTTGTGAACTGTTGGAACTTTGTAAAAAAATAATGGAAAGAGTCTGTACATAGCCGATTTTACATCTGTTAACAGCTGCTTGCTGAGTTTTGGTTTGGCCGTCTTTGGATTGGCTACAGCCCACAGCAGCCTACAACTTCCTGTTAGTAAACTGTCAACAGCATCAGATCACGAGCCATCATTCCTGGAGAAAGAGAATGTTTATGCAGATATCAAATCACCTTCGTTTTTCACACTGCTTTTGTATTTTGGTTTAGTTTTTGCTGAATAAATTATTGCAATGCGCCTTGTTTTGTTGTCATCTGAGGTTGGATTGGCCTACTTCTAAGACTAAAGGACATCATTTATGTCCTTGATTTGAAAAACTTTTTGTTTCCACACATAATTACAACAAATTGTAAAAAAGAAAGAAGTTCTGTGAGACACCAGTGAAAAACGCCTTCCAGTCCATGAGATTTGTCTGTTTCAGGATATGATGTGTCCTCATGGGTGCGTCAGGAAGGAAAAATGGCAATGTGACTTTAATAAAACGGACTTGTGTGCATTTGAATGTGTCTCCGTTTCGACTTCATTTGTCAGACACACACTGTTCCTTTGTTAGGTGAAAATGCAGTGGCTCGAACTTGAGTAAATACTCAGTAGTTTTCGTGTCGTGTTGAGAACTCCTCTTTTCTCATGTGAGGAAGATTATTGAAAATGTACATTTTGGTACGATTGAACAAGTCTATACTCAAAAACACAAACATGCATGTTGTATTGCACAATTTCCTGATTTCTTACAATAAAAACTTCTTACGGCCGGAACTGGATTTAGTTGTGATATGACTGGAGCTATATATATATATATATATATATATATATATATATATATATATATATATATATAGGCTTTTCTAAGCTTTGAGTGCCTTTGAGTGCCTTAAAAAGTGCCTAAAAAAGCGCGATATAAATCTAATCAATTATTGAAAATTTATGTCACTGCTCCATAAACTGAGTCAGTCAATTCTTACACTACATAAGGAGATTAATTCAAGATGAAATAAATGTTAAAATAATTTAAATGCCAAACTTAGTGGATCAATTCTTTTAAATGTATATAGATAATGTATATATCATTTTCCCATTTATTTGTCATCTTTGGGATGTTACAAATGGAGCTGCAGTGATGCAGATGAATCACTTGACATTTCCATAAAAAAAAAAAAAAAAACACTAGCCATAGTAAAGAAGTTGTTTGGAATAAATCACAGGATGTACAGAAAAGTTAAAAACAGAAAGACAAAAGAAAAATTAAGTGACATTTATGTCACCATTTAAAAACATATATTGTTAAAAAATATTGTGTCCAGAAAATCCAAACACTCGAGAGGTTTTGTTTTTCTAAATTCGAGGAGATTACTGGCATATAAAAAGGGCTGTTGTTTTAAAAACAAACAATGGGACCCCTTCCTTTATTCAGAACGAGTTTTTGTCATTTATATCAGGGCCGAGAAAGCTGTTTGTCCAATTCTCCAAAGATACTGAGATGACTTTCAGTTTCAGCTGTGAGCGTGACTCCGTCTGGTTTGAACCATCCGAGGTTCAAACTTCAACCAGAGTTTAAGTCATAGTGGGATGAAACAAATAAAGCATCAGCTTCACTACAAATGTGTCTACATCACCAGCACTTTCTCTGTTCATGTTTGTCTCTTCCCTGTCTACCTCCAGTTATTCCTCCTCGTCTTCCTCCTCCTCCTCCTCCTCTGGCATCTATAGGAGGATGCAGCGCTTTTTGGCTTTATTTTCTGGATGTTTCAGAGCTGCCAGGATGGCCTCATCAAACACGTCATTCACTCCTTCCTGAAAAAGAGACACTGATGAGCTGTTTTTTTTCAGTCTTTGGGGAAATAAAAGGCATTGTTAAATGTTCCTGTTTATCCTGATACTGTGATCAGTCAATAACGGGATAAGAGACCCATAGGAAAAACGTGCTTCTCATTTGTGGCTCAATCTCATCTCTTGAGGTCAGTTTGAGCTTCTCATAATGGTATCATTCTGTAATCATTTGTTTCTGAATTACTTCTCCCAAGGGTCCCTTAGGAGTAAGAGGTGAGCTAAAAGGAAAAAAGACATCACTGAGACAAAAGAGGTTGGGATAACTATTTGAGCAATACTTGAGAAGTGGGATAAACAGAAGAGATCTCATAATTGTATGCCCCTGATCTCAATTATTTTGTGTATTTTGAAGGGGAATAAAAGAATACACACTCAAAGAAAAGGTACCAATTTGTACTTAAAAGGGTACAAACGCTTGTCGCTGGGGGTGTTCTTTTGAAAGACATTTCTGTACCCTTCGGTCCTGGTCCATTTTTGTACCTTATCAAGCTGTATCAGTTTATAAAGTACAATTAAACCAATTAGAAATGATGAATAAAAGTCAATAAAATAGAGATTATGACAACAATCAAAGATGCTAATAATAAATGAGTAATTATTATATAAATATAAGGCCAAACTATATATAGTTATTCATATAATTATTACTATGATTTTTATGAAAATCATAACATAATAACTATAATTATACTACTGTTTAGAAGTACTGCTATTTATAGTTATTGTACAAGCTGCGCACATTTTTCAATGCTGCAGGTACCCTTAGGGTTGAAATGGTACAAATTTGTACTTTATATTACTTTGGACCCTTTTTTCATAGTATATAGGTACTTCTGGCATTATAAAGACCAATATTGTACTTTTGAGACAACATTTGTAAAAAATGTACCTACAGGTACAGAAATGTTGCTGTCTCACACCCTCTATTTTTGAGTGTGTAGCATGAGATGAATCTGAAACATTTATGAGACAAATCTGAGAACTCAAACAGTGAGCCGTGAGAGACAGAACCATGTATGTCTCTCACTGAGACATAACTGAGATATGGGTTCAAAGTAACGATATCAAATTGAGACATACTTTAGAGCAGCACAATATGACTCGTTTTTCTCAGCTGAGCTCAGGAGGAGACAGATGTGAGAGAGTTTAGATAGCTGGCACAGTGCTCACTGTGAGACTTATTTCTCAGGACATTTGAGAAGAAAGAGAAAACCACTTTAGTCTCAATTAGTGCTCATTTATATCTAGGAGATGCAAATGTGACAAAAAAAGAGATCTTTCCTTCAATTTTGCTTTGCTATGGGGACCTTTTCCTTCTCTCTGTACCTTTGTAAGAGCCGAACACTCCATGTATTTAACGGCTTTGAGCTCGCGAGCCAGTTTCTTTCCACTCTCATAGGTCACTGCTTTCTCGTTCATCTTGGCCAGTTTCTCCAGAGCGTTGCTGTCGTCTCTCAGATCCAGCTGAGTCCCAACCAGCAGGAACGGCGTCTGTGGGCAGTGGTGTGAAATCTCTGGGACCCACTGTGAAAAGATGGGTTTTGGCTCAGGGCTGTTAGACATAGACTGCAACTCCAACTGCTCTACATTTTGCTGTGTTTGTGTGAATGCATCTATATGAGAGATAGATATATGGTAGATATATATACGGTCGTTCTTTTATCCTTTCCGGGTGGTTTTTGGACATGTTTGCATTTTTTTCAAGTGCTCATGGATGTCTTCAACATAATAGTTTTTTTAATACACTTTTATCTTACAAAAAAAAAAAAACATTGCATTAAAAATTATAAAGTAATTTTATTTTACAATTTGATTAGCAACAAAATGAAAAAGGCAACTAAAACTTAAACTTAAACTTAAATCCTGAAAAGAATCAAGCTAAATTTCTGCTTAAATGTAGCAAAAAAAAAAAAAAAAAAAAAATCATTAAATTATCAGAAAATCTGTAAAATAAAATGTGAATAAATTATCTTTTAAAAAAAAGGCACTGCACCAATAAAACTAGCTGGGAAGTAACTAACATGATGCAATATAAGTTAAAGAGTACACTGGACAATATAAACCGTCCTGCAATACTGAGTTTGCCCCTAAGAACAGCTAAATGGACACATGCTAAAAACAAATTAATTTTGCAAACCTTCTCTCTGACGTTCTCAAAGGAGGAGGGTGATACAACAGAGAAGCAGACGAGAAAAACATCAGTCTGAGGATAGCTGAGGGGTCGCAGTCTGTCGTAGTCCTCGTGAGCTGAACAATCATTAACAAAAAAACCCCACAGATATTAAAACAATTCTCTACCTATTTAACTATTTAACTGAAGTTTCTGATAATTAGCTACCTAATATACAAGTAGGTCCAACACTGGTATATTTACTGGTATTAACGTCAGAATGATTCAGTGCAGGAATGAGAGAAGTGTCGGCTTATTTGTACCTGCAGTGTCAAACAGTCCTAGAGTGTATGGCTCCCCACCGATCATCACTGTCATGAAATAGTTGTCAAACACCTGAGGGTGACAGGTTGATTAGATTAATTATGGGTTGGAAAATAAGCATAAAGGAAGCAGAGAAAAGAAGTGAAAATATGAAGAACTCGTAGGACCACACCCTGTAAATTGCAATATTGGTTTTAATAGAATGTATTTGGTAGGTAGAACTTAACTTGAACTAGTTGTTAGTAATACTAATCTCAAATAAATTGTAAGAACTTTGGAGGGCAACATGCTAGATAACTTAATTTCCTTAAATTGAATCAGTTTAATTAAAATGAGTACAGGGAAATTAGTGATGGTGAGGGAGTACACAACGCAGTTCACTTCTTTTAACAATAAATTAGAGGATAATTCACAAATGAAGGATCTATAAATGATGTTGGTAGTGTCATGTGACTGCTCTTAACTTGTTTGTTTATTCCTGTATCTAATACCTACTATCCAGCAGCTGCTGCACCGCGACAAAGACGTCTGTGGTCTGACATTAGTTTTAGCTAAAACCACCCAAACTGCCTTCTTGCTACATAGTATGAACAATCAATTACTTTAAAGTTATACCGTGTAACTTTTGGCCACTATCGGCACTAAACCTGTAACTTCCTACTGGCGCCACAACTGTCTCAAAATTAAACAGTCTCAGTCTGTGTTTTATAAAAGTGTTGCAGACCACTTTGAAAAGCTGATTTTTAAGTCATCAACCCACTAATCAAAGCACTTCAGGTTACATGATCCAATGAGAGACGGCCCGCTCCTGAGAAGTTACAATGCCTGGTTTTCGAGAATGGCAGCCCCCTCGGAGCAACGGCATGTGTCAAGTGCTCTATATTGACTGCAGAAATCAGCTATAGTCACTTATATTAATAATAATTTTAAATATATAATGTATCATAATATTTGGCTAACATTGGGTTCAAAAGTTACACGGTATCACTTTAAGTAAGATGGACTTAAAATCGTTATGTTGGCACAAAAGAAAATTAAGTTTGTGTGAAGCATCTCATCTACAGTAATTTATGTGAAATTAATCTCATCAAGTTTCCTCCACAACCTCACTCACTTACAGCTTCATCACATTTATCAAGTTCAGATAAGTTCTGCAAACTTAAACTATTTTAGTTTATTCTACTTAATAGCTCCTTTCACTGAATACTTAATTTTTTTATTTAAGGCAGCAAGTTTGCGTAATTTAAAAAAAAAGTAAAGCCAATTAGTTCGAGTTTACAGTGCAGACATTCATCAAAACAATTTCACCTCAGATTTTTGTCTGACCGAAGAAGCTACCAGGATATACTGAAAAGCAGACAAACTTAACCTTTTTGAGCTAACAACAGCAGTATGGCTTGGTGTGAGAGGACATCTAAAAAAGCTATTAGCACCTAAACTACCACTTAATATTATAATTGATATCAAAACGAATGGCAGAAAACAGCTTTAGAAAAAAAGTCTCTTCAGTAATACGTTATCCTTGAGGCTTATATAACTACATTAATATGCATTTACACATCATGTTATGTAATCAGGTGTTTACAACTTGATCAACATGCAGCCAGTATAGGTGTGCCAAATATTAGTTATGATGAATAAAAAGCTTGACTGCATACAAATACAATGTCCCTAACAAAGCTTGTTTTTAGTTTTCTTATTCCAAGTACTTGGAAAAGTAGCTAAGACAAGTTTTAAAACTCATCTGAAAACCTATTTTTATTCTTTGGCTTTCAACGTAGCATGAGACTGTTTTTGTGTTGTGTGATTTGTTTTAGTTTTTGGTTTTAATTGTTTTAAATTATTTTTACTTATTTGTTCTTAATTGTTTTATTCATTTAAATTGTTTTGTTGTTTTAGAACTGTTCTAGCTATTTGCTTGATGTGTACAGCACTTTGCTCCAACAATGGTTGTTTTAAAGGACTTTACAAATAAAGCTGAGTTGAGTTGTTTGGCTTTAACACAGGAGATGTGCAAAATTTTATTGCAAATTAATAAATCAGGTGTGTGTAATATGTGTGAATGACTGGCCCACTTGACTCACTGAATAAATAAGAGATATAAATGACAAAACTTCTGTCAACATAATTAAGGTAACCTTTTTTTCCCCACAAAGCCACACCTTCATCCCATCAGAAAATGTGAACCAGCATCATGTTATTAATTATGTTTAAAATAAAATAGATTAAAACATCATGATTGATAACCAAGAAAAAAAAAAAAAAAAACATAAAATGAAACTTTATGTTCAAGTGCTGTTCAGGTGAACTTGTCTCTCAGCTCACTCATCCCTCCTGTTTCATCACTCCCAAGCCTTCAGGCTGCTGCCATGTGCAATAAATAACAAGCAGCATGGTCCCAACATGCCTGCTGAGCTCAGCGCCATAAATGTGGAGGAAAGCTAAGGAAGGAAAATGTTTGGCCCGCATATCTGTTGTCTGCAGACGTCTGACTGTAATGAAGACACTATAGCCTATCTATGTACAGATTCCAAATAATCTCAATGACATGACCCTATAAAAACAAAACATTTAATGAGAAATATTTTATCCCACAATGTTGAAGTAGATGTTTTTTTTGTTGTTGTTGTTTTGTCTAAAGATAAATAAAAATGAAAATAATGACTTGTTCCGGAGGCAGAAATGATCTCCAGTTCATGTCTTGTTCTGGACTAGTTGAAGCCGCCACTGAACATGCTGGGTTGTCTTTGTTGTGTAGAGGATGTGAAGCATCATCCTTTATTTTCAGCAGCATTTTTTCCAGACAATCAGCTCCAGCGGCTCCAGAGTTTCCCCCCCAGCACAGAACCAGCTCAGTTTATTCAGTCTCCTCAAGTCTCTGGGTTCTGATCCTGCAGCCCCAACAGATGCTGCAAAGCTGAGCACTTTCCACAACAGACTTATAGAAGATATGCAACATGACACGAGATGATCTCAGTTTACTTAAAAAGTAGAGTCTGTTCTACCCATAATTGTAGATGCTTCTGTTACATTTCCAGTCCAGTCTGATGTCCAGCTGAACTACAAGGTACTTGTCTATTCCTCCACTACCTCCATCTTTTCTCCCAGGGTGCCACACTTTGTTTACTTTGGTTCCTCCTGAAGTCAACAATCACTCTTTTTTAAGGTTTTTTTGGGATCTAGTGGCCTTTACATGGCAGTATATTGACAGGAAAGGGGGCAGAAAGAGTAGGGAACGACATGCAGCAAAGGGACTCGGACTGGGAATCAAACCAGGGCCGACTGCACTGAGGAACTGTAGCCTCTGTTCATGGGGCGGCTGCTCAACCAACTGAGCTGAACGCCGCCCCAATCATTCATTTGTTTGGCTGGTGTTTAAGATGTGGTGATTGTTTCTGCACCATCTGACAAACTGACCGACCAGTTCTCTGTACTCAGCTTCTTGTCCATCACCGATGCTCATCACCACTGCAGATATCAGATATCATAACCATAAAGAAGCAGATTGATCAACAAATAAATTCTGTCCTCCTGACACCAAATATATCAAATTTTATACATACTGTTTCTGTGGCCTGGAGCATCACCTTCTGCCTCCTGGTGAAAACCTTTAGCACTGCAATAATTCTGACATATCACCGAATAAACAACATTATGTAAAATAATTTTTTGTAATTTTTTACTAATTCATTTACCATTTGTTAAGACCACATAAAGACGTAAGATAGAATTTTTTTTTTAAGGATTTCTGGCCATTATTTCATGAGCCATGCACTAAAGGGGTTAATCTCACCAGGCAGGTTTACCGAATGTGACTTTGAAATACTTGTTGCTGTGGTTACAGCGCTCTCTCACATCTTGGCATGGTGCTTTTACAATCACGTGAAAAAGAAAGTGAAAAAAGAAAGTAAATTCTTTTAAACTTCAAAAGTATTACAACTGATCAGCAAAAAACAAAAACAAAAAACTGATCTTCACCACGTTTAAAAACCGTGAAAATACAACCTGACAAGAACATTGTCAGCACATTAAATATCATAGTCACTCATTTGTTCAACAAAAACTATACAACAGTACAACAGTCCTGACTACATCAGAAATTCTGATGTAAATATTTCTCTTAGAGTGTCATCTCATGAAACAACTTAATCCTACATTAACTGATGACTGATTTGGAAATTTTATATGACTACACTTTCAGATATATTATCTCCCTGTTTTTGTTTTCATGTAAAAAAAAAAAAGTCTCAAACAATCTATACATTAAAGACAAAAAAAACTGAACATAATTAAAAAGAATAAGTAGATTGTGGTGGCCCTAGTAGCCAAAAGTTACACAGTAACCTTTTAAAGGGATACTGTGTAACTTTTGGCCACTAGGGGCACTAAACTTGTAACTTCCCACAGGTCAAGTCAAAGTTAACTTTATTGTCAAATGTGCCACATGTTAGACATACAACACTGATGAAATTACAGTCCTCTCAAACCAATGGTGCATATGAATAAAATATAATAAACTATAAGATAAAAATATAGGAATCCGCTTGGATAAACTAGAAATCTAAACACGAAACTAAGTTTAAAATCCTAAAAAAAGATTACAGATTTACAAATAGGGTGACAGTAGACAATGTGAACGGTATTGCGATCCTAATGTAGGAAGTAGTGCAAAAATTACAGTGCAATGACAATGTAAACAATGTAACTGTAGCATGTAACAGTAAGTTTTTTTTTTAGCAATGTAACAGTACAGTGGCAGTAGTGCAAATAATGCATATGACCTGTTGCACAATTACACAGTCTTTATCCATATTTGAATCATGTTTGCAGACCACTTTGAGCAGCTGATAGTGAAGTAATTGAGTCATGAAGCAAAGCGCTCCAGGTCACATGACCCAATGAAAGGGGGATCCGCTCATTCAAAGTTACAATGTCTGGTTTTTGAGGAGGGCAGCCCCCTCGGAGCACTGACATGAGTCAAGCGTTGTATATTAACCCCAGAAATCATCTTTTATTACTAACATTAGGCTGATGTTTAGGTCAAAAGTTACACGGTATCCCTTTAAAGACTCACAACGGCACTTTTAAACCTTAAAAATCGAGTAGCACCTAGCTGCAGCCGGAGCCTCTACAAACCACGCCCCCTACAAACCACACACACCATAGGAGCGTGTGGAACCTAACCCTAACCCCTCCCCTAACCCTAATGACCATTTGCCTACGTCACTACAAACTATGCCCATTTTCACTACAAACCACGCCCAGTATCACGGCACGCCTCTGGTTCTGCGGCTGCAGCTGTGTATACTTGTAAAAATCAGCATTTCTGGCTCGTTTTGATGACACGGCAACATTCATTATGCACATTTTGGAGCCATCACTGTTCAGAGGCGTCCTGGGGCTGAGAAGCAGCAGTATGTAAGTTTCCCATCTGGGATGCGACTGTGACTTTGCAGCTGACTATTGGTTGCGTACCGCGTCACTTACTAGCAAACTGATATGAACCAAGTATCAACACCGCGGATGTTTTGAACGCGCATCATGTCGGATTCAGTAAAGAAACGCAGGGAAACACTACCGGAGGTAGAAAGGAAAAGAAAGAGAGAAGGGACAGAACAAGGGTCAAGATAAGACTGTCTTTTGGTGGCTGGAGTGAATCGCAGTACAGATACAATGCAAGATGGATGCTAGTTTAGCCGCCAATAGGGGGCGCGTCACTGAGAAAACTGCCAGAAGTTCCATTGTGTGTCTTTAAAGAAGATTGATAAACCAATACAAAAGAGGGACATATAAGAAAGAGGAAAGAGATGAGACAGGTATCCTCTGAGAGAGGGGTGTGGTACTAACAGAAAACTCTCACTCAAGAGCAACTTGTCAGTTTGCAGCCATCAGTCAGTGAAGCTGCCAATCAATTGAAGTTAATTCGATTATTTCCATCAGGATGACCCTGTCTATTAACAGCCACTCTGCTATCTTTCTCACCAAAATGTCTGAGTTTGGATGATCGCTGGAGCTGAGGTTAAAGTCTGAAGACCATGTGATTCATTTTTCATCAGGATACTACTAAGTGGTCTTCAATTGTAGGAAATGGGACATTTAGTGAGATAAGCACGTTTTTAATCCTAAATGATCGCCTACGGGAATTAACATGCAGCAACACAGACAAGATTTCTATCTCATAAATTAAACTGAAGCAAAAGCACCACAAAGTTTAAGGCTTTGGTGGATTCCTATTTCCAATGTGAAGTTCCTGTTTTAGAAAAGCATGTTTGTACAAAGTATGTCAACAAGTATCACTTCCTGTGAGACAGGAAAGAGCTGCGAAAATGGAAAATCCTGCCTGTTTGCTTGTTAAATACTACTTTAGTGTTAATTATGCTGGTCTCACTGCAGTGTTTGACGAGTGGATCGATCTGTTTGTGTTATCAAAGGTTACTCACCGTAGGAACCCCTTCAAGGGGAGTGTTGGCTGTAGTAGGCGTTGAGAAGGCAGGTCTTTTCTGATGCAGGGTCACCCACCACCACACACTTCAAAGTATTCATCTTAAGTTGAGGAATGTAAGAAATTGAAGAGAAAAGGGGAGATCAGCAATGAAAAAGGTGAGAAGTCGTTTTTGTTGTTTTATTTAAATGTTTGACAGACATAAATACAAATAAAAAGGATTTTCAATGAACAGCCTTAATGAAGGAGGAAAATCTGAACAAATCCAGAATTTGATGTTAGTGACACACTCAAAAAATGCTGAAAAAAATGAGGTATTTCTAGAAAATTAAATAATTGATGACAGGTGAGGGTGCCAGGATCTGGTGTCTAAGAAAATATGAAAATTTCAAAGAAATAAGAAATCCTTTAATATCTTTACTTTATTATACTATGAAAAAATGTAGAAACTGAAACGTATAGAGGCTGATGTTTGACAGTACTGTTGGATGTGTGTAATCCTCCAAGTGGTGTGATGGTCCAAGCTAAAAAAAATCATTGTCACTCACAACATCCAACACAACATCCGAAAATAACCTGGAACGGTGCACCAAGATGTCACCACGTTTTCTGAACACAAGCTCCTCTCATATGGACGAGACAGTGGACACATGTTCTGTGGTTGGATGAGTCCGCATTTCAGCTGCTGTTAGGAAAAAATGAACATCTGAAAACAACCACGGCTAAGACAAGCCTCCAGATGAGAGGTGCACAGACCAGCTTTAATGGTAGTATAGGAGTGCATGAGTAACTTGTAACCCATTTCATCGGGTTGCAGCATAAATGAGGGCATGGAAATGAGGGTTATCATCAAAAAACAGCTAATGCTAAAACTCTGCAACATAACACAAGCAAGAGTGTTGATCTCCCTGTAAGCCATAGGCATGCTGTATGCATCATTGCTGCAGGACAATTGACCTATGGCTAAACCACGCCCCAAACCCGATGAGCCAATCACGGTGCACACAGCTAACCTAATACACTCGGACATTCTCTGCTTAAATATCCATTGAAGTGCATTTAAGTTAGTCCGTTTTTGTGTCTTTATGTGTGTTTTTTTTAATGGTCAAACGGTGTGCATGGGGTACATGCAACTCCAACACTAGGTATCCTGAGAGGCTGGGCGATGGCGTGCCCTTTCCCAAGCCAGATCTCAAATGAGAAAAGTGTCTGCTTTGGATGAAGTTATGCGGCAGACCATAACATCAACCGAACATGGATAAGATTAACAAGGATGTCTACATCTGTTCTAAGGTAAGTCAACATCGTATTTGAGGCAACATATTGTCACTTTGCTAGAAAGAAACATAAAGTTACCTTTAACATCCCTAACGTTAGCTTAAGTTAGCTAATGCTAGCCAAATGTGCTAGTTTTTGTACTTTGGTAATTGTACATAAGAGGTCAGCTATAGCTATATTTTTTGTTTAGGCATTTTGTCAATGGAGGGTCCAGTTCTGAGTTCCCCCATCCTCACCAAGCTACAAGGAGTGGATCTACTGTAGGACAGAGGTGTTGTCCATCTCCAAAAAAGAGGCACATCAAACGTGTGTTGGGTGCACACATACATCAACACACATAATCAGGGCTTAAATGTGATCGTCTGCCAAAGCCGCGTGTTGTGTTGTGTAGTGGGTGGGTTGTGGTTAGGGATAAAGTAAGGGTCAGGGTTAGATTTTGGTGGTATCGTGTAGAAACGTCGGTAATGACATGCCTCTGGCGTCCAAGCTGCAGAGACTTCACAGGCTTGATTTCGGCCACATAAATACTTCTGCACTGCCACTGCAAGGCCAATGAGGATGCAGAAGAGTGAAACACTGCTTAGGTAACCAATAGAATTAAATGTTTGTCAAGAAAACACCCCACCCTTCTTCTTCTTTGCCTGCATCTTTCAGCAACTTGAACAAACCTTGAGCTGTAAAGCTTGCATGAGCTGTATGCTTGCATGTATGTGTGGAAGCTGTAAAGCTGTGTTTATTACATGCTGTACAGAGAATCCAGATGCTAAGCAGGTCAGACCTTGGCTCATTAAGAGGGACAATAGCTGAAGGGTATAGACTGCCACTTCATCACTGGCTCTTTGTTTGGACCGTTTGGCTGTGGCAGCATTCAGCTAAACTCTGATGAGTCATGGACAATGTTACTGGTCATGGTCTGCAGGGATGTTGCCACTGGTTTTTGTAAGAAAAATTCATCCCTCAGTGGTGATTTATTTGCGCATGAAAAGAATTCTGAAAAATTAACCTTATCATGCTGTACATCCCCAAACCAAACCCTGCTTTGGAAAACGTTCATTTGCTGCATCAAAAAACACAAAAAGCCTGGAACTAAATACTTCTTTCTGTCTCTGTTTTTAAAGGCCAACTAATGGCAATATTAATGTGCAAATGTATTACCCCAATCTAACATCACCTGACATCATTGGCTGTTTGGTCATTTAATTTGAGTCAGGCATGTTTGAGCAGGAACACATTGAAAACCTGCAGGATTGCAGCCTTTGTAGGACCGAACTGGACAACCCAGCTCTGGCTTTTGCAAGTATTGCACATTTTCTCTCTAGAATATGGAAAACCAACTCACAATGCATCTACAAGAAAAAGCTTTTTTTTTAAAAATTAAACTGTGACAAAATAAGTAAATACAGAAGCGGATAGGACCGCTGAAGAAAAAAGAATAACATTCTGAGAAAAAAAAAGTCAGAATTCTGAGTTGAATTCTTGAATTTTTTTCCAGAACATTAAAAAAAAATTGGAGGTGGGGAGAAGGGATTTTTTTTTTAATGTGCTGGATAAAACAGTCAGAATTCTGAGAAAGAAGTCAGAATTTAATCTCAGAAATCTGACTTTTTTCAGAAATTGAAAAAAAGAAATCTCTAGAATTTTTTTTTCAACATTACGAACAAAAATAGACAGAATTGTGACTTTTATCTCAGAATCCGAAAAAACCCAAACAAAAAACCAAACAAAACAAAAAAAACCCTCCAGATAATTTTTTTTAATGTTCTGGGGGAAAAAAAAAGTCAAAATTCTGAAAATAAAGTCACAATTATGACAGAATTTCTTTTTTTTTCTTCAGTGGCCCTAATCCTCTTCTGTAAGTAAATAATGAGATGAACAGAAACTTTTAACACTCAGTTTAGATACAAAGCTAAAACTAGAATAACTCAGCTCACTGCAGGACCAACATTGGAATTTTAAAGTTGTACTTCCGTGGTTATTTCATTAATATTTCTGTGTTCTCCATTATTATTGAATGCATTCTGCATAGTTTCTGTTTAAAAAACCTTCTGGTTGCTTAGTATCCAGCTGTATTTGTATACTAGAAGAGAGGCTTGTGGTCCAACGGCAGGCTTTTCCGGGTCCTTCTCATGAATTTCCGTCTGATTGGCTGCCTCCCATCAGTGTATGAAGGAAGCTCCGCCCTCCGCTCTTATTTCGTTACAGACAGGAAATAGAGCCGACAAACAAGTTTGTTCCGCCATGCTAACAAACAGTTAGCTAATTAGCTTCTCAACTCCGAAACTACAGTCGTGCCGTCTTTACTTCTAGTGTGTAGTGGAGGGTTACCTGCCTTCCAATGGACAGATAGAAACCCCACGTGGGATACGCTATTTGCAATGTTACGTAGAAGTGCAAGGCTGTTCCCGATTAGCTCTTTTCTTCGTATTGTTTCTGTGATGAGGAAGCACAGCCGACTGGGGGGAACGCAACGCTAGCAAGTCAGCATGTGTAAGTAAACAAGGGGAAACCCTCCATATTTCAGAAGGAGCAAGTTAAACGGGTTTTCAGTGGAAGGAGGCCTTTAATAAAAATTTGTCATTACTAATGGGAACGGACAATTATCTCCTCTCTTTCTTAATTAATATCCACAAAGCTTTTGAGTTTTCTATTGTGAAAATAAATGATTGGTGTTTATACTTTACAGGTAGGCACCTCCAGTCCCCAAGGGCTCACATCCTGCAGGTAATAAGAGTTTCCTCACTGTAGCACACCTGACTCAGATCAGTGGATAATTAGCAGACTCATGCACAGTTTGATGTCAGGCATTGCACTATACTGTACCTGCAGGATGCTGGCCCTTGGGGATTGGAGTTGCCTACCACTGCTTTATAGCAACTTCCACATAGAAAGCACAGCTTCAGCAACATAACAATTGGCCTCATGGCAGGTCAGTCGGATCCAGATTTAGGTTACTAAAATTAAACTGCTTGACAGAACTGTTAAAGTAACTCATTACATATTATTTATGTAACTTGTATTTTATTTGTAAATTTATGTGCAGCACTTTGGTTGACTGCATTGTTTTTTTAAAATGCTTTACAAATAAAGTCAAATTGCACTCACCTTTAAAAATTGTGGAGACGCTGAAAGCTTATTGACAACCAGATGCTAACATGAAGATACAATAGCTGGCTTGTTTTTAATCAGATGTCCAGGTCAAAGTTTAACTCTTGTCAGGTTAATAATATTCCTGCTGCACCTGAAGCCCAGGTGGTGCCTCAAGAAAATAGATGACTGCTTAGATGCCTGATCAAAACACTGCTGCATAATGAAGAACCATCATAAATATATTATATGGGAGGAAGACAACTACCGGAATTGGAGGGTGTCCTGTTATTGATGATACAAACCTGTTAATACTTTACAAAATATGACTACTTGTGACTGATGCATTATACCTCCACAAAGGTATAGAATGTGAAAAACAATGAAAAATTGATCACAAAAAAAAGTATATATATATATATATACAGTGTATATATAGTTTAAACACACAATTCCCCTCGAGTGGGAACTGCCTCAGGTGATTCTGTGTACTCTGAGGACACAAAAAGCACCTGAATGCAACATCCACTCTGATCCCTGTCAGAGCTGTCGCATAGGCTTTGGAATGACTGTCTGTCTCAAATATTCAAGTAAAGAGGGAGGGCAGGTTGGGGGGGACAATAAAAGCAGGCATCTAGCTGGACAAGTTGAAACGTGAAGACAGAAATAACGGAGGATCTCGAATAGATCAAAAAGAAAAGAAATATGATGGGAGAAATAATAAAATAATAAAAAAAGGTATTGAAATTATAATTAGAGATGAAGAAAATGTAGTTAATGAGGGGAAAATAAGAAAATTAAAAAAAATCAATAAAATATAAAAAAATAAATTTTCAAAAAAAAAAATTAAAAAAAAAAAAGGAATAAATTTTTCTAGGGGATGAAATAAATATTATATATATATTTTTTTATTAAGGAATGGAAATGAAAGGAGAGAGAAGAGGATAATCAAATATCAAAAATAGAAATTATTAATATAACTGAAGGCCACTTGGGATTAGCGAAAACAAGAACACAAAAAAAAAGAAGAGAAAAGGCAAAAGCGAGGAAAAAGCGGGGGGAAGGGAGAAGAGGGCTGGGGAGAGAGCGCGGGTATCATGAGAGAGACATAGGAAAATCATCATAAAGCAGAATTGTTACAGAGTCTGGGCCTGGTTTGTGTCATTTTTGTGCTCATCATGAATGAACTAAACGATCAATAAACAAATGAAACAAAATATTTGCATCTACTCTTCTGTTCCCCTTGCGTTTATTGTATAATAAATGTGTATGATTTGTTTGTGGTGGAGTCTTTTCATTTTGCTTAAGGACATCCAATATTAACTGCCTACCGATATCATAGGCTGATATCGGCATTAAAATGTGATATTGGAAAATATCGGTGTTGGTATTTTCGATATTTCTATGAGATCTCGTTGTTCGGTTGCAAAACCTTGTTCTATTAGCACCAGTCCAGCATGTAGAAAAATCACTGTTATTGTGGAAGAACTTCATATCCCAGCATTCCTTCTAGTGACATGTGACTACAGTGCAGCTGCTGCTGCTACAAACTGACTTCTTTGAAGCTGCTTATAATATGTCTGGTTTTAAGTTGTTGGTTAACTTACCAAGTTGTCAGAAACATTATAATTAGCCACATGTTGGCTAGTACCTGCTAGTATCTGATATCTGGCAGTCAGATGTCCAAAATGAACTCCTCTGGCTGAGTTAAGGCCATTTTGGGATCTTTGCTCTCGGAGCAGAATTGTATTTCTCAAAATATGAGAGATACAATTTGCCAGCCACTTTATTAGGTACACCTTGCTAGTACCAGGTTGGACCCCTTTTGCCCTCAGAACTGCCTTATCCTTTGTGGCATAGATTCAACAAGGTACTGGAAACATTCCTCAGAGATTTTGCTCCATTTTGACAAGACAGCATCACGCAGTTGCTGCAGATTTGTTGGCTGCACATCCATGATGAGAACCTCCCGTTCCACCACATCCCAAAGGTGCTATATTTGATTGCGATTTGGTGACTGTGGAGGCCATTTGAGTACAGTGAACTCATTGTCGGATTGATGGACATGGTCAACGACAATACTCAGGCAGACTTTGGTGTTGACCCAATGCTCTATTGGTACTCAGGGGCCCAAAGTGTGCCATAAAAATATCCCCCACACCATTACACCACCACCACCACCAACCTGAACCGTTGATACAAGGCAGGATGGATCCATTCTTTTATGTTGTTGACACCAAATTCTGACCCCATCATCCGAATGTCGCAGCAGAAATCGAGAATCATCCGACAAAAGGCAACATTTCTCCATCTTCTATTGTCCAGTTTAGGCGAATCTGTGTGAATTGTAGCCTCAGTTTCCTGTTGTTAGCTGACAGGAGTGGCACCTGGTGTAGTCTTCTGCTGCTGTAGCCCATCCACCTCAAAGTTGGATGTGTTCAGAGATGCGCTTTGGCATACCTCAGTTGTAATAAGTGGTCATTTGAGTTACTGTTGCCTTTCTATCAGCTCCAACCAGTCTGGGCATTCTCCTCTAGAATCAACAAGGTATTTGCGCCCACAGAACTGCCACTCTGGACATTTTCTCTTTTTTGGGCTATTCTCTGTAAACCCTAGAGATGGTTGTGCGTGGAAATCCCAGTAGATCAGCAGTGTCTAAAATACTCAGACCAACAACCATGACACATTCAGTCTCATAAATCACCTTTCTTCCCCATTCTGATGCTCAGTTTGAACTACAGAAGATCGTCTTCGACCATGTCTGCATGCTTAAATGCATTGAGTTGCTGCCTTGTGATTGGCTGATTAGAAATTTGCGTTAATGAGCAGTTGGACAGGTGTACCTAATAAAGTGGCCGGTGAGGGTATATCGGTATCAGCTGATATTTGAAATTAAGAGTTGGACGATATCGGATATCCGTAAAAAAAAAAAAAAAAGCCAGTATCGAGCATCCCTAATTTTACTGCTTAATTTTATATATTGGCTTTTGATTGCTTAATGTTCTCCAACTACTTTATTTTACCAGTGCAGCACTTTGGAAACAATTCTTATTTAAAAAATGTGCTGTATAAATAAAGTGGATTGGAGAGTAACACAAGATCATTTCATTTCCATGATGAGGAAAATATGAGGCGAAAAAGAAGAAACTATTATAACCAGAAGAGAGAATTATTGGGTGAGGGGCTGATGTCATGTGGTGAAAGCTCAGGTTAGTTAAAACAAACGGAAAAAAAAAATCAAGTTCAGGTTGAAACAACATTCAAGTACTATTTTTATTAATTCCAAACACCCACCACTTCCAACATTCAACTTTCAATACAGAGGAGAATTTTCCACATCTGTAATTATTGCTTCAAATATATATATATTTTTTAAATTTGCCATCCAAAGCTTATCAGGATCTTTTAGTTGTCAAACCAACTGCTGACACTCAACTGTCAAGTAATAGTAAAAATATCTAAAAAGAAACAAAATAAAAACTCCACAAAGTGTCCAAAATCTGCAAGAATAATGTTCCCCAAGAAACAAAGAGCAAAAAAAGAAAAAAAAAAAAGTCTAGATGTAATACTTGTGATCATTCATGCATTATCAGAAATAACCATCATCACAGATTCAAATATTGGAGAAAAAAAAAAATTGAATCTCGGTTTATTTAAATGAGTCAGGTTAAGGGTTGAAACAGATTTCCAAGCTGAAGACAGTCAGTGTTAAAGATTAAAACTGCATTTTTTTTATATTAATATCTATAGATCACCGATTATCCCAGTTTACACAGAAAAACTAGTCTTTAAATAGACAGTTTGGCAAATAAGCACAATAATAAGTAAATATGTGAGGCTCTGATAACAGTAATAACTCTTTCAGTCTTCATTTTGCTTAAGAAGGCTGGACTTGAATAGATAAACTTTAATCACTGAGAGTAAAGGACGAGGATGGTTTCTTTTATATTAAAGAGAGTAAGCGCAACATAAAAAAAGAGCCTTTTGAAGTTATTTAAAGGTAATTCAATGTTGAAAAAGTCCACAGTTTGAGGTTTGATGTTCTCAAACACTGATTAATTCTGCTTTTGGCCAAAGAAACAACTCAAATGAAACTTTAAACTGAGCGATATTTCTCTTTAAGGCTTTCAGTAGGTGCTAAAACACCTGGAGGCTCCAGTCAGGAGGAGAAATGAGCACAAATGGGCAAAAATACAAAGAGGTTTGAACTGTTTGCTCCCATCACAGCATAGTGAAAAATCTGCTCAGTTTGACTAAAGCATTTGTCTTTCACCATGAGGATTTTAATCCACGAGGCTGCGGTCAATATCATTTAAGGCATATTTTCTGAGGTCTGAGAGTGGTGTGATGCAAGAAATTAAGGCATTTTAAGTATTTTGTTTTGTGTTGAACATGAAGCCATGCCAGTGTGAGTCCAAATGAAGTTAAAAGCCATCACAACACAGCCGACTCTTTTCATACAATCACAACTGATCTTTAAACAAAGCGCAAAAGCTGTTCAGGCTTTTTTGGAGTGGTGTCCTCTGTGAGGCTTTTAAGCTTTCTTTAATGACTGTGTCATTATTTACAAGGCAAATTTACTGCAATGGATTAATAGTAAAATCCAGGTTTAAATTAGTCGTATTCACATACCAGTGACAGTATATCACAGCTCACTGGAGTCGTTTGCTTCAGGATGTGATGCATCAGGAAAGAGGAAAGGAAATGTTACTTTAATGAAACAGATTTGTGTACGTGCAAATGTGTGCGTCTATTTTTGGACCCCAGCCCATCATTTAGACACTCCCAGAGCTGAACTCCTATATCTGATGAAAGAAATCCAGTGACCAAATTTAATCATGTAAATAATAGTAAAGATGCATGGAGGCTACTTAAAATAGCTCATAGTAGCACAAACATGGATACTGTGTTGGAAAGAGAAAAAGGAGAAGCAATAAAGCTCTAATTCTGCTTTGAACCTGAGATTTCTTTCACTATTTCTACTATTAATATGAATAAAAACTAATTACAGACACCACTGATTGTTGATGATTTGATGGTCCACTAAAGCTACAGGGAATGTTTTTGTTGCACAGCTGATTCTTTCTGTTGACAACTATTTAAGTCATACTGATTTCTAAATGCCAAAACTTTATTTCCTAACTTCAGTTTGAACAGAGGTGGAAGTTTTCAAATATACATTTCGTGTTAAAATAATAATTTGCTTTTTAATGTCATGTTTAAGATGCAAGATTCAGTTTCTAGTTGAATCAAAAACAGCTGGATTTATTGTGACTAATTTTCATCTTTCACAAAGTTATTCTGAACAATTCCACCAGATGTGC
Source organism: Atherinomorus stipes (assembly GCA_023101725.1). NCBI lineage: Eukaryota > Metazoa > Chordata > Actinopteri > Atheriniformes > Atherinidae > Atherinomorus > Atherinomorus stipes. The sequence continues at coordinate 164,697 of JALJCO010001181.1, forward strand.
GTAGCTGCAAAAGTGAATGGTGAAAGCAGGCATTTAAAAAAAGGGGAAGGTGTGTTAAAGACTGACAATGCAGTGACCCTTCCTTTTATCTTTTATCTCTTCCAAATACATCAGTGCCTGAAAAACTGCTAGTTTACTTCTTGAAATTTGGAGTTATTCAAAACCTGTTTCCTGGTTAGTGAGGAGTGCTGTTCAAATATGTTAGTCAATATTAGGGTGAAACATATCCATTAGGAAAATAAAGCAACCGCCCGCTCCACCACACCCAAGTTAGGTCACAACGGCTGAAGGCACTGCTGTGTCTACATCGCCCACCCTCCCCTTGGTGCTCCCTCCCTCTGCTCATGTTTAGGTTCAACTCTTCCCGCTGCTCCTCCTCCTCCTCCTCCTCTTCTCCTTTAGCATCTATAGGAGGACACAACGCTTTTTGGGTTTATTTTCTGGAGGTTCCAGAGCTGCCAAGATGGCCTCGTCAAATACGTTCTTCAGTCCTCTCTGAAAACCAAAGAAAAACAGCGATGAGTCGGGCTGGGATGAAATACAGTACTTTTGTTTTTGAGTTACAATACCATTGTCCTCAGAATTATTCACACCCTCCAATTAAAGAAAAGGGTAAATTCACAACAGTAATTCAAATAACAGGAAACTAAAGAAACTAATAATAAATAAAAATGTGCAAATATATAATTTAGTTGAATAAAATATTGCTTTTGAATTGTGGGTTGAAAATAATAATAATAATAATAATAAAAAAAACTGCCCCGGCCAATGAGCATCTTTCCCTGAGGGGGACAAACCCCAAAAACCAGGGGGGCTTTTTGAACATTAGAGAAAATACTTGATTGCAGCCTCAAAGTGTTGCTCAACAAAATTTTAGTTTCGGAACCCCATGATGCTCGTTTATTTGTTTTATTTTTTGTGTGTTTTTAATATTTAAGGTGAACCACAATCAAAATCAGTGTCATGATGCTTCATAGAATTTTTATTTGTTGCCACTTTTGTCAATTTCAGGTTATTTCACTGGCAGTTGATTTTTTTTCCTTCTTCAGTTGGAGGGTATGAGTAATTTTGAGGATGACTGTACATTTAAAATAAAAAGTAGAAAAGAAAATAGAAAGAAAAAAAGAGACAACAAGAAGACAAATCTTATATTATCTTCCCCTTATCCGCCAAACCCTCAACCTCAGAATATATTTACAAGACTTCCATAATTACAATATCAACCCTTTTTATAGATAGGGATGTAATGATATGAAAATTTCATATCACGGTTACTGTGACTAAAATGATCACGGTTATCATTGTTATCGCGGTATTATTGAAATACCCCCCCCCAAACATCTTCAAAAATATCCAAAATGGGTCTAGATGTCTACTTTGTCATTTTTAAAAGGGGAAAAATCTCCAGAGCACTGTCGTGTGGGTGCCTTCGTTGCCTTCCGCCATGTTTTCATAAATAAACATTGCAAACTGTGACTGCTACTGCTTTTCCAGGCAATGAGCAGCATCACTGTGAATTTTTCAAAGTGCAGTAATCAATCACGGTTTAAACGATAATTAAAATTTGAAACGGTATTACTAAATGTTGGGAATTTTATCACGGTTTATCATTTTACCGGTAATTGTTGCATCACTATTCCCAGTTTTGTTTGATTTAATTAAAGCAACCCTTACCGATGTTGCATTGTTACACTATTTTTTAATCGGGTAAAATGCTGTGGATGAGGTAATTGAACTCTGACGTACAAGCCAGACCCACCATTTATCAAAATAAAATATTATTCCAATCTCTAAATATTCAATGAAAACTCCAACCAATCCTTGCAGTGGCGGAGGAACCTGCCTGTCAGACCTTTGCTTCTGCATTGGGAGGCAGAGGGGATTGGGGGGGGGGGGTCTTAGGAGTGAGGAGTGACTTTCTGTAAATAAGGATGAATCACCACAAATAATATTTGGTGATCCAGATTTTCATAACTAATTGCCATAAAGAGCTCATTTGAATTAACTGACTAACCTGTACTAATTTGAATTCACATGTTAAATGATCTAACCACAAACAGCTGAAGGCACCAAAGCTTCATTCTAATTAGAAAAACCGGACAAGAGCCCTTTCCCTCTCTGTGTACCTGCGTCAGAGCCGAACACTCCACGTATTTGACGGCTTTGAGCTCTCGGGCCAGTTTCTCTCCACTCTCGCAGGTCAGGGCTCGCTGTTTGTTCTTGGCCAGTTTCTCCAGCGTGTTGCTGTCGTCTCTCAGATCCACCTGAGTCCCAACCAGCAGGAAGGGCGTCCGTGGGCAGTGGTGTGAAATCTCTGGCACCCACTGTGAAGAGATGGGCTTTGGGTCAGGACTGATAGACTTGGACTGTAGATCCTACTGTTTCACGTATTATTGGTCAGAAACCGAACGCCAGCATGATACAAGGTTCATTTTTACTGAATTAAGAATCTAAATCACTGGGTCTTAAGTTATTCTTTTAAGTGGATGTCTTCAACATAATAGTTTTTTTTAAAATACACGTTTATCTTACAAAAAACAACAACATTGCATTAAGAATCAAAAAATGATTTATTTTACAATTTGATTTCATATTAGCAAGAAAATAAAAAAGAGAGCTAAAACTTGAACTTAAACTTATAACCTGAAAAGAAACAAGCTAGATTTCAGTCCAAATGTAGCAACAAAGTTCATTAAATTATCAGAAAATCTGAATCTTTCAGGACTACAACAAAAGAAGGTGAAACAAGATAAATTAACACTGGAGTACACTGGACAATATAAACCATCATACAAATTTGAGTTTGCCGCTCAGAACAGCTAAATGAACACATGCTAAAAAAAAAAAAGAACTTTGCAAACCTTCTCTCTGACGTTCTCAAAGGAGGAGGGTGACACAACAGAGAAGCAGACAAGAAAAACATCAGTCTGAGGATAGCTGAGGGGTCGCAGTCTGTCGTAGTCCTCCTGACCTGCACAAAGACACATTCAGAAAAAAAAAACACCCACCGATGTTAAAACAATTATCTGTTTAACTATTAATCTGACGTTTCTAATAATTAGCAACCTAATCTACAACGTCAAAATGATTCAGTGCAGGAATGAAAGAAGTGTCAGCTTATTTGTACCTGCAGTGTCAAACAGTCCTAGAGTGTATGGCTCCCCACCGATCATCACTGTCACGGCATAGTTGTCAAACACCTGAGGGTGACAGGTTGATTAGATAAAACATGGGTTGGAAAATGAGCATAAAGGAAGTAGAAAAAAAAAGGAAGTGAAAATATGAAGAACTCGTAGGACCACAGACGTTCTTCAAAACAAAACAGGAAGTAAACCTAGCCTTAAGAAGCCAGGGAGAATGATGTTTATTAGACTTGTGAGGACTCACAATGGCGTCACGTTTTCATATCAGGTCTAAACATAAAGGAGCTGCACTCCTATAGACAACCTCACACCTCATCCCAAACATGTTGCACATTTTGATTAATGACAGATATAAAAAAAAAACAAAACACCTAAAACAAAACAAACAGAAAACTTCCTAAATTATTCAAATCTTTGGCTCTTTAACAGGTCAGACAGAAAACTGAGACAGCGGTTAGTTTCATTATCATCCAAAAACAAAAAGGTTTCAACATTAACACAAAAAAAACAAAACAACAGCATTACTGTCATCTTCCACTTTCAATTGTCTGACAGAATAAACTACCAGGATATAGTGAAAAGCAGACAAAATTAACCTTTATGAGCCAACAACAGACTTGGGGTGAGAGGTTACCCAAAAAGCTTTTAGCACCCATACTACTGTACATACTACATACAAGGTGTCTAATATCATAACAAATATCAAAATGAGCCTAGGTGGCAGAAAACACAGCTTTAGAAAAAGCATCCTCAGTAATATCTGTTATTATTGAGGCCTACAGTATATAACTACATAAATATGCTCTGCATTTACATCATGTTACATAATCCGGTGTTTACAACTTGACCAATATGCAGTCAAGATACAGGCGTGCCAAATATTAATGCAGAATAAAAAACTTAAATCCTGCACACCGTCAGGCTTGAGTACAAATACGATGTCCGTCACAGACCTGTCTGCTCGTTAACCCAAACTTTTTTTGCTTTCTTTTCCCAGTAGCTTCTCTTTTGGCTTTAACACAGGAAGATGTGCAGAATTTTATAGTAAATAACGAATCAGGTGTGTGAAATATGGGTGAATGACTGGCCCACTTGACTCATTGAATTAATAAGAGATATAAATGGCAGTTTATACCTTAAATAAAACTGAAATGTGATTTGACCTACTTTATTGACAGTCATGTCTCCATTGGGGCTCAACTAAACAAAGCTGCCAAAACTTCTGTCAACATTATTGATGCAACCTTTCCCCCCAGGGCCACACCTTCATCCTGTTAGAAAATATGTAACCCAGCATCAAATTATCTTCAAACTAAAGAAGATTTAAAGATTTTTGTAGATTTAAATATCTTGATTAATGGGTGAGAAAAGAAAACCCTGTAAAATGAAGCTTTATGTAGAACTGCTGCTCAGGTGAACAGATTTGTCTCTCGGCTCACTCATCCTTCCCGTTTCATCACTCCCAAGCCTTCAGGCTGCTGCATGTGCAATAACGAGCAGCATGGTCCCAACATGCCTGCTGAGCTCAGCTCTAAGAACACGGAGAGAAACTATGGCAGGAAGATGTCGTGCCGACATATCTGCATAGCACGGCTTCAACGTGCAGACCTGCTGCCGTCTGCAGACACATTTGGCTTCAATGCGCAAGCAGGTTCCAGATTAACTGGATGACGTGGCCTGCAGGAGAGGAAACTACATAAGTAAAACATGCATGGATTCAAGCTATGAGTGCTTCAGTCTGATCTTTACTTAATCAGGCAGCTTCACAGCAGGACTTGCTCTTTGAATGGTTTCTAACTAAGGATAGACGGATACACTGCTGATATTTTAGGCCGATACAAGTTTGCCATTTTTTGCTGGTATCAGCGTCGGCCTATACGTCGGGTGTGTTGGCCGATACACACCATTGGCATAATCTACAGACAAGCATCTATTTAGACAGATTTTTTTATCTATATACAGTCGTCCACAAAAAAGTGTTCATACCCTCCAATTAAAGAAAAGACTAATTCACAATGGTAATTCAAATAACAAGAACTAAAAAAAAAAAAACTAATGATAAATAAAATTTATAAAATTATAATTTGGTAATAAAAAATATTGCTTTGGAATTGTGGTTGAACATAATAATTAAGACAAACAAACAAAAAAACTGTCCCAGACACTAGGGGTGTCCCCAAATAGTCGATGATGCGTCAATTCGTTTCCGAAACTGTGCTTCGACTGTCAGTCGCTGAGTTGAACATGTGGTTACCAAGCAAAGATCATATAATCCTGCAGTAGGAGGGTGCTGAATGTTTGATTTTTACACAATGTTCATTTGTTCTTTAAAAATTTCATGTTACAGGTCTTTTACCAGCCGAATAATTCTGTTATTATAAGTGTGGCATAAGGCAAGATGGGCCAGGCAGGCGGGTTTAAACGGCAGTCTGCTGGTGAGTCACGCGCGCTCAGCATTCAGCCAAAGAGACGTCTCTATGACCAAGTAGCCAAATGAGATTATTGATCAATAAGGGGGGAAAAACAAAACAAAACATGATTAGACTATTCATCGACGTGTGGCATGATCTGATGAATCAGGTTTGATTCATCAGGTTCGATGATCAGGAACATTCTTAGTCGGGGACCAGACACATTACAGCACCTTGCTCATGAACAGTGGACCAACATACCTGTCAACAGGTGTAGAAGTCTTTTTGAACATTCAAGAAAACACTTGATTGACTAGACTGTACTGTCAGAAACAAACAAAATTCAGGAGGCAGCCATGTTACACGTATTATACGTGTATGTATAATTAAAAGCACATATTTCCATCCAAGTGTGGTTTCACTTGTAACCCTAACTTCTAGAAAGAGGCTGCTGGCAGAGTGGCTTAAATCGCTTCCAACTGTTCTGTTTATTCAGTCAAATACATTCATTAGTTTTCAAGGACCAAGAGGCCACTCATACGTCACTCAAACAGACCTTCATGACAGTTCTGGGTGTAACAGACTGACATTAGCTGGTCTAATTAGTTAAATTTTGACAAAAACAGTGTATCTTGCAGTCATGCAAGATAAAAGAGGCTAGATATAAAGATACACACAAGCAATTTAGTCATATACAAAATCACATGGACGTGACTGTACAGACGGACAGCATGGATGCAGGTAGGCGATAATAATTTGTTTGGATGGAGCTCAGACCACAGAAGCTGCTGGAAACAATTAGATCACAACAGTTGCAGTGAAAAGGGGCTGCACAGAAAAGTGCCCAGCCAGTACCTTTGTTAGAGTTACAATAATTCTGGCTGTCTGCTCTGTTCAGTGCATTTACAATGTCAAACAACAGCCTGACTTAAGCAAACAAAGACAATCCAGTTTAGTTTATTGAGGGAATGTTAAACTCTGAAAAGGTGACTTGTTTCTGAGGAATAATTTCCTGGATAACCCTCCCTCTCTTAATTTCCTGATTTCCTAATTTTAGGGTGGTGGTTGTCAGCTGACAAACAGAAAATAACACAAGATGGAGCAAAAACACAATGAAGCCAAAATGAAATAGAAAGCTTGCACTCATTTACTGTGACTAATCTGTTTTCCAAGCTGCAGGTGTCGTCACTGAAAGTGGAGAAGCTCACACTGATATCAGTAACTGTGTGGAAAAACTTTAATCAAATAAACTAACAGTTTTAAAACGTAAGAAACCTCAAGCTCAAAATTGTTTTTGTCCAGAAATTCAACTTGGGGACTGCACAACAAAATGTCAATGGTTTCAGATAAAGCTTCTTAAAGGCTGACCTAACAATAGGATCATGCAAGCAGGAAGAGGATGTTGTGTATGGGATTAAAAACAATGGGACAATAAGCCATTAAAAAATGCTATAATCGTTGTTCTCTTATGGAAATGTTAATGTGACTTGAAGAGATGAAGGCATAATGTTTGATGACAACTACTGAACAAAAAGTTAGGATAAGCCAATTATTTAAAAATCATGTTGCAAGAAGAAGAAGTAATGATATAAAGTTAGTTCAAAACTTTTATTTTAAATGTAAATTAAGCTGGATTAAAAAAAATGAATTAGAGCCAAGTTCTTAATATCAAAAGCTTTATGTATTTAATTTAGGGATGTTCAATACCGGCTGTTTTACCAATATCCAATATACCGATATTGTCCAAATTTTTAATTTCTGATATCAACCAATACAGATATTTGAGGTTGCATCTCTCATATTTTGCAATACTTTATTCTGCTCCGACAACAAAGATCCCAAAATAGCCTTAACTCAGCCAAGGGTAATTTTGGACATCTGGCTGCCATATATCAGATACTAGCAGGTATTAGCCAACATTATAACTAATTAGAATGTTTCTGACAACTTGGTAACTTAACCAACAACTTAAAACCAGACATATTAGAAGCAGCTTCAAAGCAAGTCAGTCTGTAGCAGCAGCAGCTGCACCGTAGTCACATGACTCTAAAAAGAATGCTGGGATATGAAGTTCTCCCACAATAACAGGGACTTTTCTGTATGCTGGACCAGTGCTAATGGAACAAGATCTCACGACATTTCGCAACGGAACAATGACACTGATATTTTTACTCATGAAATCTTGTGAGATTATGTCAGTAAAAATATTGGTCCCAAAAAAGAGAAAAAAAAAAGACGTATTTTCTGATATCTAATTTTTATAACAATTTTGAGCCAATAATATTGGTAGGCCAATAATATCAGACATCTTTAATTTAAAGCAGAACTATATTTGCTCGGCCCCCTAGTGGCGTCCTTTCACTGTCGTGTTCAACCCCCCTTACACCCCCACAGCACACAGACGGCTTCTCTACCTGTCTTTCCTCTTTTTGTCGCTGGATATTTTCTGCGTTTACTAGCTTGTTGATGCTACTTTGCTGCGTTGGTAGCAGCACCTGCCTCCCTCTGCTCAGCAAGTCCTGTTTTTCTGAAACGGGACGTTTCCCGCGATTTGCGGGTAAATATGCCGTGGATTATATTTTTCACTGGTGTTGGCGAGTAGCAGGTAGAATACGAACTTTTTTTCTTTTTGCGGACGGACAGTGTTATTGAGTCTGAAGAGTGATGCTCACCCGGCGCCCAGGCAGCGCAAGCTACGTGAATCACTCTGGTCCAGCAAAGAGTTGGTTTGAGAGCCAGGGCCGGGTTGAGGTGGTGTGAGCTAGAAATGTTTTCTTGAATTAGCGCTGGTAGTCTGGTTCAAATCAGAGCTGGAAGCAGCTCGGTAGATAGGGGACCTGAGTACCATACAGCGGTTTCTGTTGTCGCAAGTTCTGCTCGGGTCGACGCAGGCAAAGTTGTTTTTAGCTGCTCGCAGGCCAGAGGCCCCGGCGGGAGGGGGGGGCACATTGAATCGCTCCGTAAACACTTTGTTTAGCCCCACGGGGATTCCGAAAAGCATTTATTGAGGTAAAAAAGTTACTAAGTTCCCCTTTAATTAAAAAATATAAAAATAGCAGCCCCTTTCTGCGTCCATTCACAAATCGTCACACCATTGTGGAATCAGAAGAGGGTTGACGTTGACTTGGCAGTTTTAGCATGTCATGTGACAAATATGTATCTGATGTATCCCTGATGGTATTTTTATGCCTGTTCCCAGTTAGATATAATGCTGCCTTCATGTGGTATTGGAAAAATGAACCTTTCCACTTGTGAAGTGGAAATTACCAGTGTGTTGTGTTCAAATGCTTTTGTTGTCATACTCAAGTGAAAAACTAGAGGTTTTTTTCCTTGACTGACCTCTAACTAGCATCTCCTCTGTAACTGTATTTTTAAAAACGACATTAAGTTGTTAATGATGGTTATCAAAATTATGTTTGCCACAGCATTGTGTAGGCCACAAACAACCACCTAACAGCAGCAGAGAGCTTTTAACATGCTTGTCATTCGGGATATTTTTGTTCTCCACCATGCTGAAAGGTCAAAGTTTATCTCATCTCGACAGGTTGGGTATCATAAAAATTTTCCAGCTTCCCAGTGGAAATTACAACACAAGTGGGTGTTCATGTGCAATTTTGATTTGGGTTGCATATGTAGCACACAGTGTTACTCATGATGGCCACACCATGTTAAAACACTCAGACTAGCTGTGCAATCATATGTTTACACTTTTAAATCCTGCAGTGTGCATACATCATGCGTTACCACAACACACACTCATGGTGGATGGGGCTTGATGTGAGAAAGCGCACACAAGACGGGTCCATTTCATCTCAGTTTCTACCTCCTTTGGCTTAACTTTGACCCCCCCCCCCCCATTCCTTTCACAAACTGCAGCAAGTTGCATCTGCAATGAAGGGACATCAGTCCCAGCATGACAAGGCTTGTGAAAGGGGCCAATAATTGCAGGGGGAACAAATGAGCCATCATCCTCACACAAGTCTGACACATCAGCTTAAAAAGTGATAGCAAGTCGATCATGTTAACAAGAGCAAGCTTACGTCTGCCAAGGCTGGTCAAAACTGCAAATGATATTGGTTCAGGATCATAATAAAAAAAGCATATCTAAGCTGTGACCACAACACCACCAGAGGAGGCTGAGAGAAATACCGTACAGAGAAGGGACTAGAAAAGAAGCATGACAAACATCCACAAGTGACACTGTTCCCCAGCTGCATGGATTATCTTTGACAGTAAAGATCTTGTTTTATATCAACATCAGCGCTATGTTTGGAACATTTTTGTTTGACTAGAAGCCTAAATGAAAACACCGCTATCTCATTTCCTCCTTATTTCTAGCTGTTGACTGAGAGAATGTTCCTACAGCTAACATTTGCTTTCAGGTTACTGACAGCGCCCTTCACATTTGCTGCAGAGGCAGGGGAAGTGACGGGTAATGAAAGGATGAATGGACGTCACAGTTCTGCCACAAAATTAATTGTGCAAGGCTTGCAGCCGTTCTCAAAAGCAAAAGATTCGTCTGCTTTGAAAAACAAAACAAAACAGTTAATGAAGTGGCAAAATGGAAAATGGAAACTTTGCATTGTGCACAAGGCATACAGTGTTTGAAGAGTACCAAAATAGTCATCCATAACATTAGAAATAGTGGAGAGGAGAGAGATGACAGAGAGAGACAGCCAGGCAAGAAGAGGAGGATAAAGTTTAGTCAGCAAAACTCTGATCAAACTGTACTGATGGACAGGCTACCAACAGAGAACTGTAGAGAATTTACTCATCAATTTTCGACCACCGGTCAGTGATGCTGCCAATCACAGATATGTCAGACATTTCCAGCAGGACGAACCTGCCTGTCAACACCCAGTCAGCTGTTTTCTGGCTGTCACAAACTAAAATGTCAGAGTTTGCATGATCAGCCAAGCTGGGATGAGAGTCTGGACCACATTTTGTATCAGACCTCAGAATCAAACCTAATTTTAATCAAACAGGGTAAAAGGAACCAACAATTTGAGAAATTATTTTTGTGTCTTTTAACTTCAGAGGTGGTCATAGATGTGTCTGTCCTATGAGACAGAGCCATGTTCCCAGGTACTGAGTTACCCTTCATCTTACTCTGCTTCAAAGGAGCCAGACTTTTCTTGTGCTCTTAAATGATGCTTCTCATGGCTTTATGAGGGTCTGCCAAAGTTTTCTTTGGACATTGGCTGCTTTTTTACTCATTTTCAGTCCAGTTATTGCACCTAATCATTTTAACAGGAATGTCTTCTGTTTCTTTAAGCTACTCAACACTGACCTGTGAATCATTCATGCATAAAAAAGGCCCCTTACTCAATGACAGAACCAGTGTTGTACTGTTTCTACACACAACAGACAACTCAGATTAAGTTTTAGACACTTTGTTGTTAGCACCCTGTTGCAAAGACATAATCTCTCCCCATCTTTTAAACATTATTTGACAGATATTAAACTCTGTTCAACGCTTAATATAATTCTCAAAGTGCTATTAGCTGAAAAACTGGTATATCTTAGCAGAATATGCAGTGTGTCTTTAAAATTTTGATAAAAAGCAGCTGAAAAAAACTACAGTATCTAAAATAGTATTGGTGATTTATTTAAGATATAAAAGGGGAAAAAAAAATCTAACAGACTGAACACACAAGACACAAAGCCAAAGTGAAACATACATGGCCCTTCAGTTATCTGAAGTCATCAGAAATGATCCCTCTCTGGAAGGGTAGCTGCCAAGAAACTCTCTTTCCCTTAAGGAAGGGAAAAAGGGATAAAAAGCTGAGGTATACCAAATAACACAAGATTTGAACTGTAAATTAGTTGCTACAGGTCATGATGAATGTGATCTCAACATTATTAAAGTAGTTGGATGATCTTGACGGAGAATGACCAAAAGGTAGCCAAGATCCAAAGAAAAGCTTTGGAAACTCCTTTAAGAAGCTTTGAGAAATATTCCTGAAGATTGCTTAAAGAAATTACAAGAAAGCTTGTTCAAGAGGTTTCAGTCTGTTTTTAATAAAGGTAGTCATAACAAATATTGAATTTCAAGCTTGTTAGAATTTTACAAATGCCATTTATGCCTTATATAAAGTATTTCTATTTATGCGTACTAATGTTTTAATACATCGTAACAAACTGAATCCAGCAGTGTCAGTGATGCCCATCTGCTTTTACATAAGCTGGAGTTCCAGCAGTGTCTGCTTAGTCCAGACACAAACAAGTATCACTTCCTGTGTGACAGGAAAGAACTTTGCATTGGTTGTTAAAGAGAGTAAATAGAAATTTCTGTCACTGCATGTTTGCTAAATGCTCCTTTCCTGTCAGTTACAATCACTTCACTGAAGTCTGAGAGGACTGTTGGCTTGTTAGCGTTCTCGAAGCTTACTCACCGTGGGGACGTATTCGGAGGGAAACTTGTTGGTCGTGTAGGAGATGAGAAGGCAGGTCTTCCCCACAGCACCATCACCCACCACCACACACTTAATAGTCTGCATCTGAGGAGGAGGAATGCAGGAAATTGAGGAGGAGCAAAAAGGAGAGACCAGGAACGAAAAGGGCAGTGAAGGTGAGACAGGGGGCTGGGGGAGTCTTGTCCAAGGAAATCCCTGCTTATCGGCACAATCACTGGAGTTGCTTTCAAATAAAACCCTCTGCTCTGCTTGTCATTATTTTGGTAGCATCTGGAAAAGATTGCATCATGTGTAAATTATCCCACAAGGCTTCTCAATGACACGTTGTCGTGGCAGTCTTACTAGGCTGGACCTATAAGCACATTATGTATCCCTTTCAACACAGCACAGTTTGACACATGATTAGCTGTTCAGTGAAATCTATCAGATCACAAGCCACTTACTGTGAAAGACTTAGAGGGTTTTCTGCGAGGTACGCTTCCACATACAGCGGTGGCAGTGACATAACACATCACATCTTTCATTTAAAAAAAGAACACTCTTGTTGTAATGTAATTTAATCCAAATGTGTAATGTGTCAACTCAAAACAAACAAAACAAATAAAGAGTATGAGGAGTGATGTGTTTTCTTCTTCCATCCATTCTAGCTGTATTTTTTTTAAGAATTAGTGTGTGCTTTCTATGTTGTTATGAATAATTATGGCGATAGGGCAAATTTTTGCATTAAACTAGCTCCATACAGACTTTTATATGATATGTCATTAGATTTTTTTTGTCCAGTCTTTGCTTTTCAGAGTTGTGTCTAATTGAAACTGAACAGACCACCCACCAACAAAGTGGTGGATGTCTGAATGACTGAATGCCGTCCCGTTAACATACAAAGACGTCAAAAAGTGCTAAAATGTACATGTAAGGTCCCTCTGATGTCACCCCAGTTAACACAATACTATTTAACTACATTCAATTTACAAAAATTTTATCATCAGTAATGATTCCACCTTAACAAATTCATTTTTCAGACTCATTTCTTATGGGAATTTTACACCAAAGCAGGTAAAGGCGATGGGATTTTATATCTGAAGCTCTGATAATACGGAGAATATCATTTAACTTCTCAAATGACAAAGATATTACAAGAGCTTTGGAAAGAAAAGAATCCTGTCCGTCCTCTCCTCGTCCTGTGTTTCAGTAAGATGTAAACAACCTTGAGCTGTAAAGCCTGTATGTATCAGGTGGCAGCCTGACTGGAACGCCATGAGTGGCAGCGAATGTGAGACAAGTCAACAGAAACAGTGGCCGTGCTGTAAAACAGTGTTTACTACACACTGCAGAGAGAACCTGTGACCACTCAGACGCTAAGCAGCTCTCATAGCCAGGCTGCTGCCTCATTAAGAGGGACAACAGCAAAGGGCTATGGGCTGCCACTTCATCACTGGCTCTTTGTTTGGACCATTTGGCTGTGGCAGCATTCAGTTCAACTCTGATGAGTCAGGGACGGTAACTGGTCATGGTCTGCAGGGACGATGCCACTCATTGTATCGGAGGAACTCATTCCCCAGTGGTAATTTACACACAAACAAAAACAATTCTAGGAGATTGCATTGGAAAACGCGCTTGCCACCAATGCTGTTTCTTGTACACACTGTTATCTGCAATATCAAGTTGGTCCTGTTTTGCAATCAGCTGCCTTGAGCGATGCAACAAATGATACCTGATAGCTCTTTTTTTTTTAAGATTTACCTTTCTGTAAACTAAACAAAAGTTGAATTATCAACAGTAGGAGAGATAACCATAATGTTAAATTTTGTTCACAAGCTACAGTAAGAAAGATTTTCATATATATATATATATATACATATTTTTTTTAAATGGAGTTTTTCCCAAGCTTTTAAAATCCAAGCTTTTAAAAGTTTTTGCTATGAGGTGGGAAAAGTTTGAAAGTATCAACTTGATGAGGATTTGTCAATTTCCATTCATTAGGCCATTCATTAATAAATAACAGCCTGAACAAAATTATTTTAAAAAACCTTAAATAATAGATGTAGGCCCCATCTCAAAGTAAATATTCAAGCTATTTGGAAGTGTAAGAATAAGGCCCGTCAATGTAACACAGCTAACATAATTGTTTCCATTCACATCTGTGTAATCAGCTGGATTAAAGAGACAAAAATACCACATTCCCATCTCTAATATGCAGTTTTCCACTGTTTGGAAAGCAGTTAAATGTTCCTCTGACTCCAGCCCCTTTTTCTGGCAGCAGAGAGTTAGAGCTTTACTTAGGTATGACTGACAAAAGTAAATCTAAAAATACTGATTTAACATACCATCTAGTTCTTCTCTATTACAAGTCTGAGTGTTCTAAAACTATAACTGGGTTTTGATTTTACATGAAATCATATATTTATTATTTTAAGTACCAGTCATAAGTTTGAACACACTTTTCCAATTGGAACTATATATAAATTGGATATATCATAAATAGAAAATAGTTTAACTTGTTTCAATGTGAAGCAATCATGGTAAGATTTTCTTCACGCATGCATCACAATAATCTTAAAATCTTTTTGTTTTGTTGTTTTGTTTGTTTATCAAAGAAAAAAAGGCATTTTCTTGCATCATATTTGGATTTGAGATAATTGGATTTTTTTTTTTTTTCAAAGATTAATGAAAATTCTGATAAATAATGACAATCATTGTCAGCTGGAAGCATGATGGTGGCGTTTTGCAAACCTAAATATATTAACCCAAATGATGTAAATCAAATATAGAAGCAGGACAATGTTTGTGTTACTATGATAAAAAAATAAGCAAGCCTTAATAATTGTAATATTAAAAGAAACGTAAACAAATAATCAAAACTAGAACAGCTTACAATAGTTATGTAAACTGCTGCCTACAGGAAGATAAGTGAATCCTCATTTCTACAGCACTTCTGTCAATTCAACTACAGTGACTCATCAAAAAAGGAAAATTTAGTCAATCTCAGTCTGATTAAATTAAGTCTAAAACGCTTTATTTCAATATATTTCCATCCGGAGTTTCTGATTTTCAGTCACTTCCGCATAGAAAGCATACATTAACAGACATATGGGTTTCATCGCAGGCCAGTTCGCCAGTTAGTAAGCTGGAAGAAATCAACCAGAGGTATCAAACCACAATCTTAACATCCGTTGACACCTTTTTCTCCTTTTCTTTCGACTGTAAGGAATGGTTAACTTGTTACAATTAAAAGCTGAGAAAGCTTGCCAACCTAAGCTAGGTTGGAAGCTAACGTAAAGTTACATCCGCCAGACCCCCACCCACAACAAAACGAGCTGTTTATAGCATTCTCATATAGGTGTGACTACTTAACAACACGTTTAAAGCTACATGTAATAGTGTCATAAAGACTTAACCCCACAGTCGCACTGGTTTAGTAAAATACCCAGCCGCTAACTTTCGGCTGATATTTAAGAGCCCCGCTAGCCTAAAGTTAGCTAAAGGAAATCAATTGTTTTGACAGCTGCCGGTTGATAGAATTAGCTGTCATCAGGCTAACAATCACAGCCCATCCAGTCAAGAAAAAGTTGCTCTAAGTTTTATTGCTATTTCTCTGCGTATATTTCTCCATCTATCGTGGGTAAATCACAGTAAATGAGTCTGACAGCTCCTACCTCGATGACCCACCGCCGCTGGAGTGCTGGAAATGTGGTATGTTCACTTGCTTCTGGTAAACTACACTTTCCGGTTACACGGAAGTCGGAATTATGAATATGTTATGTTCAAGAACCCTCGGATTTATTTTGTTTTAATGTAAGCAGCCTATAGGGTCGTGGTATTTTGCATCTACATGTTGTGAAAATAGAAAAATAAACTTATTTTCTGAGTTGAGGAAACAAATATTCTAGTAGACAAACGTTTACTATCTGTTTTTATTGAAGAAATTTGTGAGTTGTTTTCAAACGTACATTTCCAGGGATAAAAAAAAACAACAACAACAACAAAAAAAACCAACAGACAAGTCTCAATAACCAAAAAAGGCATTTATTATACATTAATTCACTCTGTCAAATAAATGTGTGCAAGATGCAAACGATGCCAGCAAGAAAAAGAAAATAATTAGATAATTCCAGTCGAGCTGCATGACCCAACAAAAACATACACTCATTAAAAATGTAATTTGAAAACAATTTGTTTACATTATGACACATGGGCAAATTTTACCCAAGTGCAAAAAAATAAACTCTAATAAACGAGATTCAAGCACGCAAAAGTTGGTACTGATGGGTGAATAATTAACATTTTATTGAACACTGCAAAACACAATAATATTTTAAACAATAATGTAAAAAAATTCATAGCAGTTGAATAGTTTCAAACAGTCCTTGAGTTAGAGATTATTTATTTAAAAAGGGACAGTGCATATTAAAAAACATAAAATGTAAATACGCAGGATTATAGCAAAGCTAATTTTCATCCTTTGTCCCTTGAAGACAGCATCAGAACTGAACATAACAACAGCTTCTGTGGGTCTATTTCAGAAGTAAAGTTTTAATGCATGTTTGACTGTATAATGTCAAACTGCCACTTCTCCCTCAACCATTATGACTCATTGAAAGACATGACGCAATCAAGGGTGGGGGAGTTCCTCAGTGGCCACCAGAGGGAGATGAAATACAAAGTTTGCAGGGTTTAAGAGCAGCAGTGCTCACAGTGAAGTGACATTTTAGATGCATTGGCACATTCAGAGAACAGCTATTCTCCCACCTCAACCTTAGTCAGCTTAGACACCACTTAAGTTTGTGTTCGGATCCACTTTGCATGATAATCATCCCCTTAATTCTCCTTTTGAGTAAGTTTAAGACACAGAAAAATACCCTCATGTCCCAAACATCTTGCATATCATCAAGTCAGCCTGTTATACTCATTTAATTCGGAAGAAACGGATCAGATTTCAAGACTCAGACTGAGATTTATCTTTTACAACACACATATGAAAAATAAACTATTGGAAGTAGTTCAAACAAAAAAATACAGCGAATGATCTGATCATTTTGTGACCTCCTCTTGTGATAATTAGCTATGTCAGATAAGAAAATCTAAAACACACATGGCAAAGTATTCACAACAGACTCCCTCTGAACTGTATTTAGGGTTGAATGTGTTTGTTTTGGCCTGGCTGCAGTTTGTGCTGTCAGTGGAGGGGAAGTTTGCTGAGGGAAAGGCTAGTCGACCTTCAGTGTAACACAGCAGAAAATGAGATAATTACAATGCAAAGCACTTCTCTGTTCCCCTCTCCCTCCGGATGGCCTTCTCTCTTTCTATCTTCACAAGCATTTCATCGCACTCTGATCTTCTCGCTGTTCTTTTATCTTCTTTCTCTCTTTGTTGCTTCCTGCTTCCTATCATCCCTTGTCCTGTCTTCATTTCTTTTCCACTCCACTCATGTGTATGTGTACAACTCTGTGGCTCAGTCAGCTGTGGCTAACCAGGGGGATGGATGTCAAGGACATTGTGCTGCTTGTCTTCCAAAGATAATCCCATTAAACTCAGGAATTTAATTATAGATTATCTCACACACTCACACACTGACATGCATGCATGCCCACACATAAGCACATCCTCAGTTTAGCACCTGCCTTTGCATGCACATGCAAACACAAACCCAAACAAACAAAATAAAACAAACAAAAAAATCCTTCATGCAAAGAAATGCAAATACATAGAAAATCTTATGAATACATGAATTAATAAGATTAATCCATGCAAGCAGAGATGTTTAATCTTACACACATACACTAAAAACACAGTGGCATCACCCTTTTGCCCTGTCAATGTGTATCAGTGTCACCCTCCGGTCAGCATTAACAACTTCACCAGTCTGTTTTAGAGCAGCAAGGACACAGTTCATCATGATTCTGCTGTGAACAGAGGAGGTACACTGAAATCAGTCACCCCTTGAAAAAAAAAAAAAAACTATTTTGCATTCAAACCAATGACTGAATGCAAAGGGATTATCAGCACATTAAGAGCAGTGTGCTGCAGGCCAAAGTTTATATGCTGTTTTTAAAGCATTTTTATTCCAATAAATTATCAATTCATCTGACCATTTCATAAACCTTTTTTCAGGTTGTCAGGTAAGCGGACCCTATCTTAGCTACCAACACGGGGCAAGAGGCATGATACACTCTGGCCAGGTCACAAGTCAATAACTGAGCAAATGACCAGATAGCCTACCCTGAATGTTTTGGAATATGAAAGGAAGATATATTAAAAGTTACCTATATTGTGTGAGAGTTAGTGACCTGTAGCGGTAAAGATGCCAAGCACAGAACGTGATAGAACGGTGGCCATCAGTGGCCAAATTTCTTCCAGAACTAAACATGTTTTCATCGGTGAGTGGATCCAGTGATCTCAGGTGCATCGATGACTGCACAACAAGGTAACTACTTCTACTTCATACATTTGTAGGGGAGACCGGGGATAGTTGTAACACTCATAGTTTAACTAGTTAGAAAGGAGCTATGATGATGTCATCAATACAGTTGGTGCCCACTTGAAAATTGAACTCACCGGCAAAGCCTGGTGTCTCTGATTTAAAAACTGTCTGTTCTGAAGCCCAAAATATATTTGTCAGGTATGAAACCAAAACAATATATTTTGCATTTAGTTCATTGTGTTGTAGATAAAATTGTTTCACTGATATCAGCTCAAGAAGTAGTTACAGTTTAATTTGATGGGTTGCATTATCTTTGAAGCTAAATGCTGAAAAGGGTTAGCTTTTAATGGCTGCCTGGCATGGGGATGGTTGTGACAAATGTCACATATATTTGCTACAGCTCCCAACTGTATATTTACAGTCTATGCTCCCAACCTAATTAAACACATTTTTTATGCCTTAGCCCATTTGATGGTCACCTAAGTATTTCTGCACATAAAATACACAGTTCAACAGTTCAGTTCATTTTTAGGCTACTTAATGAGTAGCCTACTCAGTGCACATCTGCACCACACCTTTCAGAAGCAGCTTGTTTCATGGATCTCCAAAGTGTCCAAATGACATTTTAACATTAACCTGTTTCAAGCTACAAAATATACACACAACACACAGCACATTATACTTTATATATATATATATATATATATATATGTGTGTGTGTGTGTGTGTACAATATATATATATATTGTATATATACATCTCATTTTATTGTATTTATTTTTCTGGTATTAAATTGATACTTTTTATTTAGTTTATCATTATCATTTTTGTAGTGTATGGTTCCTTCTTTATTTTTCATTAAAATGCTTCCATACATTTATTAGTGTGGATCTTTTTTACGCATAATAATTTGATTGTTACATCCAGCCCCATAGTGTTACAACTCACCCCGAGGATGGGGTAAGTTGTGAAAACACACCACTTTGTGTTTGACATTAATTTAAAGGTAGAGTGTGAAGTCCCTCCAGCGTTTCTGTTTGCAAACAACAGTATTCAAACTTAGCGCTCCTCCCTCTCAGGCTAATTTCCGCCTCGTTCTAGCTAGCCTATTCAACTTCAAGCTTTTCCTTCAAAGCTCAGAAGCGGGTACAAGCCAAACTATTATTAACCCTGGTTTTCCAAACTGCATTATCTGAAGCTCTTACCTTTTCTTCGGTGCATAAACAGTGTTTCCTTTCTTTCTTTTTTTTTTTTCCTTCGAGAGTTTGAGTGACTGGTGTCTGCTCCAATCATGAGCTTATTTCCACACAGCGTCATGCTTTTAGCTCTGTCATTGGCTGCCGATATAAACAGAAATCTCCACCCAGAAACGTCCAGACCAGACCAAAACAATACAAAAGAGCGAATTACAGGCAGGGGGAGAGAGACTTGCGTTCAAACGCACCACGGCACGGGAGTAGAGGCCCAAAGGCGGGGTTTGAGACGGATTTCACTTGCTCAAGTCTAACGTTTATTTTTTAGGGGGAACTTTCAGACTATACCTTTAACTTATCTGTGATGGTGCATGTCATTTATAGCAGACAAATATGGGTATCACATGCCAAAATCTGAGAGCTCTAGCACAAAGAAACACCGAGTAACACTTGTTCAAACAAAAAGTGTTATTATCGTCCTCTACTGCCTTCTTCTATTCATATTTTAAAGATGCACTACGTAGCTTTCTGAATTTAAAACCATGTGTTCTGGACTTGATGGTGCAGTGACATCAATTATGTGCACTTCTGGGGTCGTTGTTCCCCAGCAGCATTCTGAGGGTGAGTCATGCAGAAGCAAGCAGATATAAACACACCAGCCACTTTAAACGTATATCATGGTTGATTATGCAAAGAAACTCAAGAACGCATCAGAGGGTCAGAGGAAGAGAAAGAGAGAGAGGGACACAGCAAGAGATCAGATACAAGTCAGGATATGACTGTGTTACTGGCTGGAGAGTTCACGGTACAGGTACGTAGGATGCAAGATGGATACCAAATTAGCCATCGATAAGGGACGTGTCACTGAAGAAATCAGCAATAGTTCTGTATAGCATATTTAAGGCATTAATGACCCCAAGTGGGTCTGTAGCACCGATCAAGCTAAGCCGATATTTGCAGCTTTAAAAGCAGAGTTCTCTTCACACACAAAGTTGTTTGTCCATTCGGAGAAACTAGAAAGTGTGCTTCATTTTGCACTGTTTTTAGCCATTATTAGAGCAGCATGCGGGTATTTTCAGAGCACTGAATTTTAGCTTAAATGACAGTTTGAACGCACTACGCACTCAAAAAATAGTGTTTGAGACACAGCCATAGATATAAACGGCTTATTCTAAAGCCACATCTACGAGGCTGTGCGTGTTTAAATGTGTATGACACCCCCTATTGTCCACATTCACCCAGCATTTAGGGACCTTCAATCGCATATTTTTTTTAGCCCGGTGTGACAGTGTGGGGCCCTGTCACTATGCCTCTGATTGATGAGGTGCCCTGGCGACTTGGCCGCAAAAATAACCCTTTGGCTGACTGATAAGCGCGCATGACTCTCAATCGGGAGTCTCTGGGATCGAATCCTGCCCAGGTCCTCTGTTGTGGACCTTGCCACACAGGCAAAGAGGGACATGTAAATGTCAAGCTGACGGGTAAGCAGACAGTGTAACTTGCTGTTAAATGAAAGGAAATGACGATAGCAAAACCTGCCGCAGACTGATTAGCAAAGCGTGCTACAGGAAAGTAGCCTAAACAACTCCCAGTTGACATTTTGCTCGGCCATCAAAGTCCAGTCATTTATTACTCTTAGCAACAACGCCACTTCATTGCTGATCCAAATGAAAAATCTTGTTTCCGTTGCGCTGCACTAGTCCACGACATGAATTTCCTGTTTACATGCTGATGTAATACACATGCCTGCCTTGTGAAGTGGTCATTATTTTGCTCGCGTCTTGCCTTAAATGATTCATAAACAATGTTACGGATTCAGATAAGACAGGGAGTTAAACGTCCCCATTTAACATTCACTGCTTTGTGTAGACGTGGCCTAAGAGAGTAAAAACATATCAGTTACTTTAATAAAGTGATTAGATACCAGTAGAAACACAGCTGTTAATGATGCGTTAAATTTATCCATCGTTAACCTTTTATTTTTGTTCACACTGCAGAGAAAACCCGTGCATACAAGGCAAGAATATAGAAACTCTGCACTGAAAGGCTCCAGCTGTGATGTGAGCCTCTACCACATCACTGACCATTACACCACCATACACTTCTTCTTTAACAAAGATGCCTTACTTGCAGCTAAAGCTGAAATCTCCCAATTTAGGCTTCCAGATTTCCAAAAATAACAGTACCTTCACTGTTGTAAAGCAATGAACTACCAGTTACCATGGCAACAGCACTTTTGTTTCATCGGATGTTAAAATTTCATGGTGACTGCATGTTTTTGATGGATTAAAGAAACATAAACAACAAAGAAGAAATAAAAAAAGGACCAAATAAAACAACTGCTTGCTGCAGACACCCTCTAGTTTAAATACGCTGCAGTGACTGTGGGATTTTGACACCTTGCGCCTACATGTATATGAGAGGCACAGAAAATGAAATGCTGGTAACAGCTGGGTAAAAGTCTGCAGGTCATACTTTCATCAGTTTTTGTTTGGTATTTTAGTGACCCAGTTTTAAAAAGCCTGGCATTTCTCTGCCTACATCCTTCTCCTCATTTACTGTAGACTGCAGAGATCAGCCTAATCTTGTTTTTGGAGGAATGATCCATTCAGATATCCTACTTTAGGATGAAGTCATGCAAAACCAAAAATGCTGAGTTATCTGTATTATGGTGTGTTTGTGTGTTGTGATTATTATACAGTGAGACACAACATTTTATTAGGCATTGGTTTTAGGTTTTACTGTCTGTAGTAATGCACAGTTAGTAGCAAAGTATTTTATTGTCTTTATTGTTACTGTTAATATGTACATGCTGCACTTAGTATTACATAATGGAATCTCACATCATTGCCCTCTTGTGTACTTTGCCAGTTATTATTGTAGCACTTAAACACTTGTACTATTTTTATTCTCTTTTAATTTAATTTATACTCCCCCCCCCCCCCCCCCCCCCCCCCTTTTTCACCCTCTATACCACTGATTTCCAGTATAACTTGGATACATGTCACATGCAGAAATTCTGCGATGACACTGCAATCGTGGTGTGTATTACAGTCAGGAGTGTTTTTACACACTATTGTGTTAGGGGCAACCAAAAGGTTTATGTAAACAAATTTACAAAGACTAAAACTAAGGATGTTTTTGCATTGATTTTAGTTAGTTTTAGTTAGTTTTGTAAAGACACAATACAGTTAGTTAAAGGTACAGTATGTAAAAAAACAAAGGTCAATGGCAGAAAATTTTAATATATAATTCAAAACCGTGTTTCTATTGATGTGTTATCGATGCACTAGAATAGCTGTTATATGTTTATTTTCTTAGAATAAGCCATTTATATCTACTTGGTGGGGGGTGCACATATGGTGGCTGCCATATTTGTTCTACTATTTTTACTACGGTATCCCTAAATGCACAGAACAATGTGAGTAAAGTAAGAACCCTCTGAACTATAAAACTGCTGTACCAGCTTTGTTCAGTGGGAGTTAGAGACTGTTTGGGATAAGAAATACCTTAAAAGACTTTAAAAGTAGTTACTCAAAGTTCAGTCATAGCTATACCTGAGACCACTGGATCCACTCACAGGTGAAAACACTTTAAAGGTACAGTATGTAAAAAATCAAAGGTCAATGGCAGAAAAATGTAATATATAATTTAAAACTGTGTTTCTATTGATGTGTAATTGCTGCACCAGAATAGCTGTCAAATGATCATTTTCTTGGAATGAGTCATTTATATCTACTCGCTGGGTGGTGCACATATGGAGGGTGCCATATTTGTTCCACTATTTTTACTGTGGTGTTCCTGAATGGACAAAACAATGTGTGTGAAGTGAGAAACCTCTTAATTTTAAAACTGCTGTACCAGCTTTGTTTAATGGGAGTTAAAGGACTGTGTGGGATAAGTAATGCCCTAAAAGACATAAAAAAAATAGTCACTCATAGTATAGTTATAGCTGAGACCACTGGATCCACTCACAGGTGAAAACATTTTTATGTCTTGGAAAATTTTAGCTACTAACGGCCACAATACATTCACAACAGTACTTGGAATATGAAGTAATTTGAAAGAAAACATCTTTTCTTTCAAATAGCCATCTTTACCACTAGATGTCAGTAATTCTTACATACTGTACCTTTAACGTTTAAAAAACTGCCATTTTTAGTTTTTAAGTCAATCAATGAAAACGTTTTTTTTCAATTTTAGTTTTAGTTTTTCTGTTTTAGTAAACTATAATGTTAACCTTGGTTGGGGGGGACACTAGTAAACAGGACATTAAGAGGCTGGACCGGCTCATCAGGAAAGTGGGCTCTGTCGTCAGATGATGTCTGGACTCTGGAGATGGTGGTGGAGCAGAGTACCCTCACTAAGATCAGGGCAATCCTGAGCCACCCCCTGAATCCAGTCCTCTCTGGCCAGAGGAGCTCCATGAGCTCCAGACTCCTGTCTTTGGGTTGCTCCACTGAGAGGATGAAACATTCCTTTGTCCATTGGGCCATCAGGCTGTATAATTCAGCCACCTCAGGAAGGAGCAGGACAGGAGAGGAAATGTTTAAATAATTTCCTGAATAAAGAAAACACAAAACTATACACTTTATCTATATCTGCGATCTAGAAGCCATAAAGTGTATGTATGTAGTTTTGTGTTTCCTTTTCACTTTATGATATATTTTCACATTAACTTAACACAAAGACATTTGGCTGAATGCAGCTGTTTAAATAAAAGTTGTGTCATAAAATTGGATAGAAGATTTACAGGTACATGTAATTAGATTACATAAAGTCACCCTTTTTTTTGAGTGATTGTGGACAAATGAACTATCTTACTGGATATTAATCATGAGTTAAGGATTCAGATATGCAAATTAGATCAATCATCCTTGCTATGAGACCAAAATCAATTAATAAGTTTGGAAGATTTTTATGCATTTTGAAATGCTTCCTTAAACTCATATTTACTCTAACAATGCTCTGAATTCACAGGAAATCAGATGATTTACTTGAAGCCTCTGTGTGGACTACACCTTTCGTCGCAACCGACCTGCGTCACCAGCTGCCTGAGTACGCTACCGTTGTGATTTTACTCCGGCACTTCACCGTTTTTTACTTTATTTTTTTTCAAGAACAGGAAAAAGAGCATGAACAGAGGTGAAAACCGTTTTAAGTCAGGAAACTTTGACTCTTTCCATTACACCGATAGAACGATGTCCAGTTTCGTTCACGCCCGTTGCAGGGAGCGACGTCATCACTTGGGGTGAGAGGAGTGGTCCGCAAAGTAAATCCTGAAATTATCGAAAATCTTCGTGGGATTTTGTTTTTTCTTTGCACTACAAATTTTCATTTAAATCCATAGCCAACATATCTGGAATCCAGGACAGAGAACAACTGGGACCAGAAGATAATTATTTTCTCCTCATTGACTTCCATTCATATTTTTTCGTCTCTTAGGTCCGATGGTGTGGAAGTAGAGGGGCGTGACTTCGGCTCCCTATAGCACCTCCAATACCACGAAGCTCCTCCCCTTCCCTTGCCAAGCTCCGCCCGACCAGAACAGGAAGGTGTTGTGATGAGTAGAGTAGGTGTGTCAGACACAGCAGGAGGCATCTTAAAGGGACAGCGCTGAATTTTTAAGGTGTCAGATACAGACACATAGTGATGTCACATTTCTTTTAGGTTGTTTTTTATCTATACTATTTTTTCAAACTACTGAAGGTACCACAGTTATTTAATTGTGCCATAAAAGAGAATTGTGTCTAACATGAAACCCCCTCTTAAAGATTTAATAAAAGTTTAACTGAAACTTGCTTTCACAGATTTCTGTCTCTACAACATGAGTAACACAAGTACACACTAAGCATCATCATGTCTGAGTGGTGGAGAAGGATGGATTATGTAACTGTATATATCGTCTGAACCCCACTGCAGCACCAGAGAAAGGCACGAAGGCACTGGGAGACAGAGCCCGTCCTCCCTTCATGTCTTTTTTACCTCCACCGTTGGGTCTCCAGCCTCTGCACCTGCTCTAGATCCCTCCATCCAAACTCTCAGTCCATCTTCTCCTTTTTAATTAACCCTCCTCTTCCTCTCTCCATCTCCCCTCTGAGTCATTTCCCCTCCCCCCTCTGTCACACATCTCACCCCCCCTCCCCCTCCCCTCCTGTTTTCCTCTCCCTCTCATCGCTCTGCCTCTCCAGTATTTTCTCGGTCGCCGTGAAAGGCAGAACGCACACACACAGGCAGCAGGTAAAGGCAGGATGTCCTCTCTTCCTCTTTTCTTCCGCTCCTGAGCTTTTTGTCTGTCTCCATCCTTGTTTTTTTTTTCTTTCTTTGTTTGGTTTTCAGTGTTTCATCAGGCTTAGAGGATGTGAAATAGGGACAGATTGCAGAAGGATGCAGGTTATGTGTGTGTGGCTGAAAGATGCTCTAGGTGTTACTGTGTTTACTTCATGCATGTTAAAGAAACGGCTGTCAAGTCCAATTAGAGTGTGAGAAGAGACGGGGGAGCTGTGTGTGTGTCTTCACTGTATGTGCAAAAGGTGTCTATGTGTCAGTTTAAGGTGATGCTGTGTGTGGACGAATGTGGTCGGGCTTAATGGCTGACAAAAATGTGTGTGTGTGTAGGTGTGAAAGGAGGAAGGAAATAGTCTGTGCGTGTTTTAGTGTGTGTGCATGAGAGAATGTTGGAGTTTAATGTGTGATTTTCATTTTTATAGATAATAGAAATGTGTGTGTATGTGTGAGATGCAGCTTTAGCCATTAATGTGTTTGGTTGTGTGAATAGTTTATGTGTGTAGAGGCAGAAGAAATGCACATCATGTGTGAGGAGACAGATTTAATTGGTATCATGCATGTGCTATGTGTGTCTGTGGTGATGAAATATCAGAAAGTCAGATGTGTGTGTGTGTGTGTGAATGATTTGCTGCATAGATTTCCTCTGAATTTTGTAAAATGGCTGTCAAGTGTATGTGTGTACTCATGTGAGTCTTGACTGCAGTAACATTGTGTCTCAGTGTGTATTTATATGTGTGTGTGATGGGATCATGCAGTGAATTATGGTCCAGTCCTTGGCACACTGGGTGTGTTTGTAGATGGGGCAGGACTAAAGGTGAATATGAGCCTCGGTATGGTCACATCTAATCAATGAACCTCTTTGAAGCAGTAGATATCATGTTGGCACCATCCTGATGTGTGGGGAAGCCACTCAGACACTGGGAGGAAATCTCAGTTATAGTCTTGCCCCGAGTCTTTCCTGCTTTCTTTGTACCTGACTTCAGCTGAACAAGTTTGTTAAAGAAACCACAACTTCTGTTTCATATAATACATGAAAACAGAAATTTCTTTAATGTTGAATATTTATTCTTGCTAAATAGAATACACTGTAAAATAACACACACACACACACAAAAACTGTATTAATTCATTTTCTTGTATCTTTTTTTTTCAAATACGGTGAAATACCAATAAGATTATGTAAACAGACTGGAAATTTACATGTCAAATGTAAAATAAGATGAAATAAAAAAAAAAACCTTTGAAAATACATGATTCTTTTTTTAAAGAGAAGGAAATACAATTTCATTGGACACAAAACACTTATAATACATTTTTAAAGATATAACTTCAATAAAATGTATAAAATGTAAATGTATATATACAGTATTAGGTCCTAATATATTAGGATAAGAGAAACCACCTTTTTGCAGACCAAGTGCAGTTCATACGAATACTGACATGTGTGTTCTTGCTGATATCAAGAACTGATCCGAGTAATTCATAGGGAAAGTGACATTTAAACATAAATAAATAAAGCTGCATTCACATAAGAGGTTTGTGATTTGCTCACCGCCAGGTAGGGTGCAGAGGCGCTGAGTGGGCGCGGCGGTGCCCAGAGCGTCTGCTGCAAACAGCTGAGCTAGCGTTAGCATTGTATCTAGCTTAACGGTTGTTCATAAACTCTGCCTATTTAAAAACCTAGTTTCCCGATCTGACTACTGACATTTACCCACGCATTACTCTTCCAATCAAGATCATGATATGTATGCCTTTAAGCTGGTTTCGATGTAGTTTTTAATGACATTCACTTCCTTCTCTGTAGGCCTATGTAGCACTTCTGACTACATTGACTGTAATGGTTGCAATCTGAAAGGACAGTGGAAACAAGGTCAAAGTTCAAATTATTTGAACTTTGAGTATAGTGGCAAAGCGTCAGATCCGAGCAGTATGCAATGCTGAGGGTAGCGGTACTGCCAAAATCGGGCGCCAGCGCTCTCTCCATAGAAAAACAATGGGATGACTAGCGCAAAGCGTCTTTACTGCCGATCGTGTCTAAGTGGCTTGAAAAAATAAAAAGAAGCATCTCTGTGTGCTCAGGTGTGATGTTGCTGCCCTATTAGCTTAACACGACTTTTACAACTACATCAAGCAACAGTTGGACTTCACAGGAGCAGAAATAAAAGCTTGCGCATCATTAGAAGCTTATAAACAGTCTATCTGATGCAGTTGCGGTTTGCTTTATTTTAGCAACGCATTGTCATAATTTTACATAGATAAATATATTTAAACTTAAACCAGCTCACCAAAAATATGTGTACTTGGAAAGCGTATGAAACAAAATTAGCAGGACACTTACTACAGGCATAGTGAATCCTGAATAAAATAACTGTATGTATGTGGGGGTACCGGTGGGAATGGGAGAGAGAAAAAAACAGTCCACTCCAATCGTCACTAACATTTTGAAAAGGGACATGATACAGGTCAGATATATTTCATCTATCCTTGTGTAATAAAAAGTCCCTTCTGCTTTACAATGAGACGTAAACTCCGACGGAGTAAACGCAAATCCAGTGCTTCTCATATTGAAGAGTATTTTCCTGCCAGCATGCCGGCGTAAACACAGCGAGTCATGTGAAGTTTGGGTACTGGGTGCTGTATTGAGCAAGTATTTGACGAGTACGAGTACAGCATCACAGGCTAGTATCAGAGAGAGTACTGATACTGGCATCGGTATCGGAATATAGTTAAATAACAGTATTTAATTTGGCTTGGCACTGAAAATGAACCCCAAATGCCCCTTAGATTGTTATAGCCTATATGCAAATCTCTTTCATTAAACAACAGGACAAAATAAAACAAAATATCCCATGTAAAAGGAAAGACAGAAACTTTATTCTTATTAAGGAATTTCAAGGATTTTTCTCGTTTTCACAGATTTTTTTTTCTTTTTTTAAATGGCTGGATTATTACAGTTTATTTTTTGGACTGGATCTCTTTCAGTTCTAGCACATCGATGAACCTACTTCCCTGCTGGAGATTTCACACTGTCAGTATTTTATCAAAGAAGAAAAAAAAAGCTTCCTTGTCAAAATTTAGCAGTGTCATAAACCATTGCCATTCATTGTAAAATGGCAACACACCCCTCGCTTGATGTTTACCGTGGGGCAGCACAGTGTTCATGTGACAAAGACTCATTCCCGACTCATCACTAACTGCTGCTTTGCCAAGAACCCCTCAAGTTTTCAACCCTGGAGTATCCTTTTATTGTTATTTTCTGATGCATTTGCTCTACAGCTGCATATTGCCAGTTGTTCTTCTGCAGAGAGGAAACAGCAGCTGCATAATAGTTAACAGCAACAGGAACAATTCTGTACTGCTGGCATACTGAACGATCAACAGACTGTGATTGGAGATTTAAGTAAAGATTGGGGATAAATAGTCACCTCTAGTGTTTTTCATATCCTTTCTTTTTTGTGGTCTTTTTTTTACTGTCTTTGTGATACTTTGAAATGCGTTACTTGGTGAAATTGAGCTTTACAGGTTCTGAATTAAGATTAAGAAATATTTTGTTGAAATTTGGAATTAAATACATTTTACAGTGCAAAGCTTTAATTTCTTATGTTGCTATGGCAACACATCTTACAACTGCCACCTTATCAGCTTTGGAAACCTGCACATCTAACACTCATGATTTTGTGGTAAGCTACCTCTTCTGCTCGAAACCGATGGAGCACGTAAATGCGAGTTAGCCACTTCACAGGTTGGATGGCAATCATGAAACATGACCCAGAGTAATATATGTTTCCTGTCAGGGGATGACCTGCAGGGTCACAGTCAAGGTCAAAGTAGCTGTATAGCACATTTAAAAACAAGTAAAACTGACCACAGTGTTTTATAGTCCAATGAAATTTACTGCCAAATAAAAGCGTTTTAAATGATATTACAAGCCATACATACAGATACTTACAGTAAGCAGCAGTTTGAATGTACTGCCTGTGTGCTGGCTAACTAGGAAGCAACATTTTCTCACGGATTTGGGGCAACATTTGCAAAATCATTTCTGTGGTACATCTATATGCAACATAGACCAAAGCATGCTTATCATTTTTAACCCTAACCTTTAATTGTTTAGAGAGCAATTGGGGGAAAAAAGAGTCTAAAATGGAGAGTGGGATGGAGAAAAGTGCATTGACTTTTGGAAATATCATGCATGAGTCTTTGGCATTAGCTGCTTCTGCTATCCTCTCATTCTTCTGAAGAAGCACTTGTGGCCAAATAAATGCTAATGAGGCGATGACAATGGATGTCATCATGTGGCCATGTTGAACTTTGGCATGATGACAAATCAAGGGTTTGATTTTTTTTTCTGAATAATAAAAGCAATATGCCATGAGACCCAAATAGAAAGTCTGATCACCTTTAGAATGAGGTATAACTTCTAAGTATCATGAGAGGTATAGCCGTCTTCAAAATTATTCATACCCTCCAATTAAAGAAGGAAAAATCAGCTGTCAGTAAAATAAGTTGAAATTGACAAAAGTAATAAGAAATAAAAATTCAATGAAAATCATGGTGTTGATTTTCTTTTGTGGTTCAAAAGAAATATTGAAAACAAACAAGCAAATAAAAAAATGAAACAAGTAAACAAGCGTGATGGGGCTCCTCAGCTAAAATTTAGTTGAGCAACACTTTGAGGCAATCACTGCAATCAGGTGTTTTCTGTAATGTTCATAAAGACGTCTGTACCTGTTGACAGGTATTTTGGTCCACTGTTCATGGGAAAGGTGCTCTAATGTGCCTGGGACAATTTTGTTTATTTATTTTTTCATTATTATAATTTTCAACCACAATTCAAAATCAATATCTTAATTCACTAAATTAGATTTTTTAAAATTTGTATTTATTATTAGTTTCTTTAATTTCTTGTTACTTGAATTACTGTTGTGAATTTAGTATTTTCTTTAATTGGAGGGTATAAATAATTTTGAGGATAACTGTAGCTAAACATGAGGGTCGTGTCCCCTAAACTGTGCCAGAATCCCCTGCAATATTGTCCTGTTGGTATTCACCGGTGTTCTGAGTTTAGTGGATTGGATAACTGCATTTTCCCGCAGTAGCAAGGAAAAACAAGCATACATATCGACCATTTTTAATTTTTCCACTGTCAGGGACCTCAGTAGTTTGTTCTACATGCAGCCACATCAGCTTAGCACCTCCTCATGCTGGTCACCAGCCCAGTTGCATTTTGCTGCAGAATGGCATCCCATTCCTCAACCAGGAGTTGTTGAAGTTGTGTTTGTTGCTAAAACACACAACATGACCAAGTTCAAGGGTGCCCAATACAGTCCCTGAGAGCTGCTATCCTGCACATGTTGGTTGCATCCCTTCTCCAACACACCTAAATCAAATGAATGGCTCATTACCAGGCCTCTGCAGAACTGAATAACATGCATGAGGGAATTAGTCATTTGATTCAGGTGTGTTGGGGAGGGTATGTGGGTTGAAGTCGGACTTGAGGCAGGTCGTTCCATCCTTCCTCTCCACTCCTCAAAATTGGGGGGTACTCTGATGATCCTGGCTCTATGGAGGAGAGCGCTGTAATCCTGGAGGATGGAGTTATGTCTAGAGACTTGGAATTGCCACTGACTCTAAAATCTGATCCCAATATGTCTGGTCACCAGTATGCCAATCAAGTAGTGGGGACACTACTTGCCTGAGCCTTAAAAGTTCTACCTGGTTGCAAAGCTGACTGATCAAACTTTCTAAAGATGCATCATGGTGTTATTAAAGGGGAGAAACAATCAACTAAAAACTATTTTTTATAAATTACATTGATGTTCTTGAAAGTGGTGTATCGCCACATAAAATCTAAAAGAAAATGTAAAATCAATGTAAAGCCATTTGGATTGATGAATGAATAAAAGTCAGAGATGGATTTTTATCATTACTGTGTGATCTTCCATTATTTTCTGTACCGTAAATATTTAAACATATTTGTGTTTTGCCCATGAAAGCATGAAGTGTAAACCTGTAATCAGTTATCTTGGTTCCTGCTATAGCCTGTCTGGGTGTGTGTGTGTTGCTGTGGGTGGCTGATGTCTGTTAAAGTGACAAGCATGAGACAACATCTCTGCACATTCTCCTGCTTTTTGGGGGAAATAGTTGTTCAGCATGTTTTGGCAGCAGGAAAACAATTTCTGTGCGCTACATGCGGTCATGGCGTGATCCCTTATATCACATGTGCGAGTGTGTGTTTGATATCTTTGGCACTCAGTGTGGTGTGTGGGTGGATGAAAGTGTGTGTATACATGTCGTACTCACGACGATTGCGAGCTGAGGCTACACGCGTGTTAATGTGCATACATTATTGGCATTACATATGTGTGAGACTGCTCCACTTTCTATGTGTGTGTGTCTGCGTGTGTGTGTGTGTGTGTGCACCATACGTGCCATGATTAGCCTTCTGTTCCCCCATCTTCTTCCTCTTCCTCCCCCTCTCTTCACTCCTCCATTTCTCCTCTCTTCTCCAGCCAAACACGGTTATTTAATTATTTATCTCTGTCTCTTTCCTCCTCTCTTTATTGCTCTATCGCTCCCTCGCTCTGCCTCGTTTCCTCTCACTCTCCATTTCGCCCTTCATCACTCCCTCCTTCTCTCCTTCCTCCTGGCCATTCTCTATGTCTCTCTCCTTTTCTCTTTGCATATATTTAAAGCCACATTTCATCACTCAATCCTCTGTTTTGGCTTTTCTCCCACTCGTTCCATTCATTTTTTAGTTTCATTCTCATTTCTTCCTCCAGTGTGCATCCAACTTTACTGTATATAAAAATACACTTAAATGATAATACAGAAGCGATTTCCCAATTACCTGCAGTGAAGAGTTGAATGATTTATTATTGACTCTTATGTGATGTTTACATCCTTGCCCTCTAAATCATCAGTATAAAAAGCGGAAGACACATATCACATAAAAACATGATTGAAAAAGAATGAATGATAGCATATTATGGTGGTTTAATAACAGAGAAGACAAGAACCTTTACTTTTGTTTGACTTAATGACCTTTTCTCATGGTTGACCTGCTTTTTCTCATGTCTCTCTTTAAGCACATGGCTTGTCCTGAGATATGTAAAAGCTTGCTTGCTAATCTTGAGTTAATGCTACAATATGAGACTTTTTGAACCATTATGGCTTTTCATATAAATGGCACACCACCCCAGGCACTTTCCTTGTACCATTTCTTGGCATTTTAACCTTTTTGTGTGTCATTTTACTCTGTTAAATGACATGGAAAAATGGCTTGGGTAAAAGTTTAAGACAGGGTGTCATTTCTCAAGAGGACATGTCATAGAATGACACTAACATTCTTCCAGAGCTGTCTCATTGAATTTCTCCTAACTCTTGCAAGCCTTAATTGATTAATTCATGCCCTAGAATACAAATTTCTTTTGATTTTTAACTTGGCAAGTCAGAGGAACCTCACCAGCCATCACCCTGAGGTCCAACGTGGCTACCTTGGGGGAAAAAAGTGATGATAGCTGCAGTACCTTTAGGACTTCTGTCAGTTTGTGTCTCATTACACCAGCAGCACACATTTAGTAATGCTGTTTAACCACTAGCAGTAAACACACAATGTTCATATGTAATGTTTGTGTTGCTAGTCACAGCTAGGCCAGTCAGAGTGATGATGAGCAAGTCTTGATTTTCCAAAACGTACCTGAAACATATGGTGAACATGTGTGCTATATGACTTCTAGTTTGAAGTTTAAAACTTCTAAAGATTATATAAGACAGAGTAATTGCCTTTAAAGGGGATAAAAGTTAGCAATCTGAAGTTGAAAGGGGTTTGGTGGTGGAGCTACACATTTCTATCAAACTTCTATCACACTTTAAATTGTAAACTCTAGTTGTATGAAGTGACGGGCTGTGGGTACAAAAGACACAAAAAAGACTAAATGTCTCTCTGATATACAGTAATTTGAAAGTTGTGTAGTGATATTGTAGTTGCTGTAATGTTATCAGTACTGAACTTTGGCAGATTTTCTATCTTTGGTGCCCTAACAACTGCTAATTTGGCATCTTTCTTTCATCCTGTTTCTTCTCTGAGCTCCCTTCAGCAAATGAAAGTTGGTCCAGTGTTGACTCGTTGTATCTGTTGCTCTGCCATTTTCCAAATTTCTTCCTCTGATGATGTCTTTTTTGGTTTCTTTGCTGAATCACCCATGCAAATTTAAAATGGCCAGTGTCTTGATATCCAGTTGCTGGCTTGCAATTTGGTGCCATAGAGCAAAACCCAGCTGTGACATCATGTTCCAAGATGAAAAAGGAAAAAAAGAACGTTGTGAATTATGGTGTCCCAGCCTTGGGATGCTTCAGAGCACTGAATGGTTTATAATGAGCTCCAGGAATGGACATGATGAAAGTCAGTTTGCCATCAAAGTGAACAAGAAGCACAGACTTTGGATATAGAGAATTGCTTAAACAAGGTTGTTGTTCAATAGATAATGGTAATGCAATGAATATGTTCCTTCTGTTTTATGTTTCCTTTTCCCTGCTGTTTTCCTTTTCTTTTTTTAATAGACATATCAAAGTATTGGGTGGAGTAGTAGCCTAAAAGGTGGGCTATGGGGCAACCCCAGTCCAAGTACCCAGTGTGGAAATAGGGTAATTAATAATAAGTATAATAATGTTGGAAAAATCTGTATTTGTAAATGTCATTCCTTGAAGTTGTAAGTTCAATTTACAAGTAATCCAATGTGACAGATTCCTTTTAGTTTGCACAATTTTCACAGTGACATGTGATTAGAATTAGCCAATTACTAGAAACTCTATAATCTAAAAAGAAAACAGATAAATGTCAGTTGAGTCATCGTATCAAACTGTAACAGATCATGTTTGGCTAAAATAAAAACATTGCATTTGCTCTTTCTCATATGACTGTTCATTTTTCGCCTGTCCTGCTAAACCCTTCCTTTCTTCCTTAATCTTTTCATCTCATTTTAATCAAAACTGTTTTAAGCTCATCTCTTTCATTTCTTTTTGCTTCCCCCCGTCTATCTAATGCTCCTTTATTCCTTTTATTTTAGATTAAATAAATGCATTTCTTCATCTTCCCTTCACTTATGTGACCTCATCACCCCTTCTCTCTCCTTCCATCTCCATCATTCACTCCATTTGTGCCTTGGCCACTTGTGTTTTTGTCTGTTCAGTGCTGATACATTTTCTGCTGAGCACTGCAGTCTCTGGAAGGTGTGGTGTGATGTGTTCATGGGTGTCCTCCCTCCCTCTCCCTGCTGCTGCTGTAGCGCTTACGTAACACACAGCAATGTGCACAAATGGCACAGATGGATACGGAGATGAAGAGAGGAAGAGAAGAGAGAAAAGAGGAGTCATCATGAAATAACCTCATATAGGTTATGACAGATCAAGAAGAGAGAGCATGTGTTTATGGACAGGAGATGGGTGCATGGAAACTGACGAGGTTGTAAATGTATGCTCATAGGTTCTATTGTTTCAAAGCAGGATGTTAAAAAAATGTTGCAGGAACATTTCTGTTAATAATTGCACGCAATAAGTTGATTTTTCTTACAGTAAATTGACCAAAATCATGCCTGTCACATTCACCGGTGCAAGGTTGCATGTTTGAAAGCCCCTGAAATGAAAGAAATAATCAGTCATCTGAGGCTACATCACCTTTAAAGTACGAGCTGTTCATGCCATTGATGTAGCTCAGACAGAAATTTGAAATTGCAGACTTTCTGTGAAGGCATCATTCGTGCTAGTACTCCACCCTAGAGTGAAACAGTTTGGTAAACTCTGCAGTACTGCAGGGTGGGGCTTGAAAAGAGCACACTCAAAAAAGCGAGAACAAATATCCATAAAATTAGTACATGCCAGCTGAGAAAACCACCCACACAACCCCCCCCCCCCCCCCCCCCCTTGAACTCCTGCGTGCGCAGACACCTTATCTGTTTTCTCTTATGCCGAGCACCTTTTACACTTCTCATGCATTCTGCTGACACTTCATCCTCTTTTAAATTGCAATTTGAAGACCCGAGTGAGGATAAATGTTTAGAGGTTGTCAACTCTGTAATCAAGCAGCAGCGAGCAGAATGGATTCAGAGCTGCTGTAGTAATTGGTGGAAGTGTTCCTGTTGTTCAAAAGAATCATCTACTCAGTGACTGGGGAGTGGAGTGCTATGCAGAGGCGTCAAAGGACAAGAGAAACAATGTGCTTCCTTGTCAGGTTAAAAGCAATGGGAAGACATGTTTAGAAAGTAGAGAAAGATAACAGCATAAGAAAGAAACAAATGCAGAGTTTGATATATAGAGGAGGGTTTTGCATTCAGGCTGTGACTCATATTTCCATACAAAACCCGAGTAGATGACAAGAGTATCAAATTATGCAGATTTGGCAAGTAAAAAATTTTCCCTTTCTGAAATGAAATGGGTGTTTTAAGAGACCAAAAGCTAAATTAAATCATTAAAAAGGATTTTGCAATAAGTCTACCCATATCTAGGGATGCTCAATATTGGCTTTTTTTTCTACTGATATCCAATATTGGCTAACTCTTAAATTCCGAAATCAAACGATGCTGATATATGCAGAGAACTGTGAGGCTGTGTCTCAGATTTTCAGAAATACAACTATACTCTGGGCCGAGAGCAAAGATCCCAAAATATCCTTAACTCAGCCAGAGGAGTTCATTTTGGACATCTGGCTGCCATGTATCAGATACTAGCAGGTATTAGCCAACATGTGGCTAATTATAATGTTTCTGACAACTTGGTAACTTAACCAAACACTTAAAACCAGACATATTATAAGGAGCTTCAAAGCAAGTCAGTCTGTAGCAGCAGCAGCTGCACCGTAGTCACATGACTCTAAAAGGAATGCTGGGATATGAAGTTCTTCCAGGATAAAGGCTGCTACATACTCCGCGAGAAGTGAAAACTTTTTTCTTGTTCTCGGGGCCACGAGAACAAAATGACGTCATTTTGTTCTTGCGGATGTGATTGAGGACGGCTTGCAGCATGTACTTGACCCTCCGCTGAGCAGAACTTTCTTCTCGGGAGCTTCGAGAAGTGTTGTGTGATTGGTCGGACATGTGAGGCAGGCGGGGTTAACACACGCTTGAACAAGAGAGTTGTCACCTCCGCAAAATCCACAGATGTGACGTTGAAAGGATAGTTTTGATAATCAACTGATCGAGGTGGTGAGAAAAATGTAAAAAACACGTGGCATTTAAATACACGGACACCACCGCGTGTGCAATCCCGTGCTGGCATGGACAAAGTTTATGGTAAATGTGTAATCACTGGGTGAACACAGTGACACGCGTGATGTCCCTGTTTTGGTGTCAGTTTACACCGCTTGGTGTCAGTAACGTAGATAAATGTATTTTCGGACACACTCACACAGCCTCTCCTCAAAAGCTCCATCCATGTCTACAAATGTTCTTCACTGTTTGTTTGGTGTCTTCTTTCTCAGGTGCTCTCACGGCTATTAGGCATTGGCGGTTTTTGTGTTGTTTTTGTTCCGGTTCCTGTTCTTCTTCTCTGGTTTGTTCCTGCAAATCAGCTATGCAGCTCAACACTGATCCCGCGGTTTCCAGTGGTATTGCTCCGTCTTTTGCGTCGAGTGACGGACCAACAAGCCCCTCAAAAATGCACCAAATTACCTGTCTTACTAACGCAGATGTGCAGGCGAAACTCTCCGTCTGTCTGCCCATAAATGGGCTTTTATACTGTTCTTTACTTATTTACAATGTTTTCATCTTTGTAGAGCAATTGTCATGTTTATACTCATGGCATGGTTGCAGAGTGATGAAAAAATATTCTGTAAATGTGGTGTTTTTGTAGCGTGCAAAGCAGAGCATGGATGACCTCACTTACAGCAAAGTATGATGGAATTGTGGGTGCAGTTAATAAATGATGAATTGTAGTGTCCCTACTGACTTGAACAGAAAGATGAAGGAAGAAAAGAACACTAAGGCTACAAATTGTTTTTTAATTTCAACAGCTATGAAATTACAGTTACTGAGTGCATATAAGCTTGATAAAATATCTGCAACAAAATGCAGCTGTTCTGTGACACAGTTGAGAAGCATCATAGCTTCATACACCAACTGCAGTCATCAGCACAGATCATCCACATCAACCTGAAATGCTGTTTCACCAAAGCATCAATTCCAAATGTTACCTGCATCATCCAGTAGTCAAAGCAGTGAGTGCTGCTTTTATAAATGTACTCTACAGCAATAAAAAGAAGGTGTGGACCCAGCCCTTTCTGTCATTCTCTATCTTTCTGTCAGCACATTTCAAAAGGACAGTGCCAGGTTTCTGCAAGCTATCAGCAAGCCAAATTTAGCTCTCAGATCGATAAAGTATTCATACAGTAAAAAGAGAGGACAGCGTAAAAGGCCTTTTCTGACATATCGCTGCAGTTACAAGGCTGCGTGTTTCGAATATCAATGTGGAGAAAGAGTGGAGACACCCACCCACAGTGGAGAGGAGCATTAATGAAATTGAAATGGGAATGAGGATGGAGTCTTTAATACTTTGAAAGTTTGTGTATGCCACGGTGGTATAGAAATTCAAAAGGCATCATCAAAGAGAATTCTTCTTTTTTAATCTTGTGATGTAAGGCACTTCAGTCTGTCACAGCGAGAAGCAGCTTCTTTCATGTCGTACATTAGAAGTGAATTAAATGTAAAGTAAAACAAGGTGATTTTGGACAGAAAACAGAGAAGGGAGAGATGGAAGTTTCCCATGTAGATTCTTGTTCTCAGGTTTTCTTCTCTGTGCTGTTTTAAACTTAACATCATAAAATGATCCCTTGGGTTTGAAGGTACACTTGAAAAAGAGAAAGAGGAAAAAAAAAAACCTTCCATCATGTTTTCCAGCTCTTTGCTTTGCCCTTGTTGGAAAATGTCAGAAACTTAGGGAAATTTGCTTTGCCATAAGAATCTGAATACACTTAGCTGTGATGTAGGTGT
Source organism: Atherinomorus stipes (assembly GCA_023101725.1). Taxonomy (NCBI): domain Eukaryota; kingdom Metazoa; phylum Chordata; class Actinopteri; order Atheriniformes; family Atherinidae; genus Atherinomorus; species Atherinomorus stipes. Next base: position 203,546 of record JALJCO010001181.1, read on the forward strand.
ACAGTTACATCAATAAAACTACAGATATTTGATAAGTATAATGCAATTATGTTGATTCATTGAGGCTAAATCAGGTGTTTTCTGTATCGCCAATTCAGATGTCTGCACCTGCTGACAGGTATGTTGGTCCACTGGGAATGTGACTGGGACAGTGTGTTTTTTTAATCATCATTTTCAACCACAATTCAAGAGCAATATTTTATTTCAATAAACTATAATTTTGGAAATTTTTGTTTATTGTTAATTTCCTTAGTTTCATGTTATTTGAATTGCTATTGTAAATTTAGCCTTTTTTTTTAATTGGACTACTTCCTTCCTAAGTATGATCACTTCCAATATACAGTAAAACAAATGAATAAATAAATGAAAACAAAAACACAGATACTGTATAGGACAAATTTTAACAGAATATAGAGAGGGTTTAGGTTGTTATAGCAAACATTTCCTATAACTTTGCAACATCACATTACTATGATATAAGTTTCAGGACAACAATTACAAGGGTGGAACAAAAAGGTGTCTAAGGGGACGACGCCCCTCCACTCTAACAGGCGTATTCTCTGCCCTGAATGAACAGCAAGACAAAAGATAAATGAGGAAGTTAAGTTAAGCAGTTATAATATGTTCACATTACAGGTCCAATTTCTTAATTCTCAATTCTTTTTAATGAAATCTTGGCAAAATAGTCAGATCTGGGCTACTTTTGGCTTGAGTGTAAATATAGCTTAGTCATGGCTTTTTAATCTAGAATTGGGGCACTGATTTATTCAATTAACTTATAAAGCTGACTTATTATTGGTGTGATCCTTTGATTCTGTTAGCAAAACAACAGTTCTTGTGGAGGTTGGTTGTTTCAATGGAATTAATCGAAATCAGCCTGTTTATGATATTTAAATCTCTACTTTATAAATATTTAGAGGCTGAATTTAAACTTAAACAAATGGTACAGCCATACTCCATATCTTTAATATACTTATTTATTTTGCTATCGACCATTAATTTGCTACCATAAGTCCAAATTATATTAACAACCACACAAAAACTGTTGTTAGGAAAAACCTATCCAGAGCAATAAGAAGCTGGAATAAGACAGTGGTGAATAAAGGTGCATAAGCTTGAGAAAAACCTTCCATTGCTGGTGGATGATTTTTGACTTTCACAAGGAGGCTGTTGCTTTGACCCACTTAGGTGAATGCTCCTGAGGCTGAGCTGTTTTTCAAAGAGGTGACTGGCACCCAGAGATGCATCTTTCCTACATTAGCGCTGCAAGAGTTTCCGAGATCCATCTCCCGGGATGCAAGAAGCAGCAGCAGAAGCAATAAATATCTTCAGTGGAAACTTCACATCACTGTGAAAGCAGTTCTGGAGTCAGACTGCATGAAAGCAAAATTTCACATGGAAATCTTTTTTCTGGTTTTCCTTTGTTCAGTCAGATCTTTTCCAGCTAAAACTGGGAACATATTTGGTTTTAACTTTGTGCTATTTGGGGAATACAGGCTAATATGCAGTTGGTATTCTGTGGCTTTTATTTGGGGCAGCAGGACTTATGTGAATGAATAAAAGTGAAGGACTGGATTTCATGTGTTCATGGATCTGCTTAATAAGACACATGATACTTGCCAGCAAGATTAGTGACTTAAAGGTTTCATTAACAGTGAGGAACATCAACAATCTAAACCTAAGATTTCATAGCAGATTTCAGTCTGGATGAAAGCAGTGACAAACTAATGCATAATTCACAACTCCCCTCGCTGAAGTTTTTTTTTCTTTTCCTGCTCTAGAAACAAGAAATATCTGCAGAGTGTGTGTGTGTAAATGTGAAGGAAAGCTTTGAATTTCACTGTAAATCTGTGATGCTGTTTGTCGTCTCCCCTCACAGGTTGCTGTGTGTGTTTAGCATAAAAAAAGATATTTTTCCATGTAACTCCGAATTTTTCTTCCCTTATTTTGTACTCTATGTAACAATTCATAATTTAATCATTTAATATAAGTTTATTCTAAGACATTCATCAGCATTAAAACTGTTACTCGGATGATTATACTTCTAGTTGCATTCAGTGACTTGTCTTATAGTGGCATGATTTAAAAAGACTGATTTCAAGGTCAGTCATGGGCTCTTTTTCTTCTCTGTGTCTCATAGGATGTCGATCATCAGCATCGTTGCCAGGGAGATCTTGGACTCCCGGGGAAACCCCACTGTGGAAGTGGACCTTCGCACAGAAAAAGGTGACTGCCAGTTTGCTGAGGAAGAAAATAGCATATTCTTCACTACCAGAGCTTGGTTATGATGTCAGAAATGTTCCCGTGGTCTTGTGTTTCAAACTCTTTTTGTTTTGTCACATCAATTGACCACCATTTCTCCTTTGTCCAAACAACCAGTTCAAGGAAGAGCAAAACTTAACTTTTTATCTCAAACAATATCAATATAAACTCACCGGCCAGTTTATCAGATGCATCCTTTTAGCTGCTTGTTAACACAAATAGTTTCTCAATTACATGGCAGCAACTTAGTGCATTTGGTCATGTAGACATGTTTGAAGTTCAAACTGAGCATCAGCTGGCTGAAGAAAGGGGGTTTAAGTGACTTTGAACGCAGCATGGTTGTTGGTCTGAGTATTTCAGAAACTGATGACCTACTGGGATTGTCACACACACCAACTGGGTTTACAGAGAATGGTCTGATGAAGAGAAAATATCCAGAGAGCAGTTGTTGTCTGGAGATTCTCATCATCAACTATGATGCTGTCATCTCAATATGGAGCAAAATCTCCCACATTGTTTAATCTTTTCTGTAAAAAAGTTAATAAAGCAGTTCTGAGGGGTAAAGGGGTCCAACCCAGTACTAGCAAGGTGTTTAACTGACAAGTGAGAGTGTAAGCATCCCATCATAATCAAGCTGAAATTAAAAAAAAGAAAAAAAAAAAAAGAAGAAAATAGGAACTTGGCTTGGAATTAGGTGGTGGGGAACCCTAATTACTATTAAGATAAAACGATCAACATGAGGAAACATTCTGTGTTAGCTTTATATTTTTGGTCTGTCTCAGGTCTTTTTAGGGCTGCAGTACCCAGTGGAGCCTCCACAGGGATCTACGAAGCTCTGGAGCTCCGAGATGGTGACAAGAGCCGCTTCAAAGGCAAAGGTATTAAGACTTTAACTGGCATTCAATAAACTTAAAACTGCATTAAATCATTTTAAATTGGGGAATTAAACAAAGAAACAGACCTGATAAGGCGCTCATACCACTCCCAGGTTTCCATATTCATCTGCTAACAGCTGCTGCATATATTTTTTATTTCATAAACTCTCATAAAATCTATTTTATGTCTTTCTTTCAGGTGTTTTGAAGGCAGTTGGGCACATCAATGACACCCTGGGTCCAGCCCTTATAGCCTCTGTGAGTCACCAAATCAGTCATGTACATGTTATTGATATTTCAGCAGGTCCAGCTCAGGCTGAGGCTGCAAGTTGTGAATATTAATCATACAGTCAAGCAAAGCTGTGAGCTTACCCAAGTGTCACTCAGAGCTAATTAATAGTTAATGCTGTTTTACTATTTAATGCTCAGGCCTGGAAAGAAACCGTTCGTACATCAGTCAGGGATGATGGTTATGTGTGTTCGTCTTTGGTCACATGAATATGGCATCAGCATATGAAGGCTGAAAATATCTAGTTCAGGCTTGAAGTGTGATCTAAACAACCAGATATGGGTGTCATTCATCCCGCTAATCTGGAGCACACCTGGATGAGTGAAAGCTCAGATGACAGTGCAGAAAAGTCATGCACACGGTGTGACGATGGTAGCTCGTGAGTCAGTGAAAAACTAAACGAGGTTTTCTTAAGTATGATTTTAATTATGTGGAACACATCAACATGCGTTATGTCTGTTCACTGCAGATGCTTTCTGGAGAAAGGGAGCTTGCTGATCAGTCAGGCAGTAAAAACCAGGCACTTGGCTCTGAGATCCTGATTCCCAATCAGACAGTTGCATTAATCCTGCTGCACCAGTCTTTGTTTTTGTAATGCTGGTAATGTGTCAGGGGTGTCCAGCTCCGGTCCTCGAGGGCCACAATCCTGCAGGTTTTCAGTGCATCCCTGTTCCAGTACCTGTACCTAACTCAAATGAATGAGTCTTTCTGCATTGGCAGTCATTCATTGGCTGTTACATCCATTTAATTTGAGTTAGGTGTGTTGAAGCAGAGAAACAGAGAACCTGCAGGACTGCAGCCCTCAAGGACCGACTTTGGGTCCAACAAAAGTGAAAACAGGAAGTGTAATGAAGTCTGGCAGAGTTTACAGACACAGCCTGCTTAAGAAAGTACAGTATTTGCAGTTTGAGTAGTTTGGAAATAAGGCCAATAGAAAGTCAGGGACATTTAAGTTTATTGATCAAGTTTGATGGTGTTATGACCCCAGCTCAGCCAGGGTTTAAAGAGAAGCTGGTTCATTTATTGATCAGTGCAAATCAAGATCTGTAACATACAGTATAAAAGAACATAACCTGAAGACAGGAGTCAGGGGAAGTTAACGCAACAGAACAAAATAAATGACTTCTCAGCAGAGTCTATAGCTGTGCTCACACGTCTTAATGCTCAGTTCCGATCTTTTGTCAGGTCAGGTCTTTTTGTGTGTGTGTTCACATTACATTTCTGAATGTGGCCTGACCACCGGCTGTGATACGAACAGCTCACGCTTCTGGAGTGACACGCATACTCAGTTGAAGACGAATGACATTATGCATGTAACGCTGTTCATGGAAACCAATGCAAACAAACATGGAGGTAACCAGCTTTTGCGGGCTCACGTTAAAAGCAATTTGTGGTGGCAGTTGGCAAATGTACGAACAGGTTTTGCGAAGACAGAGGAAGAAGAGAAACACATTTGTGATGACGTCTTTGAGCAGAACAATTGCTGCACCATCCTAGCTACAGAGGAGTAGCCTATCAGGTGGGATAAGGATGTTTCAGATCGGATGTTCTCTCTCAGATCTAAACAAGCAATGACATTAATTGCTTCTCCGAGTCCTGATTCGGCAGCTCATTCTCAGCTTAGCAACCTGATAAGAATCACGTCAGTGTTACAGGTCTGATCCAGCTCTGACTGTCATCCTGGTTCTTTTTGCACAGAGATTTCACTCGATTCTTAAATTATGCTAATATTATACACTGTAGATCAGGGGTGTCCAAAGTCGGTCCTTGATGGCCGCAGGCCTGCAGGTTTTCTGTATTTATCTGCTTCAACACACCTGAAACAAATTAAATGGCCTTAACAGCCAGTTTAAGTTCTGGGATACCTAAGACCTGCAGGATTGTGGCCCTCGAGGACCAGAGCTGGACACCCCTGCTAGATGTTGGGACCAGAGATGTAAGAACATTTGCAGTCAAAACTCCTTAACTCCTTAAAAGAGGTGCCTGAGAAGATCAGCTTGGCTGGGGTTGTGTATTCCTTTAAAATTCCCCTTAAACATCTGGGAGATTATCTAGTTTCATTTGACACTTCTGAGGTTTTTTGTTTTTTTTGCTGATTGAATAGCTGCCCTACAATATCCAGACTTGTTTAGAAAAGTTCTATATAAATAATGTTGAAGCTCCAAAACTACTTGGTTATTATTGGGAAAATACTGTATAATGAATTCACTGAGGGCTTCCAAAGGAGCCAATAAGAATAACACTTGAGTGTCATGGGAAAAAGCCTTGCAGCTGCAATATACTGGTGCTGGTCTTCACACCAATAAATGTGGATTTTCCCATTAAACATAAGGCAATAAAATTTTATGGAGACAACGAGGAGAAGGCCACAGAGGGACCATATTTATGTGATCTATTACAAGTGATTACAAGTGTTTGATTAAAATGACAACAACAAATCACTTTGCAGTAACAATAGTTGTTGCTCAAGATACTCAATATTGCCAAAAGTATTCGCTCACCTTTTCTTGACTTACTCAAGTGACATCCCATTCCTAATCCACAGGGTTCAATATGACATTGGTCCACCCTTTGCAGCTAGAACAGCTTCAACTCTTCTGTCTACAAGGTTTAGGAGTGTGTTTATGGGAATTTTTGACCATTGTTCTAGAAGCGCATTTGTGAGGTCACACACTGATGTTGGACGAGAAGGCCTGGCTCTCAGTGTCCGCTCTAATTCATCCCAAAGGTGTTCTATTGGGTTGAGGACAGGACTGTGCAGGCCAGTCCAGTTCCTCCAGACCAGACTCTGCCATCCATGTCTTTGTTTATGGACCTGCTTTGTGCACTGGTGCACAGTCATGTTGGAAGAGGAAGGGGCCAGCCCCAAACTGTTCCCACAAAGTTGGGAGTATGGAATTGTCCAAAATTGTCTTGGTATGTTGACGCATTCAGCGTTCATTTCACTGGAACTAAGGGGCCAAGCCCAGCTCCTGAAAAACAAGCCCACACCATAATCCCCCCTCCACCAAACTTTACACTTGGAACAATTGTAAACAGTCGGACAAGTACCGTTGTCCTGGTAACCACCAAACCTAGACTGCCAGATGAGGAAGCCCGATTCGTCACTCCATAGAATGCCTCCACTGCTCTGGAGTCCAGTGGCGGCTGCTTTACACCACTGCATCCCACGCTTTGCATTGCACTTGGTGATTAATGGAGGGATGCAGCTGCTCCACCATGGAAACCCATTCCATGAAGGTCTCTGCGCACTGTTCTTGAGCTAATCTGAAGGCCACATGATGGTTTGTAGTGATTGACTCTGCAGAAAGTTGGCGACCTCTTCGCACTACGCGCTTCAGCATCTGCTGACCCCGCTCCGTCAGTTTACGTGGCCGACCACTACGTGGCTGAGTTGTTGTCGTTCCCAAACACTTCCATTTTCTTATAATACAGCTGATAGTTGGTTAGTTCCACGCTGGAGTTCACTAAGCTCCTGAGAGCGACAGATTCTTTCACAAATGTTTGTAAAAACAGTCTGCATACCGAGCTGCTTCATTTTATACACCTGTAGCCATGGAAGTGATGGAACACCTGATTCCCATAATTTGGATTGGTGAGCGAATACTTTTGGCAGTGTAGTGCACATTTGATTGGTGTGAGTGCTCCACTTGGTTTATACTAGGTCATGCGAGATCCTGTGCGAGAACAAAATTAAGCGATACGAGACGGCCTTTCTACCATCTGTACCATGTTATTTAAACCTGCATCCTGATAATCAGCTAACTTCCCAGGGAAAGTGGCCTGTTTAGCCAATTATGCTGTGTTGTTATGAAGGGAAAACGGTGTCCTATATTTCCTGCACTCATTGCAATTTGTGCTTTTGAAAAGAGACCTGACTGTCGTGACATTGTCATTTTCTGTTTGTGTCTGCAGGGCATTAGTGTGGTGGAGCAGGAGCAGTTGGACAACATGATGATTGAGATGGATGGCACAGAAAACAAATGTAAGTCAAAGCCCAGCAGGAGCATGTATGTTGCGATGACTAACGCCACATCATCAGAGTTTACCAGCCAGCTGGAAATCTTCCTGGTCCAGCAGCTCACACATATTTTGAAAATGATTTTACCAAAGACTCGTTTGTCACAGAGTGCATTACAGAGCAATAAACACAGACGGTAACAAGACAGATGAAATAGATTGTTGCTCTAACAGGCTTTAGCACAACGAATACAAACTCACATCTTAAGTAAATAAAGCACTTCATTTATTTTAATCTAATCATGTAGAGTAATTAATTCAGGCAGCATGGTAAGCAACCGTGAAAGTGATGCTATCGTGATGAATTAATATCAGACAGACTAAACTACAGCTAAATCTGTTTGGAAAAAAATGTCATTTTATACTCAACAAATAGTTATCAATCTATTTTTATTTCCCATGCCATTACACCCTTTAATTCATAGTCCCACAGCTATTTCGACTAATTGTTTAATAAAAGTTAGAAACAAGAAAGAGTCGTCAGAAGAGTTGGATCTGATGGAGCAAGACATTCACAGTTAAATTAGGGCTTCATCATTAGTAGTAAGTATGTTGCATCAGTCAATTATTGTAAAAAGGAGGCTGAGCTGAAAAGTAAACAATTAATTTTACTGGTCTATCCTCATCCCAGCCCTCGTATGTCCAGCAGATTTGGGTTGTGATCAAAACAACAAGCATTTAGATGCAAACTGGTCAGTTGAAGTGGTTCAGGAATGTGATCAGGATGCCTCCTGGCTGTTGTTCTTTTTTTTTTTTGGGGGGGGGGGGGGGGGGGGGGGCAGACCCGGAGCTTGCTAGATATATGTCCATTCTGGGTGGGGTGCTTCTCAGGATTTTTCAGAAACTACTGGAGAATACGACCTTGTATAAGTGGAGAACATGAATGAATAAAGGGATGAGTTAATGAAGCGGAAATCTACTAAAAAAAAAGGAAAACAGCTAATTAGCGTATCAGTGATTTTATTGCCTCACATTCCACTGCTTTCCATCTGCTTCCCTCTCCTCTGTACTCACATGCACGATATCTCAATCCAACTGAATTACCAGTAAGGCTGCGCTTATTCATACATTTTTCTATTTTGTCAGGCAGCAAAACATGTGCAACCCCATTAAGACAAAATTTTTAGCTGCATAAAACATTATGAGGACTCACCATCACACCATCATCTGACAAGATCATGTCTATTATTCTTATACATGTATGACAATCAGGAAAAACTTGGACCTTTAAAAGCCACTGTCCTGCAGGTTTTAGACGTTTCCCTGCTTCAGCACACCTGACTCAAATGAATGGATCATTCAGGTGAGTTGGAGCAGGAAGACAGCTAAAAGCTGCAGGACAATGACTTTCCAGGACCACAGATTGACCTCCCTGCTCTCAGTGAAAATAATGCATTGTTTTAATATTTTTTAATTTTTTCTTTAAAGTGTAAACTAGCTCCCATCATTAACTGACCTCCGGCCTGTCCAACAGCTCAGTTTGGAGCCAACGCCATCCTGGGAGTGTCTCTAGCCATCTGCAAGGCCGGTGCAGCAGAGACAGAAGTCCCCCTGTACCGTCACATAGCCGACCTGGCTGGAAACACAGAGCTGGTGCTGCCCGTCCCTGTAAGACCCACATCAACCATTAAAGTCAACAGAGCTCTGGAAAATATCTGATGGCTCACATTTTTCTTACATGTTTCTAAATCCTTCTATTATTCCATTTTACATACTGAAGAGTTTTTTTTTAATCACTAAACAAAAGTACTTAAGTACTTGTTCATATCCTCTTTGCACTATGATATAAATTTAGCTCATTTGACATCAAACAAAACATTGAAAGAATATTTCATGCATCTTTGAACTATAAAATAAAGAATAATAGTGAGATTAAAAAGAACAATCATTGTTAGGATTGCATTATGTTATCATCATAATTATTTCTCCAGTTCTACCTTCTTCTTGTCTCCCCTTCGCAGGCCTTTAATGTGATAAATGGAGGATCTCATGCTGGAAACAAACTGGCCATGCAGGAGTTCATGGTCCTGCCTGTTGGGGCTGAGTCTTTCAAGTAAGAACTCTTCCTTATTCCTGTCAGAAAAATACAGATTAAGATTATTTTGCTCTTATTTCTTTAGATTACTATCCCAATTACAAAAAAGATGGTGCAGCTTCTAAAATGTAAATAAAAACTGAATTTTATCATTTGCTAATCTCATAAACTCATATTTTGTTACCTATGCACATAAACAAAGACCAGATGTTGAAATTGAGGGACATATCAGCTCAATTTGAATTTTGTTGGCACAACACATCTCAAAAGGTTGGAACAAGGACATCAAAAAGCTGGATTAGTAATTGGCCCAAGTAAAAAACAACTGGGGAGCATTTGATGTACTATTTGGTTGATTTGCAGAAGGTCAAAGCTGGATGGTTGTGATCTTTGGGCTCTCAGGTGGCACTGAGGTAAAAACAGGCCTGATTCTCACCCAGAAATCACTGCATAGACCTATTTCACTTCCTGAAACTTCTCTCCGAACAGAGTTTACCCTGAAATCCACAAATGCAGGTTAAAGCTTGTCATGCACAGATGAGGCCACATGAGAACATGATCCAGAGATGCTGCCATTTTCTCTGGACCAAAGCTCATTTAAAATGATTGAAGGTGACGTGGAAAACTCTGATGTCAAATGAAACACATTTAAAATTGCTTTTGGAAACCATGGAGACGTGTCCTGAAGACTAAAGAGGGAGAGGAGGAGAGAGGGACCATACCTTTTCATAAAGTTGGGATCGGTGTCAATTTTGACATCGTTAACACTACTGAGAATAAAACATGGAGTTGTGAGATCCTGTTTCATTTTATTTCCTTTTTAGTGTCCAAACTTGTTTGGAATTGGGGTTGTACTATTATTTACATGAAACTGAGTTTCTTATTACAATCATGTAGATTTCATTTTAAATTTGATACTGTTTAATGCACTTTATCATATTGCTCTGGACTTCTTAAAGGTAGAGTCCAGAGTTTTCTTCCTGATAATAAATGCTAGACTTGTGAATGAAATCTGGCTTAATCCACACCTCTGGGCCTCTACTCTTGTGTGGCAGTGAGTTTTGTTTGTAACTCCCCCTCCTCTAGGGGTGTAGCATTACATTGATCTATATCGAAACATCAGTCTATATCAATGTATTGATCGTAAATCGATCCAAAGACCCAATACCGACCAAAAATCGATATCAAACCCACTTTTATTATGAAAATGGCTATATTTTGAAGGTCACAACATTTTCACAACAAAATACATGTTTATAGCTGTGCAATGGATAGATGTGACACAGAGATTGTACTGCGAAGCTTACAGTTATTGTTAGGAAACAATAACCTTGGTAATTACTTGTAATATTGTTTTATATTGCTTTTAAAAAATCGATGGATCCTGAATCAAATTAAATCAAAATCGGATCGTGACTGAATCTGAGATATCGGCAGACATCGAATTGTATAACCATTGTATCGATATAATATCGTATCATGATCAAACCAGCGATTTACACCCCTACTCCTGCTTGTACTTCACCTTTTCCCTTCCTTTTAGTGTGTTCAGGACGCTTATGGGTGGAGATTGTCTCCAGCCAATGACAGAGCTAAGGGCATAGCGTTTTGTTGGGATAAACTTATCGATTGGAGCAAACTTTTTTTTCCTTTTTTTAAACATCGACTGGAGCCGAGACCAGATTCACTTGAATTCTCAATAAAAATGGCGGATGCAGTGAAGAAAAGGAAATATTTCAAAAGAGCTTTAACTAGTGCAGGCTTGAAAACCATGGGTTAATATTTGTTTGGCTTGCACCCATTTTCTAGCTTTGAAGGAGATGCTTGGGGCTGAAGAGCGATGTGACCATTAACCCGAGGGGAGCGGTCTCAGTTTGAATAGTGTTTACAATCAGAAATGGGGGAACACTCCAGACTCTACCTTTAAAACCAAGTTACTTTCACCAATCCCTCTTTCACCATCCATCCCGCCCCTTTTCTTTCAGGGAGGCGTTGAGGATAGGATCTGAGCTCTACCACACGCTGAAGGGGGTGATTCAGGAGAAATACGGCCAGGACGCCATCAACGTGGGAGATGAAGGAGGATTTGCTCCCAACATCCTGGAGAACAGCGAGGGTAAGGAAGAGCATAACTGTGTTCTAGCGACCTGAATTTAAATGCTGATCAGCTTCGGTGTCGTCAGCTTGCAGACAACAAACCCTGCATGTACAAGATAGTGTGTTGATTAGAGGGATGAGTAAACCACACTGAGGCCCTGATCCTAAAGACTGAAGGAAAGTTTGACTTTTTAAAAGCTGAGCTTTACATTTAAAATACATTAAATGAAAACTGACATTGCTTTAACAGAAAATACATTGTCTTGGTTTGCACAAATAAATGTCATCTATTTGTAAAGAACCACTATGATTTGTTTCTTGAAATGAAGTTTTTCAGCTCTGCAGCATCTGCAGATAAGCATCTCAGGCTCTGTTGTGTAGAGTCTTGACAGTCTCCAAAGTTTAGGGCAAACAGTTGAGTCCTCAACTTCCAAATCTCTTTAATGTGTCCCCCCCCCCAATGCTCCTTTCACTCCTCAGCCCTGGATCTTCTGCAGACGGCCATAGAAAAGGCAGGCTTCTCGGACAAAGTGGTGGTCGGGATGGACGTGGCTGCTTCAGAGTTTTACCGTGAAGGCAAATACGACCTGGATTTCAAATCCCCGCCAGATCCACAGCGACACATCACTGCAGAAGAGCTGGCCGACATCTACCAGGGCTTTGTCAACAACTACCCAGGTTCAGCATCTGTGTTGTCTGTTGACAGATGATGGGGGATAAGATGAGACTCCTTCCTCAAAGTCTGTTATCTTCCTCCTTTCCTTACCAGTGGTATCCATTGAGGACCCCTTCGATCAGGATGACTGGGAGGCCTGGTCCCGTCTGACGGCCCAAGTCGGGATCCAGGTTGTCGGGGACGACCTGACGGTGACCAACCCAAAGAGGATAGAGAAAGCTGCCGAGGAGCGAGCCTGCAACTGCCTGCTTCTCAAAGTCAATCAGATCGGATCTGTGACTGAGGCCATCCAGGCGTATGTCTTTTTTTTTTCCTTTGCAAACATAGCATTTGCATGGAATGTGCTAGTTTGGTTACCAGCACACAGTATTTCAGGTCATGAGTTCGTTTCACATTATTTTAGGCACCATTTCCCACCTGTTAAGTATCCAGTCTCAGTTTTTCTTTGGACTTGCAAAAAGGCATGACGGAAAAAAAAGTCAGTCATTTTCTCAGCTGGTTACATAAGACATTTAGGGTTTGCAAAACTTTTTAGCTTGCCAAAGGTTTACAGAGAGAGCTTCAAAAAAGAGAAAAAAGAAATCCAGTGTGCTGTAGTTTTCTGGTCCAAACTGCCTCGTGGATGTCAGAGTTCAGAGAAGAATGAGCGGACTGGTTGGAGATGATAGAAAGGCAACAGTAACTCAAATAACCACTGTTGTAACCCAGATATGCAGAATACCTTATCTGAATACATAAAACTTCAAACCTTGAAGCAAAGGGCTACATTAGCAGCTAAGAGCAGGAAACTGAGGGAAGAGTTCACACGGACTCACCAAACATAGACAGCAGAAGAAACATTGCAGGTCTGATGAGTTTCTACGTCAGCTGCAACATTCAGGTGGTGAGGTCAGAATTTGGTATAAACATGCATCTATGCTGCTTTGTATCAACAGTTCACTCTGGTAGTGGTGGTTTAATGGTGTGGGGAACATTCTTATGCCACATTTTGGGCTCTTTAGTACCAACCAAGCATTGTTTCGCCACCACAACCAACCTGAATATTGATGTCGACCATGCCCATCCCTGTATGACCACAGTGTGACCATGGCTACTTATAGCACCATGTCACAAAGCTCAAATCATCTCCAACTGGTTTCTTGAACATGATAAAGTGTTCACTGTACTCCAATGGCCTCAATAGTCACCAAAGATCTAATAAAGCACTTTCGGGATTTGGTATTCCCATCATGGATGTGCAGCTGACAAATCTGCAACAACTGTGTGATGCAGTTAGGAATGTCTGATATTTTTTCTTTATTTTTCATTCGTAAAAGCTTTAAAGAGAGAGAGAGAAAAAAAGGATGTCTGATATTACTGATACTACTGATATTGTCAGCGATATTGGTGTTAAAATGGGATAGCGGAAAATATCGGTATAGTTTTTACTAATAGTTTTTATAGTTTATAGTTTTTACTAGTTTTTACCTAGCTTCTCGTGGAGTATGTTGCAGCCTTTATCCTGGAAGAACTTCATTTCCCAGCATTCCTTTTAGAGTCATGTGACTACGGTGCAGCTGCCTGCTACAGACTGACTTGCTTTGAAGCTGCTTCTAATTATGTCTGGTTTTAAGTTGTTGGTTAAGTTACCAAGTTGTCAGAAACATTAGAATTAGCCACATGTTGGCTAATACCTGCTAGTATCTGATATATGGCAGCCAGATGTCGAAAATGAACTCCTCTGGCTGAGTTAAGGATATTTTGGGATTTTTGCTCTCGGAGCAGAATATAGTTGTATTTCTAAAAATATGATAGATAAAACCTCACAGTTGTTTGCATATATCGGTTGATATCATATTAAGAGTTGAACAGTATTGGGTATTGGATATCGGTTATTGGTGAAAAAAAAAAAAAAAAAAAAGCCAATGTCAAACATCCCTAAATGCAATCATGTCAATGTGGAGCAAAATCTCTGAGGAATGTTTCCAGCACCTTGTTGAATCTATTACATGATGAATTAAGACTTTTCTAATGGCAAAGGAGGTCCAACTTGGTACCAGCAAGGTGTAGCTAATAATCTGACCTTTAAGTGGAAAGTACAAGACAAACAATGACATAAAGCAAATTCCTGTTGTCAGAGATCAGACCAGAGCCAAAGAACCTGGGCGCAGTCTTCGCTGGGCTCATACAGCCTCCTGATGGAGACCTCTGACCTCGGGTCTTTGAGCTTGCCAAACACAGCTCTCCATCTTCTCCTGACACCCGTCACACAGGCGGAAACGCCTGCACGGACAGAGGCAATCACCACGTTGTCAGTCACTTGGATCATTCCCTGTCAGCCATGTTGACCTTGCGCCCCAGACGAGAGGAAGAGAAAAGAGAAGATAAGCAAAGAACAAGTGACAGGAGCTTTTTAGTATTCAGATTTGCTCTCTGTTACCTGCAGCTGGGGTGATTGTTGTGGACTTGTATCTTATATTTGTTGATCTCTCTGTGGAATACACAGACCACGTCTGATTGAATGTGTCATCAATCCCAAACTTAAAGTGTCACTCAGGGTTATGGAGCTATCAGTCATGGTTGCACATAGCTGCATTTCAGCAGCTGGAGAGGAGAAGGCGTGAGAAAGATGAAAAGATAGAAATGGAGCTGATGACAGTATCTGTGATGTATTGCATTCATCGCATGAAAATCTCCTTGCATCATTAATGTGATTTATTCAGTCGCCGAGCTGGCTGAGCGGGCACCATAAGAAGCCTGAAGCATTAGTGCACATCTTAATTTTCATGTTGTAAAGTTGTCAAATGACCTGCGGATACAAATGAATCATAATCAGATTAATGCACTTGTCCAATAAAGAGGGTGATATACACAACACTGCTGTCATGAGTGTGTGGAGAGTGTGTGAATTTATGCTGCTGTGACTTTGAATTTTATTCAGGCCTGCAAATATTTGGACTGTGATAAAATTGTTTGAATTATTGCAGCATGCACACATACAAAAGCATCTCCTGCTATTTTACCTCCGTAGCCAATGAAAGAAATCATGAAGGATCGCCCCTGCCCATCCATTAAATGTCTTTTGAGCTGACAAACCTTTAAGTCTACATATTACAAGCTGACATCCAGTGTATTATTGTAACCTAAACTTATGTATATTTAAACTTTTAATGTTTTGGTTATCAGACAAAGTAACAAAAATGCAATGCTGTCTATATATTTTTCACTCTAGTTGTATTTTGATCGACAGTATTTAGATTTAAACTCCAGTGTCCTTGCGTTTAAACTAATTTATTGTTTCTGGTTGCCACACTTCTGCAATCAGTTTGACAATAATGAAATTTGGGTGAGGATGAAATAACTTTCTCTCTCAGGTTGTCACTTTGTTTCTAAGTTAAACAAAAACTAATATAAATAAAGTGTTGGTGGTATTGTCAGAACAGAACCTATTGGTTTTAATATTTTGGCTCAACAATAAAATCTAAGACATTTTTTTATATAATTTGCAATTGATTGGATGCTGATACCAGATGAATATTAAAAAATGTACACTTAATAGATTGTGTCCTGCAGTTTAAGATGTCAGCTTTAAACCCGCTATGACTTGTAGAAAGTGGAAGAGGCATTTTTTGGTATTCATTGCTGGAAACTTTGACTTTCAGGTGTAAACTGGCTCAGGCGAACGGTTGGGGTGTGATGGTCAGCCATCGCTCAGGAGAGACAGAGGACACCTTCATTGCTGACCTGGTGGTTGGACTCTGCACTGGACAGGTACACAAAACAAACATGTTCACATAAATGATGAACATGATAATAAACTTTTAGACCAACTCAGACCTGAATATTATGATTAGATGTCTTAAATTATAACAAATGATATGTAATCCTGCATATAAGAGCCCAAAGTGTGAGGTTGAAGAGGGTCCTGGGACTATATGGCTAATGATCATTTACTGCATAGTTAAAAAGAGGAAGCCTAAGGATGCACTATAGTGGAATTTTGGCCGATATCCGATATGCTGATATCTTAAAACTCATGCGGCCGATAACCGATATCAATACCGATATTACAGCTGAAAAATAAATTATTTAATATTCATTCCTTGCGCAAAATTAGAAAAATACCTCAACTTGTGTTACTGTATGTATAACAATTCAAACTTAACTGCAGTTGTTCAAACAAAACTAATAGGATATGTGCGTTATATCCTAGAACGACCTGGAATTTCTTCTCCCTGAGAAGAGAAAAAGAAAAAAACAATGCCCAAAAACAGGGATATTTGGTAGGGGTGGGAAAAAATATTGATACACTGAAATATCACGATATTTTCATATGCTGATATCATATCGATATTTAAAAACATGGTATTGATCTATTTTACTAATAAATTGCAAGATTTTTTTGTTCAATTACAAAATCTTGTGTGTTTTTGTGATATCTCGCGAGATTTCTTAAGAGAACGATGGAATCTTGCTAGATTTCGCTACTAAATAGATCGATACCATGTTTTTGATTCGATATGATAATATGAAAATATCGCGATATTTCAGTGTATCAACATTTTGTCCCAGCCCTAATATTTGGTTATTTACACAAATGATCATGTATACTGTTCACACAGAACATCCTAAAAGAAACTGTCTTTAGAAGTTTTAAAGTCTGTAAAAAAAGATTTTTTTAAAGAAGTTTTTGGGTTTTTTAGACTGTAGAAACAGCAGCCTGATCAGTTAAATATCGGTTAAATATCGGTTAAATATCGGAGTGGCTGATGTCCAATACTCAGTTTTAAGGCCGTTATAGGCCAATACCGATAGGGGGCCGATTATACCGTGCATCCCTAGTTTTGCCCCTCACTAAATTCTATTCGCTTTTATTTCTTTACTTTCTGCTGATGAAAGCAGAGTTGTGGAACTTGGAAGTATCTTATATATTCAGACTCCTGATATCAAACCTCATCTTTCGCTTGCATATAGCTTGGGAACACTTTTATTTACAGCATCTGTAAAAACCCAGACATGCTCCTCATGTCTGTAATTTTGTCTGAGCCGTCTGCAGGTTATTGACTCTCTGTGTGGCTCTTTGTTGCAGATTAAGACCGGCGCCCCCTGCAGATCTGAGCGGCTGGCCAAGTACAACCAGCTCATGAGGTCAGTGTCATGCTGGAAAGATAAAATCCCTTTTCTCAATTTGAGCTATCACTAAATAGAATTTCTTTATGAATAATATATGACTAGTGACGATCCATATTTTATGAATTTGTGTTCTCAACTTTTACTGAATTCACTCTAAGTAAAAGTCTGAGCAGCTTGTTCTTTTTTTTTTTTTTTTCTATTTCTATTCTTCTTGAATCAGTTGGGAAATTCTTCAATGCTTTTCTGCTTTTAACCCACCAGTTAAAGCAGACTGCTACAGTATAGGCCAGATTCTGGTGCCCCAGAGATGGGGGAAGGGTTGGGAATTAAGAGCCCTCCTTGTTGGAAGTTATTATACCTTAATGTGCAAATAATATAATAACTTAGTATAAATGCATGGGATTGTACTTGAAAAAAGAAAGCTTTTTTTGTGTTTGGGGTCCAATAGAAGCCTAAAATACTGTGACAGTAATACTTATGACATCCAGACTCACCAGAGCTACTGCAAAGAAGCAGAAGAATACAAAGATTTCTGATGAGGTAGCATTCATACTTGTTAGTTCAGGTTTTAAAGCTGGAATGGCTGAGAATTATTAAAGAGTCTGCAGAGTGAGTTCAGAGATGTCACGCAGAGTTTTAAGTGGCTTGCATAGCAACTGTGAACATTTATGCCTTCAGATATGAAAAATAAAAAAGTCCTCTTAGCTTACTGGTCTGGAAACTAAATTTAAGTCTTCAAAGAGGTGAAGAGCCGTTGAAGAACTGCGACCGTTGTCACACTAGAGAAAATAGCCTGATCCCAATCGCCACCCTTAGAAGTAATCACTAAACCCTGACAGACTTAGCTGACGTCACCGCCGTGCAGTTTAAGTGTGCCTGTTCATGAGGATTTTAAATGGCCCTGCTAATGGTATAGAAAAGTGTGAGAGGGTCAGATCATGAGGATGATATATTTTGCTTAAAACAACACATCTTTTAGGAAGACAGGAAGGCACACTCTGGTGCTTGGCAGTTGCTAATGTAGCCTGCATTTTTTATCTAATGCTAATCAATTTTTGAATGCTGCATAGGTTTGTCTCCATTTTAGCAAACAGAAAGATCTGGAAAGCCATGAACATAAGCACAATAAATGCCAGTTTATGTGGACATTTGACCAACAATACAAACGACTTGGGTTATAATGTTTTATCGGGGGCAGGGCAGCAACATTTGTTCATCTTATACTGCAGCTATAAATTGTTGGCCGGTTCTAAAGGAAAGTCTACAGTAAAAAAATCTCAAGAAAGGAAGTAAAATGATTTCAGACTCACATTGGGACCATTTCCAGTCCTCAAATGAACAGGCCACATGTGACCACTGGTACTGGGCCAATAAAACCTTTAGCAGCTGGGTTTTTATATCTCTGGTAGCGTTCAGATGCTGCCAGCTGCCTTTGAACAGTTTTTCAGAGGCAAGTAGAAGAATAAATCTTTTTCACAGAGGACATTTTTTCAAGTGACAGTGCAAAGTTAAGCTTAAATATCACCAATAATAAAGGCTGAATTCCAGCTAGCTACTTCATTTTCAATCTATTGAAATTTTATTTTTAATTGAAAGATGCTATAAAGGATTTTTTTTGTTTTGGAATTTAGCTAAATTCCACCTCAGCTCCAAATGTGGCCGTCGGCTCTTCAATAACATCTCTGTAAGTGCTTATTCTTAGTGCTTAACGTTTGAGACCTAATTGGCGTGACAGGCGATATCAGCGCTGGTGTCACCCCATGTGTCCGAGCCAGTCAGAGGCAGAGAGGGAGGGGGGAGAAGAAGGAGGGAGGTGGGACCAGCTCAGAGCTGTAATCCTATCGGGCCGCCGAGGAAACGCAGGAGAGGTGGAAGGTGGAGAGACTTACAGGGGCATTAACCACTGATAAATCCTAATCAGTGCATTCATGCACACACGCCAATAACAAAAAGAAAGCGTGTTGCTTACACAGTTTGGGAATATTAGAAAACATTTGTAATTAATAGCAGTATTTACATGTCCTGCTGTTCTACACTTTTATCCACTTCACTTTGCATCTTGTCAGAAGATTTGATACGTTTTTTTCATGGGTGCAGCCCACCAACTCGTCTCTGCAGCTCAACCCATAAACGCATTTTTCTTCCGAATGTGGCTCCATTTAAAAGGGAAACAAACTGGCTGTCCAAAGGGTAGAAGATTTATTGCCAAGAAATATCATTGCAGCAAAGAAATGAGCCACCAAAGATACATTTTCTTACTTTTTGTGCCAAGTTTGTATGAATACAGGTGTCATTTAAATCCAGATAAAAGTATTTTCTAAAGTTTACAAGATTTCAAGAGTCTCATTTTAACTTTAGCTAATTTCATGAACAATAGCAAATGAAAGGCCTTAATATTAACTTGTTAACAATAATAAAGTAATTTAATAAATAAAATGAAACTGTCTTACATTTAGACACCTCTGCCATAGGATGTCCTGTTCTGCCCGCAATGCATCTTGGGATAGGATTAGCCACGAAGGATATATCGGACCGTCCTTAAAGGATAAGTTTCTGTTTTTTCAACCTGGACCTTATTTCTAGGAGTTTATACGTGCATTTACTCACCGGTAAAATTTCTGTTTCACTTTGACTCCTTTGGAAGATACTACATTGAGTTGCCCTTCGGCGTACATCCATATAATGGCAGAGATGGGGCTGCCTCTGTATTAGGCATTATCTGCAGCAAAACTCCTTCATTTCATCAATACTTAAAGTATGAACGAATGAATGAGTACTATTGTCCTGTGATTAAGAGTTAACTAGTTATTGGGAGTTTCTCTGCACTCTATAGGCTGCCATGCGTTCCCAATGTGTGCTGCTATCGTACAGCTGAGAGGAGCAGCTGGCTATCCAGACACCAACAAACTGCACTACACAAAACTGTGAATTCACAGGACAATAGTACTCGTTCGTTTGTTCATTCTACTTAAAGTATTGGTGAAATCAAGGAGTTTTGCTGCAGATAATGCCTTAATAGAGGCTGTCCAGGCTGCCCAGTCTCTCATATGGATGTACAGTACGCCAAAGGGCGACTCAACTTCAAAGTGATACAGAAATTTTACCAGTGAGCAAATGCACATATAAACTCCTAGAAATAATGTCCAGGTTGGAACAAAAAGAAAGTTATCCCTTTAAAATTGGGGAATATAAGGCCACATTTGAAGGAGCCTTTGAATCTGGACAGCCTTGGATGCATTGCTGTGATGTAAGCAGTCTTCAAATCCAGCCTAGGAAGGACATAACCCTTTGGTATGGCCCTTTAAACAGACAAAATTACTTAAATAAAGGATGCTGGAGATGGACAGAATACACCATATCCTCCTTTTGCAGACAGCAGCGTAGCCCTCAAGTACTTCTGCCCTGCATGTTTTAGATGTTTCCACAATTAAATACATCTGCGATGAATGGCTCACGCTTACAAAGAACTTTGGAGATCAAGTAATCTGAATCATGTGTTGGAGAAGGAAAACTTCTAAAACATGCAGGGCAGTAGAACATGAAAACCAGAATTGAGCATAAATGGGCCTTTAAAGGTACAGTATGTATGAATAACTGACATCTAGTGGTAAAGATGGGTATTTGAAAGAAAAACTGTTTACTTTCAAATAACTTCATATTCTAAGCACTGTTGTGAATGTATGGTGGCCATTAGTGGCCAAAATTCTCCCAGACATGAAGACGTTTTTATCTGTGAGTGGATCTAGTGGTGTCAGGTGTAGCTATGACTAACTATTTTAATGTCTTTTAAGGCATTATTTATCCCAAACAGTGCTTTAACTCCCATTAAAGAAAGCTGGTAAAGCAGTGTTAAAGTTCAGAGGGTTCTCACTTCACTCACATTGTTTTTGTCCATTTAGGGACACCGTAATAAAAATGGTGGCAAAAATATGGCAGCCTCCATGTACGTGGACCCCCAGCAAGTAGATATAAATGACTCATTTCTAAGAAAATAAACATATAACAGCTATTCTAGTGAAGCAATTAGACATCAATAGAAACACCGTTTTGGATTATACCTTAAATTTTTCTGCTATTGACCGTTGTTTTTTTTACACACTTTACCTTTAAGCCATGTTTTGTTCATCCATCACAAAATCAGTTTCCTGTATGACTGCAACGTTTAAGAGCAATTAGATTCACATTTAAACCATGAAATGATTATTTTATAGAAAAAAATTAAATGTGTTATTTAAATATAAAGAGATGAGCTTTGAATGTTTTAAAATGAAGCTCCCAAAATGGTGAACCAGGTATCAATTACCTGATTTCAAAGCCTTTCTGTCTCTAACACATAAATATCAGCGAGATAAGGGGCCAGAATCGTGCATCGTGTTCCTCATTGGACTGCACTGGATTTATTTTTATGTGAACATAACTTCATTCTCTCTTTTCCTGTCTTCTCTCCTCTGTAGGATTGAGGAAGAGTTGGGCGACCAGGCTCGCTTTGCAGGCCATAACTTCAGGAACCCGAGCGCCCTGTAAAACTGACAAGCGAATGACCCACACACACGCATGCACGCAGATATGCACACACACAAAACGCAAACTCACATACATGACAAACAAAGAATGAGCCATGTACAAAGACAGATCACATCATTCAGGAAAAAAAAAAAAAAAAAAAAAACTTGCTAAAGAGCCAAGCAAAATAAATGAATATATTATGCACTGGACTGATAGGAAGGGTGCAGATACTGTATGCACACACACATATAGAATACGCAGATGCAACACCTGGTCATAATGCACTTGCAGGAGAATACCATAAGAAAATAGTATTTATAAGCCAGACGTGCACTGTTACTGTAGGAATAGTTCATGTACAACTTGAAGGCAGGCCTGCGAACGGTAAAAATAACTGTAGTACAAACGGAGCGATGAACAAGTAGAGACTTTGTAGAAAACTTAGGCTGAAGCACGCAACTGAAAGAGATGGAAAGAAGTCCAAACGAGGACGATGCAGTTTCAGGGACCGAGTGAAAACCAGAAAACTACACACTGTAACACCTGAACACTCACACACTCAGCTGTGTCACACTCTCACCTGGACACTGGAATACCTGCACCCCTCCCTCCCACCTCTGTCTCCTTTTTCTTCTCGTCGTGTGTTTCTCAGTTTCAATCACTCCCTTCTCTCCTCACCCTGATGTGACTCTGATGATTTGTCCTTCATGCTTGAAGTCCTGCCTCCGTCTTAAAGAAAAAGAAGAGAAAATATCTGAAACCTTTGTTCCTTTGTTTCCCCCTGAATGTCAATAGAATAGCTGTGTTGACAAAGAAGAAGAAGAGAAAATGAAAAGAATAAAACATTAACAGAACGCTTGTCATTGAAAATAATGTGAAAATATGTGAAATAAAAGATGTTAATTTACAATTTCAATTACAGCCACAAGAGTTTCGTGTTTTTGTGACTGCATTTCTTCTGAATTTTTCCTGCAACACATCGGAAGTCCAGGATCAGCCACACCTCCAGTCAGCTGCTCAGCTTCCGAGTACCTGCTTCACCCTTCCTTATCCATCTGTTCATCCTTTCCTCTCATCCATAATTTCCCTCATCTGTTCAGCAATTCATCCGTTCTAACCCTTGTTAATTTTTTCATTCATTTCTTCATCTTCACCCTCCGTCCTTCCCTCATCCATCCATCCATCCATCCATCCATCCATCCATCCATCCATCCCCATCCTTTCCTCCTGTTCCCTCCCATTCCATCTTTGGCCTTGCCCATCTATTCCTCCGTCTTCATCCCCCCCCACTCACCTATCCATCCTTCCCTCCCATTCTTACTGTTGTCCTCAAAATTATTCATACCCTCCCATTAAAGAAAAGGCTAAATTCACAATAGTAATTAAAATAGCAATAAACTAAAAAAAAAAAACTAAAAATAAATAAAAATCTACATAAATATAATTTAGAGAAATAAAATTTTGCTTTTGAATTTTCTTTAAAAATTATAACTGTAATAAAACAAACCAACAAAACTGTCCCAGACAAATTAGAGCTCCTTGCTCATGACCAGTGGACCAAAATACCTGTCAACAGGTGCAAAAGTCTTATTGAACATCGCAGAAAACACATGATTGCAGTGATTGTCTCAAAGTGGTCCTTAACAAAATTTTAGCTGAGGAGCCCCATCATGCTTGTTTACTTGTTATAGGCTATTTTCTTTTTTCTTTTGTGTGTGTGTGTGTGTGTGTTTTAATATTTCTTTTCAACCACAATTCAGAATCAATGAAATAAATTTTACTTTTTTTTGTAGAAAAGTATTATTTAGTCAATTTCAACTTATTTTACTGACACTGATTTGTTTTTCCATCTTTAATGGGAGGGTATGAACAATTTTGAGGACGACTGTAGCAGCTGAGAAGTTTTTTTCATTGTCTGAATGAGGACACTAAGGCCTCTAACTCTTTCTCTCTCATTTCTTTATTCATCCATCCTCCAACTTCCTCTTCATCCCTCATCTTTTATCCCCATCTCAGCTTTTTGTCCCTTTTTATATCATCACCCCCCCCCCCCTTTTTTTTCCCCCCAGGTGTCTTAGGACAACCCCAGACAGTAGAAGTCAAATCACTGACATCCTGAGGAACCTCCACCAACTTTTCTCCTCCCCCGCCTAAATTCACGAAGGCTGCTTGCAAAAATTGTCTGATTTCTTACCAAAAAATAGTGCATGGCTATTTGTATATATCCTACAAAATACTGAGCCCGCAGAGCAATGATAAATCATGACAACCGAAATAAGCAGCCAAGACACTGTCAAATTTGTCTGTGACTTCATCCATACAATTAAACCAGTAAACTCACACTGTCAAGTTGTGGCAATTGTTAAACAATGAGCTCTGCAAAAATGTTCTTTAACCTGATCTAAAGACTCAGAGTAAGGTCAGTAAGCAAGCAAGAAATTCTGATGTACTAGAAAATAGGGATGGGTGATATGGACCAAATATCACAATATATTTATTCTAAATGATGATATGCGACACAATTATTACCCTAATTTGTCTGAAAGTTTCATTTCGCATCAAACAGCTGTTTTTTAGTATTGAAACATGTTTAGCGTAAAGTTATCGCTCCACTGCAGAGATGGAACTGACGAAACACTGGTTAGAAATGTTTGTTATATCGAAGTAATTAAAGATAGTTGGCTGATTTTATATGATTTTTTGTAAAAGTCTTGGGGAGGATCGCTTTCAGACAGGTAAACTAATAGGAATGGGAAAAATGTTGATACACTGAAATATCAAATAAAAAAACAAATAAATAAAAAAGCAAACCTATTACAATACTAAATAAAGTGTTTTTCATTTTCATTTCATATCCCGATATTTTCATATGCCGATACCATATTTCTATCTTTAAAAAACGTGACATCGATCTATTTTACCAATAAAATCTCACGAGATTTCATAGTTCTTTTACAAAATCTCATGTTATTTCGTCAAATTTCATGAGATTTAATCATTTTATAACAAAATGATGATATCTCGTGACATTTTATTAGATCGATATCATTCAGTAGATTAATACCATGTTTTTAAATATAGATATGGTGTGAGCATATGAAAATATTGCGATATTTCAGCGTATTGATTTTTTTCCCACCCTTATTAAATAATCAGGTGACCCCTTTGTAGTCAGTCGAGGTGCAGCTGGGTCATTACGAAAAAATAAAGTAAAAAAAATTGCACAACTAATACCGCAAGATAACGATATGTGTAAATATCATATCTCTCTCATGTAAATATCATATCACGATATCATATCAGTGTATTGCACAGCCCTACCAGAAAACAGTAGAATGTGTGGACTTGGTTTTATTCCACAGCCTGCTGCTAAATCTTTACTTCAACAGTTTTTGCACACACTTCAGTTAATCAGATTTGTTTAATTTGTGTTTAGCGAGAAAATGTTAATACAGTATTAGAATAATCCAAAGTAAACAGACTAGGAATTAACAGAAAAATCACGTTTTACCTGATATATATGTGGCGGATTGATCCACTTATTTTACATCAGCCAGGAAAGAAGCTCACAGAAAATGTGCATGTGATCACACATTAAAAGTTAAAAGTGGCCAAGTCAGTTATGTGCACAATATGATCAACATTTCCTTCAAGCGCTTTCTGGGACTTGCCAGGCTGACATTCATTTTCTTCTTCACGTCTTCACCCAAAGAAATAAAGGCTGAATAAATAAATAACTCTAAAAGGGTTCTAAAAGGTACCACACAATGATCTTTTCACACACTTTTACCTATAAAATCATAGTTTCAAGTGTTCTGATCCAAAATAGTCACGGAAAGTTAAAGTCAACCAACAGATGGACACAATATGAACCTAAATGCAAAAAAAAAAAAAAAGCAGCTGATAAAACTTTTTTTCAACACTTTATTTATTTACTCCTTATTTGGGGAGTTTCTGTGATCCCTCCATTAAGTGTACCTCAGCAAGTACGCACAGTAAAGCTTTATCACCTACTTCAAGTCCTTGACTCCATAAAACTGAGCTCCAACAAAAAGATATACATTTTCTCTTTGTGTTGTTTATTCAAGTAAATTTCATCTGGAACTTTGTTTCAGACTCTATAATAACAGTTTTAGTGCAGTTAGATGTGGGTGAGACAGACGTCACAGCAGCGTTATCATTCCGACAGCAAACACAAACCAGCCTGGGCAGACAGATTCTCTGCAGGATGCATCAACATACAAGGAGTAAAGATGAGAACTTAGCAGGTTTTACAGATATGGTTTGCACAATTGGCTAAAATATGAAAACATATCCTCATTCTTTATACTTATTATATGTAGTCTGAAAGAAATGTCAAAATATAATATATTTTTGGATGAATATTAATCTTGAAATCAACTTATTTATGCTTATTAATTGAACATACTATGTATTTTGCATATTAATAGATGGATGAGTCAGCCCAGGCTGCAGACACACAGCAACACGCGAAAGTCTAAAGGGCAGAGTGGTTTTCATTGGTCCTGACGTAGCAGTTAACCGTGTCTTATGCTCGTGCGTTGATGATGTCAACAAACTCTGGTTTGAGAGAGGCTCCGCCCACCAGGAAGCCGTCCACGTCGGCCTGAGAAGCCAGTTCTCTGCAGTTTGCTCCTGTTACTGACCCTGAAGGACACAAATGAATAAACAAATGTGGCTACATGGGAAATAACAGGATAGGTCGGATGTGTCTCAGATGGGAAAAATGTTTGGCCCAAATGTGGCCCACATCTGCAGTTTTGTTTGGCCTATATTTAGCCTTGACTCTTGGCGTTGACTCCTTACGAGTGTGACTGCCAGAAATCAGCCACATAAATACCACATGCGCCCCAAAAGGAATTGTTGTAAAGTATGTTAAAGCTAGCTCCTCATATTTGGACCAATTTGTGTTCTTTTCATGTAAAAATGTATTTGTTAGACTGTGTCTCAAACAGCGCACTTGAGCACTTCAAACACTATCATTGAGTGTGTTGTGTGTTCACACTGTCATTTAAGCTAAAAATTCAGTGCTCTGAAAGTACCTGGACACTGCCCTAATAACGGCCAAAAACGTAATGCAAAAGCACTTCTCGCACTAAATTGACACTATCTTGCTGATATAGCAGAAGAGGCGGGACTTTCGAACTGTTTTCAGAGCTGAATTATGGCAGTGAAAGAAGCAGTGGCACCCCCCTACTGCAGAGGAGGCTGTATTGTACTGATTGAAGTAATGTTTTTAAAATTATTCAGACATAATTACTAATCTATATGGTAGTATGCTAACAAGCAGTTCACTCCCTGATGACATTTATGATCTGGTCATTTGTTCAAGGCCGCAGTAATACCGGTTCAGTAGAGTTAGCTAACATTAGCGGTCAATGCTAGTCCGTCACTTCTGGTAAGTGCAGTGCTCTATTCGGGTCAGCATTTACCAACAATAGTGTGCACTAAAGACGAAGTACACAGTGCGCACTACGCACTGAATTCAAGTGCACTCGGGTAAGTGCGCAGTTTGAGACAGGCTAATGTAACAATTGGGTGAGCTGACTGTGGTAAGATGGCCGCCAGTGCGGAGGTTTGTAACATCCTCATGTCCTATCTAATGTTTATATGGATATCTATGAGTCTGAATATCAGATCAATAGTTTTAGAGTTACATGACAAAGAACAAATGGACATCAATTTAGCTATAAATCAAATGAGTCAAATTAGACGTTGATCATTCTATGGGTCTAAAGAAATGCATGTGCACCAACATGTAATTTTTCTTATATTTTGCTGCAGCGTCTGTTTTTCACCATGCGCTTGAAAAGCTCTATTTTTTCCTATTGTTGCTTCAAGGAGAAAAACCCTCCAGAAATACTTTGTGTGCTGTGATTGGCCAGCTGATGATGGTCTCTGTCCAGTCAGCAACATAGCAGGTGTTATGTAAATATGGAACATGTTAATCAAATCTGGTGCTGCAGCCTGTTCAGGGGCAGTGTCGTCTTTGGGAGAAAATAAATCATTTTGTCGTGGACTTTGAGCTAAATAATTTTACAAACCTTTTAAATGTAGAAACAAACATCATAAACTCAGAGGATTATAATGAAAAGACAATACTGACCTCCATAAATGATGCGCAAGGAATCGGCCACATTGTCTGAGACGTTTGCTCTGAGCCACGCCCTCAGCTTCTCATGGACTTCCTGAGCCTAAAATAAGAAAAGAATAATGATTACCCATTACTGTAGACAGTTGTTAATAAATGTTGAGATCTGGGAATTTGTTTTTAAACCCCTGAATCTTGTAACCTCTTTGTGTCTTTCATCAAAAATGTCTACAGCTTTTATGATTACGTTGTTGCCCTGACCTCAACATGATAAAAACAAGGCAGGCTTTTCTTTGCCGTGTTAAAACCATTTTAAGGTTGTGGAAAGAACTTCATCAATGAGATGGTGAGGGCCATGAAATAAAGAACTCATGTTTTGAATTTTGACTCATTTACTTTTATTACTTTCAGTCTATGAAGACTCAAGAAATTGGTGTTGATGGAAGAATTAGTTTTGTATGATTTATTTAAATACTAAGGACAAAATGAAGTAATTGCGTCAGTCTGTTACGTTTCTGACAGAGATGTTTTGTCTTACGTAACTTTACATCTTATTTTAAGTTGCATTCAGGCAGAGATGGAACCAATTTTGTTTTAAAAAAGTTCTCCATTAAGAGAGAAATGTTTCACGAAACGTGTATGTTTGCACAAAACTGTAACATATACTGTATACTAGGTCTGTAAGCAGCTCATAATCTACCACAGATATGCACCGAAAAAAACAGAAGAAAAAGACATGGAGCACGCCCAGAGACTTGACATAAACAAACATATGAAGAGGAAAATGGTGAAGAATCAAGCTACAAAGAAGACATTTGTAAGGATTTTGGAGCTTTTTTTCACTTTGTTGAAAAAAAAAAGCTCCCAATTCCTTTCCGTTAAGGAAAGATGCATGTGGGTTGTAAATACAGAAACAAAATTCTGGCATTTTCAGATGTATTCAATCGGAGACCTGGCTTGGTGTTTCTGGGCTCCCAAAAGGTCAGTTCAAGCATCCAAATGATGAAAAACTTAACCGGATAGACCTAAACTTTCTCCATGTGAACATGGCCTAAAACCCCATTTATGCTCTATGCAAGTTACAGATATGGAGCACTTCCTCCATCTTCATCATTTATGTGAGTAATTTAATCATTTTTTAGAGCTCTTGAGGACCCATACTCTGACAAAACAATTGGAGTAGTACCACCGGACACCATGGGGGCAGTGTTGAGCAGTATTGCTGATGTTCCAGTGGAAGGAACAAAGAAGAAGGAGCTGTTGCAATGTCCGCACAGTGGGTGTGTGCCATATCATATAGTGTTGTATGGTGACAATTCTGGTTTATTTTATGACATTGTTGGAAAATGTGATACCGTGATCTACCCTTATGACCCGTGCCCCACAGTTTAGATCCATTCTATTTTGTGGTCTTTTGTCGCGCAAACAGAGGAGGACTTTACGAAGGCTGCTACTTCTTGAGTGGCCATAAATATCATACGTGATATTGTTATTTAAATATTTCTTTTTATATACATATATTCTTTTTTGGTGATATCGCCCACCCGTGCTAATCTCTACAGTTTCTTGACAGTGCAGATCATCTGTCAAGTTATTTATATTAATTAAACACAGGACGTTGCTTCCTGTGTTTAACGCTCACACCTGGGTTCAGATTATTAAAGTTACAGTATGTAAGAATTAGTGACATCTAGTGGTAAAAATTAGTATTTGAAATTAAAGATGTTTTCTTTAAATGACTTCAATCCACTTTTGTGAATGTACGGTGGCCGTTAGTGGCCAAAATTCTCCCAGACAAAAAGATGTTTTCATCTGTGAGCGAATCCAGTGGTCTCACATGTAGCTATGACTGTATGAGTAACTACTTTTAATGTCTTTTAAAGCATCACTTATCCCAAACAGTGCTCTAACTCACAGGACACACAGATGTTATATCCATTCAGGGACACCGTAGTAAAAAATGGTGAAACAAATATGTCAGCGTCCATGTATGTGCACCCCCAGCAAGTACATATAAATTACTCATTCTAAGAAAATAAGCATATAAGAGTTATTCTAGTGAAGCAATTTCACATCAATAGTAACACAGTTTTGAAATACGCATTACATTTTTCTGCCGTTGACCTTATTTTTGTTACACACTGCACCTTTAACATTGCACCTGTGTTCTGCCTACTTTCTTCCTCTCCAGTTCCTCGTCATTCCCACCAGTTTGTCCTAGTTCTGTTATGCTTTTAAATTGTAATAACTTTAAATATCCCCCACATGTTGACATTACAGGATTTCATAAACACCATTCCAAATAGTTCATTTAGATTGGATTTTTAAATTTTCTAAGTTTTTCATTTTAGGTAAAAAGGTTTTTGAAAAGGTCTAAATTTTCAGGTGTGTACAAATGAAAGGGAGAGACAAATGATGATGTGTGGTATCAAAATTCTTTTTAAAATGTGCAGAAAATGAGGCATAAAAACAATATTTGATCGGGAGATGGATCTAATACAAAAGGAACAGATCTAATCTGAACAACCGTATTTTGTGATAAATCTGGAAATAGCAAAATCGTATTGTGTCTTAATGGTGACAGAATATTTCATTTCTTACCTGCTCAGGTGTAGCTGTCTTTCCTGTACCGATGGCCCACACCGGTTCATACGCCAGCACCACTTTCCCCCAGTCCTTCACATTCTCTGCAACACAAGCACAACCCTAAATTTCACATAAAAACTGAAGCTCTGACAAAATAAATCTGCCTATAAATCCCAAATTTCTATGATTATTTATGATTATTCATCTATAAAAATTGGGGGACATCTTTACGGGAGTGCAAAACCCAACTTTTTTTTTTTCTTGGTGGTCTCGTAGAACAGCGAGTCCCGTTTTAATAAGGGAAGAAAATCTCTGCGTCTCTTGAAATTTCTCCAGCAGCTGAGACCACTGACCTATTTACATTTTAAATCAGCGCGCAACCTACTTTGAGTCCAGAAGCAGAATACACGAGGCCAAAATGCAACCAGAGAAAATATCAATCAGATTATGTAATAACACACTGAACTGATACAGAAGCAAGGAAGATGAAGATTTTTTTAACATACATGCTCATCGGCTTACAGAAAATAACAATACATTCCAGTTGTGATAGTTTTCCAGCACATAGATAATCTTTTGAACTATATTTTGATTACAAGCAAGAGAATGTACAAAGTGGCTTTTGTTTAATTTATTTATTTTTCTTACTTGGATTTTCTTTATTAGGGACCATGTACAAATTTAAAAATGAATGTTTCCATTTGATCAAAAAAAAAGAAAAAAAAATCAAATTTATTTATACAGCACCTTTCATCTCGATCGACTCCTGAACTAAAATTTTATTGAGCAAAACTTTAAGACAATCACTGCATTCAGGTGTTTTCTGTAACATCCAATCGGACTTCTGCACATGCTGACAGGTATTTTGATCCACTGTTGATGAACAAGGTGCTCTAATTTGTCTGGGACAGTTTTCTTTGTTTTGGGTTTTTAAAAAAAATAATTTTTCAAAACCACAATTGAAAAAAATGTTTTATTTTTCTATATCATAATTTAGTAAATTTTTATTTATCATTTCTTTGTTCAGTTTCTTGTCATTTGAATTACTTTAGTGAATTTAGCTTTTCATTAATGGTAGGGTGTGTAAACCTACTGTATGTGCAAATATAAGACTTGATGCATTGTACCAGTGTTAGCCTTGGGCTAATTACATCTGCCGTCTCCAGGCAGGGAAACATAAAAAACACTTATTACTAAGCAGGGTTATCCAACTCAGTCCTACAAGGGCCGCAGCCCTACAGGTTTTCCATGTTTCCCTGCTCCAACACACCTGACTCAAATTTAAAGCAACTTTGATCAATAAAAGGAAGAAAAAGAAAATAAAATAAACCCCCCCCCCCCCACCCCACCCCCCCACCCTCCACCCCCCCTAAGGAAAAAAGGAAGGGGGGAGAGGCAGAGGACCAGAAGGGTGGGATTTAGGATTTTTGGATTATAAAATTATTTTTTTAGTTGTGTTTTGGTTTTTATTCTATCCCTATAAAAAGAAAGGAGAAAAATAAGATTTAAGAGTCATTGTGCAGAACTTCATAAGCTGTTGGATCCATTTAATTTGAGTAATGTGTGTTGGCGCGAGGATGGACTTAAAACCTGCAGGGCTGCAGCCTTCGTAGGGTGCTCCCCCTCCACTCCACCCACTCACACAGTAGGTGTCGTCAAGAGTCTTAAAGGAAATTAATAAATATGGAAAAGATCCACGAAAGGTGATGAATTCACTGTATCTTTGTTGACTGGCCCCCCGGGCATATCAATAATAAATACTAAAAGAGTGAATACACAGCCAAACAGTCAGAATGATAGGTAGATAAAGTGTTAACTGAGCGGGGAAAAAGATAAAACGTATCTTAAGCACAAAAAAAAAATAAATTACTGTCTTATTTACCTGCAATGACCTGTGTCTGAGCATAGACCACTTCTTCTGTGGTGCCTGCCTCACGCTCTTCCAGCTTCTCCCCGATGCAGGCAATCACACCCAGATCGCTCTCCAGAGCGTGGGCCACCTGAGGATGTACAGAGTCAGAGACTCACCTGCACGCTCAGCTGTAGCCAACAGTCAATTAAACCAAAACAGCAAGGCAAAGTTGTATTTATATCACAAGACAGTGAAAACGGCTTCTATAAACCTCATGCTGCAGTTGTGTCAGTTGTCATTTTAACTGCTTGTGTGTTTGGTCTCCCAGTATTTCACATATTTCCTGTAACACCAGGCAGTTGTTGATCTTATGTGGAGAAAATTGAGGATCTAACACTTGACTATAAACCCAAAATACCAGAGATAAAACATTTGCAGGAGAAGTTGCTGGGGTCAAAACATGACTAACCTTTTATTTTCCTCAACCTGTGGAAAAAACGATTCTGTACTAGAAAGTTTCTCACCTTTTGGCCGATCAGTTCGTCACTTTCCCCGAAAACGTGACGTCTCTCCGAGTGTCCGAGAATCACCCAGTCGACCCCGCAGTCCTTTATCATGGCCGGGCTGAAAGGACAAGAGACGTGTTGGAGGACAAGTTTTCATTTCATTCGTTTATAATCCATTCCTATTTCACCTCATTTTGTAATGATTAAAAACAAATTAACAGATAAATGTTTAAAGTCTTTGTTTTTAGAAAATGTTATTTTTTTGTTTGATCATCCATTTTTTTCCCGAAATTTGTAAGTAGGCTAAATAGAAATCCATTTTTTTTTTTTTTTTTTTTTTTACGTTTGTAAGAGAATTTGACATTTCTGCTTCAGACATAATAAAAATATCAGTTTTAATTAGCATTCATTAACAATAACAACCCTACATATACAGACATAAATTTTGTGCTTCATCTTAAATTTAAAGACTCTTTATATAAGCAGACTTTTTTTGTTTCTTTTTCAGTCATAAAATTAGAAAACAAAACAGTGAGCCGTTTGGCATCACAAATGTAAAAACTGAGCACGTGATTGACAAAATTATACATTTAATATCAAAATCCTCCATAAATGCCCATGCAAAACAAAAACCAGCAGCGGAAATGAGGAATTTTTACGAAATGTTCCTGCACTGATCATGGGTCAGTGTGTTTGTGTCAGTCAGTGGCTCAGTCACCTGATCTCTCCAGTAAACGCTCCCTTGGTGACCTTGTAACAGTTCTGGGCTGCAACCCCGATTCTGGGATCCAGACTGGACCGAGCGAAGTCCAGGTAGATGGAGGGAGCGCCACACACCACCTCTGAAAATTCAACAAAGAGCCTGGTTTGTTTTCTTTGCTTATTAAAATGTTAACATGTTTCCAAGTTCCTCATTAACAACCTGAAACTGCATAACTTCCAACAACTGCTCCTCACATCTTTCCTCAGTTTCAGCTGTCAAACGAAGGTTGAATACGTTTCAGGAACACATTTTTTGGGAATCATGCATGCTTCATCCTCAGAAAATGTACAACCAGCTTATCATTAGCAAAAGCATCCATCATGGTGTGAGGATAACTTCACATCTGTGAAGGCTTCACCAGTCTGAATAATACATCTTTATTATGCTGCCATGCTGCTGAGATCTTTTAAGATAAAGACTTGTTTATCTCAACAAGATAAGGCCAAATCATCTACAGCTTTTATTACTGAAAAGAACTGCTGAGCACCTGAAATTCACTTCAAGAAAGAAATGTAAAAATTTCACTTCCAAAACAACTCCAGTTGTTTTCTTATTCAAAACACCCGCTGAGTGCTGTTAAAAGAAAGGTTGATGCATCACTCTGGTAAAAATGCTCTTGTCCCAATTCTCTGGGACACTTTTTTTTTATTAATTTTTTTTAAATCATTTCTCTCTCTCTCTCTCTCTCTCTCTCTCTGTCTCTCTCTCTCTCTCTATATATATATATATATATATATATATATATATATATATTATCATTGATTGTTTTTTTTTAACTAGCTGTGTGAAGTCTTTTAATTTATCCCTGTGCTTTATTCTTTTTACCTTGTTTTTATTTTTTGTACAGTCCTTTGTCCTTTGTGGTTGGTACTTTATAAATAAAGTTGGATTGGATTGGTGGCTACAGCTTCCAAAAAATAAGAAGAAAATCATTTACAGCTCCTCAGTTTCAATACTTTTCATGTCTCTTCTGGCTTCAGTTAAAAAGATATTAGCTATGAGAAATTTTAACTTATTTCTGGTTTTAATTACAACCTTAATTACATTCTTTTGGAAAAGAAAGGATGTATATAATTGCGAGGGTGTAAAAAAAAACCTGGGGAGTAAAAGGGGCATAAATTAACAACTTTAAATGCAAGCTGAAGCAGATTGATAGTCTTCTAATCTCTTAATTTAGTTATTTTCGCTGCCATAAATCAATATTAAGGATAACACTACTCCAGCAATGAAAAATACTGAGGTACAGGAGGTATTATAAGCTAAATGCATTATAAGTTTCCCAGAAAAGTGATCATAAAACAGATCAAATGCTATCATAGTTTCATAATATGGGAAAGATGGGGGTTGGATGGTTTATAAATTAATTAATTAATTAATTAAATGCTTTAAAACCCAGCAAAGACTGCACATGACCCCGTAGGCTACAAAAAAAAAAGATCATTATCATTATTTTAAATAGCTGTAATTCAGAGGGTTCAAGTGGCTTAAAGGGACTTTCTAAAGATATGAAACTGAGTAAACGTAATTAGTTCATTTCCACCTCGTGAGGACAGAAACGTCAGGACTTTACGCAACTGCTCACATGACTCTCAATGTCACGGTGTCATCTGAGCAGCATCTCTGCCCCTGATTCCCACCATCCTGATCACTTTTATGTATTTCCTGCATCATCAACCATCTCTTCCAGCCGAGCAGGCGGCTGCCTGCAAACCTGCAGCCGCTCATCGGTGGTCTGTTACCGGTCTGGTCGTCCAGGCTGGCGGTGTTCAGGGTGGTGATCAGCTCCCCCAGACTCTCCTTGTTCCCGTTCATCTTCCAGTTTCCCCCCACGAAGAACCTCCGCAGAGCCATAGCCAGCTTCTGGTGGTTGTTGATACCGGGTGAAGAGAGGAGATGGAGGCCCGGCTGTTCGCTTCTAGATTAGGATAATTCCGGCTGGTGTGTAGGTCAGGTGCTGTGGGAAATATCAGCACCAGATCTCTAATCAGCACCAAACGCCGTGAACGACGGTCTTCCTCTGGTTTAGGGTTATAACAAGCCTCGAACAGCTATCGCCCCCTGCTGTACAGATGTTGTAGCCCATCCATATCTTTATCGAATAATAAAACTAATGCATCACTTTCATGGTTTTGGAGTTTATCAGAGTCACGACAGCCTAAAGAAAAAAAAAACAAACAAACAAACAAACAAACAAAAAAACACCCACACACACATACTTATAAGTGTGTTGACTTTCTACTCTGTGACAAGTTCACACAGTGCCAGAAAAAGGAAAAGGCATCAGCAATATCTTAAAGAAGCAGTTGTTGCAGCCAATCAGCATGGGCACGGAAACAAAGCCATTTCCAAACTATGTGGAGTTCATCATTTTACACTGAGAAAGATTTTTTACACATGAAGAATTTTCAAGACTGCTGCTATGGGTAGTTGTCCTTGTAAGTTCAGTCCAAGGTCAGAGAAATTGTGTAAGATTTGAGGAATTCTCAAACTCACCCTAAATCTCGGTCTACAACACAGACTCAACAGGCCTCAGCTAGCTTGTTAAATGTTAAATTTTATGTGAGTGCATTTAGAAAATGACTGAACTATTACAGTTGCTTAGAAAGTTGCAAACATGGTGTTGTAGGTATAGTGATTAGGGCTTCTTTCCCAGACTTAGGACCTAGACGCCTTGCAGTCACTGATTTGGCCATAATCTCCTCTGTATAACAAAATATTCAAGAGTCAAACATGAGGTCAGCTATCCAAAAGCTAAACACTAACTGAATCTGAGTCACAGATCAAAACATTGAGCTTAGTGACGGCAGCAACTCTACAACAAACTGGCTGAAAAAGCAAAGAATGGAGGTGCTACAAAAGCCCGGCCAAAGTCCAGAGATCATCCCGATTGAAATGTTGAAAAGGTTGTGCATGAAGAGGTGCCTACCATCCTGGAGGAACTGAAACAACACTGTAAAGACGAGTAAAAACTTCTACACAACTCTGTGGGAGAAAATTAACATAATCGAAACAAGCTGTTTAATCAAAAGACCCATTTCGTATCACACTGCTTCTTCAGTTTAGCTTAAAGGTACCATGTGAAAGAATTCCTGACATCTAGCGGTAAAGATGGGCACAGAAATTACTCTAAATGCCAA
The DNA here is from genome assembly GCA_023101725.1 of Atherinomorus stipes. NCBI lineage: Eukaryota > Metazoa > Chordata > Actinopteri > Atheriniformes > Atherinidae > Atherinomorus > Atherinomorus stipes. The sequence continues at coordinate 240,374 of JALJCO010001181.1, forward strand.
GCAACGCTGTGAATGGATGGTGGCTGTCAGTGGACAAAATTCCTCCAGACATAAACATGTTCTCATCTGTGAGCGGATCCAGTGGCCTCAGGTACAGCAAAGACTGCAGTACAAGTAACTATTTTAATACTCTGTTTATGTGTACACTCTTCTTCTATGGTCTTTTTGAGGTTTTACTTATCCCAAACGATGCTCTAGCTCCTACAATGTCAAACAAAACTGGTACTGCAGTTTTAAAGCTCAGAGGCTTCACACACAAAGTTGTTTGTCCATTCAGGGAAACCAGAGTAAAAGTGGTGCCATAGATATGGCAGCTGCTTTATGTGGGGACCCACAGCGAGTAGATATAAATGGTTCATTCTAAGAGTATAAAAATATGTAAATATTTTAGTTATTTTAGTAAAGTGGCACCATTAGAAACTCAGTATTTAATGATCTATTAAAGTTTTCTGTAACTGACTTTTTACTTTTTCACACACTGCACCTTTAATTTGATTTATTTATCTTTCCAGAAAGGTGAAATGTTGTAATTTGAACAAACAAAACTAACACAAAGAGGTGGAATATCCAAAATTTCTCATATTGCAAGGAAAACATGGTTTGTTGCCTGAATAATTTGTCTTTGGTTGAATTTCTGAAATTGCAACATTGCAACTTTCTGTAGGAGCTAATATGACACAAAGCAACATGGCATGTGTTGTTGCTCATCTGAGTTTTTATTTGATTATAATCAGATCTAATTCATATATATATATATATATATATATGTATATATAATAGATGATATTAATAATATAATATAAACTTTCATTCTTGATTGTGAAATGATTACTGTAATTCCACACTTTGGGGAAAATATCTTAGCTTTTCTATGTTGAGAATAATTTCTGCAGCTAAAACTCCCAAACCAAACAAAAAGTTGCTGCCTATCTGTTTTGTGGGGCATTTTTCTATTTTTTACCAGTGACCATAACACCACAATACAATATTTGTGCATCATTTCTGTACCTATTCCAGCCAGATTCTATAGAGAACAGTGCCAAACATGCATATTTATTATGTATGAAAACATCTCAAAGTTTGTCCAAGAAATATACAAAGACTTTGACATGGTGTTAATGCAGAACTCTATTTATTAGAAAGATTTTCAAGAAAGATTTCACCTTTATACATTAGAATTGCACACGTGTACTACAAAATGCAGCTGAGCCCGGAGAAGTAGAATAAAGTTAAATGAAAGAGTTTTTCAGTTTGGACTGCAGCTTGTCTGTCTGCCAGCCCGGCTCCAGCTTTGACCCTCACCGTCTTGGTACATCACATTGTTACGGTGAAACGGGGGAAACAGCAGCAGCCATGTTGGATTAGAGCCTGCCCGTTGTTAGCAGGAGACCCACAACAGCCCTACCATACATAAACACTGGATGTGTGCAGCCCCCCGAAACAAGAAGAAGAGAAACAAGACTGTGCATCAACTCTCATTTCTAATGGTTGAACTATTCGGTACAAATGAATTTACATGTCAATCTTCCATCTAAGTGCAGGGCTCTTTTACAGGTCGAAAATCTCAAAGACAAAAATAAATCTGTAAATCTATAATCTTATTTCAATATTTACGCTTTTCTTCTGTCATTGTCAAAAATCTATATGTGTTTGAAGATTTCAAATCAGAGCTTTTTTCTGCTCTGGTATCCTTAAAAATTGTGTGAGCTATTTTTAAAAATGTGTGTTGGATTTTAAATATCTCAACAATAGTAAAACTCTTCTGTACATACAGCAGATGCATCGTGCATTGTTTACCTGATGCCATTTATACAACCTGGCTCATTCACAACTGCTCATGATTTGCATACATAAATGAGGAAGAAGAAGAAAGAAGGACAGGAAGAGAAGAAGGCCTGCTTTGATGCATCCTTATTTTCTTCTCTCATCTAGTTTTTCCCTCTTCTTTAATCTTATCTTCACCCACTCCTCCTCCTCTCCTCCCCCTCTTCTTTTCTTCTAGAGGTGTTCTTCTCCATTGCGACTCCTCAGTTCCACAGTTTGAGGAAGCTGTCCCAGGATCCCGTGCAAACGCCCATGCCGTCGCCGGGGACGCCGGTGCAGCTCACCCTGTTGTCATGGCCGGAGAGCACACCTGGAGGAGGAGGCGAAAGATGGGGAAGAACGTAGAAAAAAGGATGAGGAAGAAGGGAAGAGCATATAAGGAGCAAAAAGATTAGATGATGGCATGGTTTGGGATAAAAGAAAATGGAAAAATGATGTGAAAAAGGTAGGAAAGATAGGGAAGTATTCAAAAGATAGGAAGAAAGAAGAACAGGCGAGGAGATGGCATGAAGATGAAAAACAAGGAAAGGGTAGAGGGAAGTAAATAAAGAAGTGCACAAAGGGTAAAGGAGAAAAGAGGAGAAGAACAGGCACAGGAAAAGGATCTGTAAGCATCATTTAATGTTGCATTAAAAAGCTGATGTAGATCATATAGAAATTCCTCTAATGTTATTGAAAGCAGGCACCCTTTAGGCAACTATGTCATCATACTGTACACTAGCACCACCTTCAGTCCAAACTGCTACAAAAAAGAAAAGAAAAAATAGAAAAAAAAAAAAACAAAGAAAACTGCTCCTGAAGGTCTTTTTTTAAACTTAAATGTATAGCCAGTTTCCATGGAAACATCAAAGACTGCACTGACTTCTTTTTCTTTGTTTTTAACCTCTCTGAATGCTGATTAAAACAAACAGCACGTACCAACTTTCTCTCCCTTCAGTGCGTCCCAGATGTGGCAGTTGAAGTCGTCATAACCTGCAAAGATAAGGCGGCCAGAGCTGGAAAGAGCCAAAGATGTGACGCCGGCGTTCAGGCTGGTGTCCGTGTAGTCGAGCACCTCCTGGTCGGCGCGGAGGTCATACATCTTGCAGGAACAGTCGTCGGAGCCTGTGATGATGGCATTTCCACTGGGGAAGAACTGAAGCGGGAAACAGGGACAGCTTTGGTTAGATAGAAGACGATATATATCAAAGATAGACCAATACATCAGCCGGCCGATATTTTAGACCGATAATTGTGTTTTTTGCTGGTATCTGCATCGGCCGATATGTCGGGAGTGTTGGCCAATACCCCCGTTGGCATAATTTACAGACAGGCATCTTTACAGGAAGATATATATATATATATTTTTTTTTTTGTATATGACAAGTTTAATGTTTATTTTTAATGTAAATTATTTTTACAAGTGCCCTGTTCCTTTTTTCCATATATATTACAAGTTTAATGTTTTTATTAAATATTTGTTTGCAAGTGTACTATTTCTCTTTTATCTATTTATTTGAAGTACTTTCCTTATTTTTCTTCATCTTAAAATAGTTTTCAAAATTAATTTTCATTGTGTCCTTCGTTATGTTAATTTTGGGGTCAAATTTAGTATCGGCCCCAAATATCGGCAGGTTTTATCGGCCATCAGCTAAGTTAGATGAGAAAATAATGGTATTGGTATCGGCCCTAACAAATCAGTATCGGTCGATCTGTAATATATATTAATAGTCTTGTTGCACGTTACAAGATCGGTGCTTGGAGGATAAGGGAAATATGGGTGAATTTGATCATTCATCAATATAATAAAAGTGTTTAATTTGAATTTACATAAGTTCACATATAGTTTACATAAATCTCTTCACTATTACTGTCTAAAAGGCTTTCCTCTCAATATTTTACTTGTCTGATTCAGTCATTAAATACTGATGCAGAAGCTCTGACAAACAGGTTATCATTTATGGTGAGTGTGTGTGGCTTTCTCGGATCCTCACAGCAATGGCATTGATGTCGCTGGTGTGTCCAGAGAAGGTCTGTTTGCAGGTTCCGTCCCTCATGTCCCACAGCTTGGCCAGAGAGTCGCAGGCTCCAGAGATGAAGGTGTTCATGTCAGGGGAGAGGGCCAGCGACATGCAGTCTCCAATGTGGTTGGTGAAGATGACCTTCTGCTTGCCGGTTTCCAGGTCCCACAGACAGCTGGAAGAAAGAGAGGAAAGGATGATAGAGGGATGAATTTTTGGGTAAAAGATAAAGATTCTTTGGAGTGTACCAGCTGATGTGATGAAATTTGTGATGTGTGTCAGCTTTTTGTTTATACTGTGTGACGTCAAACATTTACCAGTTAGAACAGAAAATGCCAGAACAATGCCATAAAGACAAATATTCAGTCTTTCTCTTTTAAATAGTTCATTTATACCAAAAAAGTGTAACATATAGACATCTTAAATTAGTATTAAACAAGCTGTATATGAAAGTTTTGCTGATACCTTAAGTAGATTATTTCCTCAGAAAATACCACATTATATTTAATGCAACTGTGATAACATCTCTGGATTTTTTTTTCCAATGAAAGCATTTATGGTCACAATAAAGTTGTCCAAAAACTCTTAGTTTCACCCCCCCCCCTTTTTTTTTTTTTTTTACATTTTGAATGTGTTGTGATCTGTTTTGCCCACTTTAGCATATCATGTAGCAGTGTGGGAAACACTACTGCAGCTATCATTGTAGCGATGCCACAGTAAAACAAGGTCAGTTCCACAGTTACATAAATTAGTTGTATATTACAAGTGGATAGTATCCCAGTATGAGTGCTTTCTTTACAACCTTCATAGCGCACATTACACTAGGTATGTTAAGCTTGCTAAGCTAGATAAGCTAGACTAAGCTAGGCTAAGCAGCGTTTACTTTTGATGTCCAAAATGCACACATGGAATGGGCTGTATTTGAAACCGCTAATTACAAGCACATACTAATTTAGGCAAAATGGAGCATGCAGTATTCCAGGGAGAGAGAGAGAGAGAAGAAAGAGAAAGAAAGTAAGAAAGAAAGAAAGAAAGAAAGAAAGAAAGAAAGAAAGAAACAAGCTGCAGTTTGCCAAAACATCTGTATTGATTTAGAAAAAACTTCCAATATGCATTGATACAAGTAACCTTTCTAAATTTATGTATTCTCTTGCTTAGTATAAATATGAATATTATCGGCCAAATTTACCCATGCATACAGTAGAATAAGATATCATAGTTTCAGACTTAAAGCTACTGTATCAAAAACATTGAAAGGTACATCATGCATGCTGTAGGCTATGCATTTCACTGATATCAGAATACTTGTTAGAGTTATTGATATGTATTTTGTGATTGATTTTACACCTAATCATAAAGCAATCGTTGTTTTCTGACAATGTTGAAGCATTTCTTGACTAATTCCAGTCTGAAAATGAAAATCAGAAGTAGAATTTATCCTTTAAAGCTGCTCCATTGGCTGTAACTCAGTGACTGAAATTATCACGCTTCTTCTAAAGTCTGTCAGTGAGAAAGTGGAGATTTTTCTCACATGCACGATTATTTTTTTTCCCGTTTTTTCAGCCATACTGTAGGATTATTACAAGGAAACCCAAAATGATCATTAATAAACCCACCAGGTGGTGTCACCGGAAGCTGTCAGGATCTCAGTGTCACTAAGGAAACGGCAGCAGGACAGGTAACCTGGGTGGGAGAGAGGATTTTTCATCATCTCAGGTTAACAACCATTCCAGCTCCTTCTTTGATAACTTCAAGACATTTAAGGAGGCGGGACGGCGTCTCCTCACCTGTGTGTGCATCCAGCTCCCTGAGGGTCTTGGGGCTGGCAGCCTTGATATTGTAGACTGTGCAGATGTTATCCAGACCACCGCTGGCCACAAAACCACCAGAGGGGGCAAAAGCAACACTCATCACCCAAGCAGACTTTAGTGGAACAGCAACCAACTGGGAAAGAAAGTTCAACTGATTAATAACTTCCTGCTTGCACAGAGTTAAGGTTGAACTTATAAAGGCTGATTGAAAGTGTTTGTGTTCTGTAGAAAGTCTTAACATTCGAGAACACATTTTTATCCCTACACTTGATCTCATTTAGCTCTTTAATTTGCAAAGATTTCCAGTTAATCAACATGGCCAGATTGCAATTGCTCAATTAAACCCACAACTACCCTAAAATGAGCACTTATCAAATCATGGTAAAAAGGAATTTAAATGCAGAGAAAAACTATGCCTAGTTTTAGTTTTTAAATAGAAACTAAAGAAAAAATCAGAGATGGAGTGGGTTTTTCTGCAGAAAGTTCTGTTTTAACAGGAGACATTTAAATATTGTGGAGTCAACAGGACTTCAACTGAACTAAATCAAAGAAAATGTTTAATTTCATGTAGGCTACTGAGTCTGAGGACAATTTACCAAAATAGACAAAATCACCAGACAAATAAATTGGCTAATTTAGTTATCTACCTCTTGAACTGAAGTTATTATCTGTGGCTGATGCACTTCATAAATCTTATTTCATATAGTAATACCTTGTTTCCTGTGAAGGTGTCCCAGACGAGCAGCTTGCCATCCTGTGATGCACTGACCATTTGCCTTTGAGAGGAAGAAGACCATCATTTTACAGGTATGTGAAGCAGACTTAAAACTCTTGAAATACAATTTCTTCTCTATAAAAGGTAAAAACATGGTGTAGAAATTTTGCATGTAACAGCAAAACATGGGGAAATGACAGTTAAATTGGACTGAAACTGCTTTTTGCAGCTTCTTCTGATATATGAATGGTGCATCTTTTTTTTTTTACATGTCAAGCATGTGTGACACACATTAGCAAACAAAGAAGCTACAACTATGTGACCTGAAATACGATGCATTTCCAAACAAATAAAAATGGAAACGAACTAAATTAGAATATTGATCATTCTGAGAAAAATTAAATTAAGTGTAGTTTTTGTTTATCTTTTACTCATTTATTCATTTATTTTTAAAACATATTCAGCTTCTCAGGCTATCATCAGGATAAATAACAATAACTAATTCATGTTTATGGTGTATTATTTAACCTGTATAAGGTTCTGTGTTGTTTGCATGAGAAAATATTGCAGAGTTTGTGAGTATCTCTCCATGTTTATTTCCAGACACTCATATTTTAACAAAAGTGTTGAGGTAATTTATTGTATTTTACATCTTAAATGAAATCCTTTTGAACATAAGGGAGATTGCTGCACTTTTGTTTCCTAAGAGCCAAATAAAATGACTCATTTCCTGACAGAATTATTATGAAGCGTGATGTTAATGATCATGTTTTTCCTCCCCATCCTCATCCTCACCTGGAGTCTGCTGACCAGTGCATGGCATATATTTTGGCCAGGTGACCTTTGAGCGTCTTCCTGAGCTTCAGCTGGACCCTACCCACGGCAGCCACACCACCTGCTGCCTTTGACATGGATGAGTCGTTGACGCCCTTACGAGCCGTCTGGTGGCCACACAGAGAATTACATGTCAGATGGAGAGCAGAGATGAATCTACTTTAGTCCCTCATTTTATTTTAGTCTTAAAATGTATTTCCAGTCATAATAACACAAATCTAACACAGTTATGATAATAAACCAGATGGAATTACAGCTGTTAAGGTGGTTTTATCTTTTCAATCAAATGCTTTCGTTGTGGTTGAGGGGGGAAAACATTATTTAAAGCCAGACTGGACAACTAGTAACTCCATTCAGGAAATACTCACCTCAATCTGTGTACGGAGGGCATCGCACTCCTTTTTCAGTGCATCCATTTCAGCTTTCTCAGCTGCCATGGCAACGGTTGTAGCGGGATGTTACTGACAGGAAATGAACAATCACTTTGTAGCGGCAGAGGGGGAGAATAAAGACAAAAGAACAGAGAAAATAAAAACTTTAACCCATCATTTCTCGGGCAGAGAGACAGAGCAGCCAAATTCCTCCCACGTGACCCCGGCAGCTTGACACTGCAGTAATTACACGCAGGTACACAGCGATCCAAAGAAGTGTCTAAATGATCACTCAGTGACCCTGATTCCTCAAAGTAGAACACTTGGATTGCCGTTGCACCGTCAAGTTTGCAACAAAGATTAGATGCAGCTGACAGGTGTAATCTCACAGTCAAGTTGTAATACTTTGAACTCACATGCAGGACAGCTATGATACAAAGATGAAGGAGGGAGATTAGTGAGTCTAAGAGAGGCTGTGATAGAGAGCAGAACGTCTTATGAGAAGTAGAAGGGACAAGAGGTGAATGGAAAAGAAAGGAGGAAAGATTTGTATAATATAGGAATGGTTGAATAAAACAAGCTTCTTTTAAAGTATTAAAACACTGTCAGCTTTTTTTGTCAACTGAACATGTTTTCTTTTATTTGTGCATACACAAGTGTGCATTAAATAGTTTTCCCATTTCACTTCACTTTAATTCTGTTTGGGGCCTCTTTGCAAACTGACTTGTAAATTATGCATCATCAATGAGCATCAAGTTTTAGTGATGGGTCTCCTGTTCATAAGTTTACAGCGCAGGAAACATCTGGAGGGTTATGTTTTCTCTTTGGTTATTCAAATCTTTTATTTTCACATCATTTAAATTTAAGCCCAGTATGCAGTAGTGTAATGTATGTGTCTAAGACTCTGTAATAGGATAGTGACGTCAGGCTAATTCAGTGCTAATTACTTACTTGCATGACTCTGACGATAGTCAAGGGATATTTTCATAAGTCAAACCCTGCACTTCCTTAGATCGGGGGCTATTACTAATAATGCTAACAAGCATTCATTCTAATTTAATAAGAAGTTAGATAGCAGCTGAATTTAAACAGCAACATATGCAAAACATTCTGTATTTCACGGAAAATTGATATGCTGTACAGCAAAATATGAATGAGCACAATAGTTTCTGGAAAAATAGGCTTAGAAATTGAAAATTGTATACAAATTTCGTATTAAGCCTGAACGTCTCCCATGAAGTTTCAGGATGTTTCACACTAAAAACTCCTGGGTCAAAAAGGGACCAACTAAATTCTGGGTTACTTCAACCCAGAAAATTGGGTCATTTTGTTTGACCCAACTTTCAATGAATATTGAAATATTGAATGTTTGACCCAGAAGTTGGATTATATTGACCACAATGTTGGGTTATTTTCACCCAAAAGTTGGGTCAACAACCCAACAATCCAAATGTCTGGGTTGGAATAATCCAGAAATTAGTTGGTCCCTTTTTAATCCAGCAGTTTGACCCAGGAGTTTTCAGTGTGTGTGTATGAGCTTGAAGCTGTGACAGGAAATGGGGCCGAGGGTGGAGGAAACGGGAGGGGCGGCAGCTCTGGTGGTGAGGGGTTTTGGGGTGAGTCTCTACAGGGCTTTAAATCCCGGCAGGAGATCTGAAGGGAAGCTTTACCACTCAAATCTCCTGTCATCCGATTACTGACTGCTCTTTACCTAGGGATCAGTGAAGGAAGGAGGGAGGGTGATGTGGACGGCAGAAGAAGAAGAAGAAGAGGGTCTTTTACAGTCAGAAGCACAAACAACTTCCCCTCTTCTTTGCAGTTCTCTTAATTCAACAACCACATCTCTGATTCTGCCTTTAAACTGTCATTTAAGATATTAGAGCAAAAAAAAACAAAGGACAACCTTGTTTTCCTTTAATAAAGGAAGCAAATCTTTGCAACAGAAGCCGAACAGGTGCAGAGCTGTTTGAGTTTTGGCCTTGTGGACAGATTACAGCTGCCACGCCTGAGGCAACAATCCTCTTTGGCAGCTTGCTTGCAATGCAAAGATCACCTTCAAGAAGGCAAGGCAATCACTAGATGCAGTTTTTAAAAAGAAAATGCATCAAATCTGTGCTTTGAGGTGTATTTCCCAAGTATTAGAGTCTTGGCTGAAGAATGTCCACATTGGAGTCGCCTTTACCTAAAAAAAATCAATAGCAATCCAAAAGAAATGCAGCTGCATTTCATTGATTTAAAGAGGTAGCTATTTTTTTTTAAAAGAATCAAGTCATATCCATAATGTAGATGTTGTCTATAAATTGTTTTGTCTGCAAAAGTTCATTTTTTGTTTCACAGCTAAAAAGTAAAAATCCACTTGTCTCACAACGACGCAGCCTTGAAGTAGATCCCAACTTTATCCAATGTCAGAGGAAGCACTTGCAGGGAGGCATAAAAGTAGAAAACCCACCTTTTTCCACGTACAACGCGGAACCTTTATTCTCTCTTGCACCTGTGCAGCTCCTGGACCCAGACACCTCTGGCTCTCTGCTCCCCTCTCAGCTCCTCTTGGATCTCCAATCCCGGGTTGCACAACCTGCTCGCTGGCTCCTCTGATGATCTCCCCCGTCAGACTGCAGGTGTAGCTTTACTTGTGAAAACACTCTCTCTTTCTCCCTCCCTTCCTCCACAGTGAAGAACAGATGAGGATTGGAGGGGATGAAGGAGATAAGGGATGAAGGGATAAAGCTCAAAGATGGAAACAGAGAGGGAAGGAGCGAGACGGAGAGAAACAGGGCGAGAGGAGAGTCAGGTAAACTGATTGGGAGGAGGAAAATCAGGTTATGAGGTCAAATGACAAGAGCAGGTGAAGAAGTGAAAGAAGATGGCAGGAAGAAAATGGAAACAGGTGGATGGGAAATGGGAGAGTCTGCGTTAACCATGGGAGTTACACCTGTTTGTTCCAGAGGAGGAAAAGTTTCCCAAAGTTAGATTTATTCCATCTGAATAGCGGGAACATTTTATCATAAACAAAAGGAAAGACAAAATAAACACTCCAGTGAATTTTTGTCAACCATCAAATCTTTGCAGATACTGGTCTTTGCATTTAAAAAAAAAAAAAAAATCAGGATGGGGGGCAATAGGATGGATGGTTGGTAGCGGAGGTTGACAGGGGGAATTGGTTTGGCAGAGCTAATAAGCTGAGCCTGCTTAATCGGAGTTTAATGGGATATCCGGGGACAGGCAATCTCGTTAGGGAATTAGAGCAGGTTAGGTTAAACGTGCGTCACACCTGATACAAAGCAAAGGTTGGGAAGAAGGATGGATCAAAAGTCAAACGCAGCATTGTGCCTCAAAATAGGAGGTGAACATTTTTGTGAAGCTTGGCAGCCCCCCCAAAACTTAAAGAGGTACAAAAACATTGCAAAGAAAGAGCGAGTTGAAGCCGTAGAGGCTCTAAATCTGATCTCCAGATGCATCTTGCTTCTCAGGATCCCAATCCTGGGTCTGAGGACCCCCTGCTCTGATGGTTTAGATGTATTCCTGCTCTAGCACGTCATTCAAAGGTTTGCACAGCTCAATACACTTACACATAGTAATGACCCATTCTTTTCAATCAGATTAAACGTGCAGCACTGGCGGGTCTGAATATCAAAATTTGGTCCTCGTTAATGAAATTCTAAAATTAAAAGAGGGAGGAGCAGGAGATCACATGGTAGAAGCAGACAGAGCGAGAAGGGAGGTTTGGGCTGGGCCCTGATATGAAGCAGCTCAGGTATTGGTCTCCCAAGAGAGATGATCCCGTTTGGTCCACCCCTTTGACATCCTGTAATCTGACTTGCAGCATCAGAGGGGATTGCCATACTTTCTTCCAGGAAAAGTGGGTGGTGGGGGAATTTCAAACTAATGATAATTAGATCACCTGTCTTTATTAAGGAGGGGTGATACCAGTCAGGATCAGGAGCTTGGTCTCCCACTCAACAACACTGCAAGTAAATGAGGAAGGTTGGCATCCGGGTCTCCACATGAAATGGGATTTCCTGCTAATGCTCCTTTGGCAAAAGACTTGTCTGTTTGCTGGATATTTTACTCATGATGCATTAAAGGAAGCTTGAATGTGCTAGATGATCTAATGGAGTGTTTCTCAGTTTCAGTCCTCAAGTACGCTGCCCTGCACGCTCTAAATCTTTTTACACTTCAACACCCCTGGCTGAAATAAATGGCTCATTAGCAGGCTCAGCAAAGAACTTGATGAGGAGATCCATGAATCTGACTCAGGTGTGTTGGAGCAGGAAAACATCAAAAACAGTCAGAGCAATGCTACCTGAGATCTGGAATTGAGAAACTGATGTAAAGTATTTAAAATACACCAAATACAGTTTTTTCTAACATCCCATTCATCATGTTCAGCAGGGTGTCTTGAACCATGACAGAAATATTGCTGTGCATGATTAAAACAGCATACTGAAGGGATCAGACATTGTTTGAAGATGATTCTGGTTCTAATTTTCAGCAGCTTTGTGACCACAAGCAACTCTTTGCAGATTACAGTAAACCACTTAATCTGATAATTGGAAAATATCAGTGGAGCTTTGACAGACATCCAGGGGTAAAGTTCTGAAATGATGTACACAAGATACTGTATTCACATGTCCTATTACAGGTAGAGCTGAGCCACAACCAAAGCTGCCAATTCATTGGTCAGTCTATGTTTCTGCCTTCATCTATGGTCAAAAACTGTAAAGAATGATTGAAACAACAAGATTACAGGAGGTTTTTTCACATCTGACCCAGATATCTTCATCTACATACTGTATAAAAGAGAAATGTGTCAAAGTGACAGTAGATATTGAAAGACAGTTTGTGATTGTGAGGTTTATATGGTACACTCTCAAAAATAGAGCGACGAGACAGGAACATTTCTGTACCTGGACCAGGACTGAAGGGTACAGAAATGTCTTTCAAAAAGGAACACCCCCAGCGACAAGCTTTGTACCTTTTTAAGTACAAATTGGTACCTCTATTATTGAGTGTGTAAGAAGCCAATGAAATTCCAGGCAGTTACTAACATCCAGAAGGGGTCTCTAAGGAGCTTTTCCCTATGAGATGAGGAGTTACAGACATTTCCAGGTGTGAAAGGCTGGACTGGATCCAGAACACAATGAAGGCATGTTGACCAGCTGACTGGGGAACACCTATCTGCCCCCTGGTCGAGAATAAGATAAGCGGTCTCTTCCTAAAGCCATGACTGTTTTCTAAACCTGACCATATGATGCACACTTTTTAGATGTTCTACATGTCATAAAGTGGCAAAACTGTTTTATTGTTTTTTTTTTTGTGTTATTAACTGAAAGTGGAAAAATTGGTCCAAGCTTGAGGTTGAAATTGGCCCCATGACTGAAAGCATTGGGCAAAAATGACACCTTCCACTCCCTCTAACAGGACTGAGTGACTTTTGCTGTATTTTCCTCTTGCCAACTGTTGAACTAGGAGTTAAAGGGGTGATATTATGTGCAGCGGTTGTCAAAGGGGCATGGATCCAAACAGCTTTATGGGAGGCTCAGTGGATATGAAGGAATGTTATATTAGTAATTGAATAAGTAATCAAAATGAGATTGTATAGGGTTCTCAATGTGTGAGATTATGAGAATGATAATTATAAGAATAATTTGTGAGAATTCCTTATAAGCATCTGAGAACTGAAGGGGCATCTGTAGGGGGAGTGAATGTTATTCCTATTTTTTATCAATTCTTGATGTTGAAACCTTGTGGTAATATCTATAATACTTATAGGTAATAATAATAACCAATTTGGCTGTTTTGATTGGACTATGTGTTGGTCATATATGAAACTTGAAGGAATTATACAATAGTTACTGAGACCTATGCAAGGAAATTAAGCTGTGGGTAAAAATATAAATTAATTGATGCATCACAATATTTCCCTGTGCCATTCAGTATTGATATGGCAAATCCTCTGAATCCATTCACCTCCTGACCTGGGAGGCGTTGTGCAGGTTAATTACATTGTATTGACAGAGGCAGCGTGATATTAACAAAATGGCAACTACTTTTATTTTTGGATGTTATATTACTCAAAAATTGGAGGTGACAAGCTACATATGTTCACATGGGCATGAAAGTAAATATTTATAAAATTGACAACATTTTCTTCTTTTAACTGAATCAATACTGAAACATTTAAATCAATATTGAACTGAATCAATATTGAACCCAACCCAAAGAATTGGAATCAAATTGAATCATTAGGTTCTTAAAGGCCTCCTTCCACTGAAAACCCGTTTAACTTGCTCCTTCTGAAATACGGAGGGTTTCCCCTTGTTTACTTACACATGCTGACTTGCTAGCATTGCGTTCCCCCCAGTCGGCTGTGCTTTCTCATCAGAGAAACAATACGAAGAAAAGAGCGAATCGGGAACAGCCTCGCACTTCTACGTCACATTGCAAATAGCGTATCCCACGTGGGGTTTATATCTGTCCATTGGAAGGCAGGTAACCCTCCACTACAAACTAGAAGTAAAGACTGCACGACTGTAGCTTCGGAGTTGAGAAGCTAATTAGCTAACTGTTTGTTAGCATGGCGGAACAAACTTGTTTGTCGGCTCTATTTCTTGTCTGTAACGAAATAAGAGCGGAGGGCGGAGCTTCCTTCATACACTGATGGGAGCCAGCCAATCAGACGGAAATTCATGAGAAGGACCCGGAAAAGCTGCCGTTGGACCACAAGCCTCTCTTCCAGTATACAAACACAGCTGGATACAAAGATACCAGAAGGTTTTTTTTTAAACAGAAACGATGCAGAATGCATTCAATAATGATGGAGAACACAGAAATATTAATGAAATGACCATGGAAGTACAAATTTAACAATACCCAGCCCTAAATGAAGTTCAAGATGGAAGATGCTTTAGGTATTTAATTTTAAGGCCCTTTTAGGCCCTTGACCTTGAGCGTTTCAGTAATTCATGAAGGTTATTTTTATTTTTTTTTATTTATGTACTTATTTCGTCAGAAGATGCACATTTCTTCAGCTTATATTTAGCAAACGGAAGCACTGGATTTGTATATTTTAAAACCTTATCTTGTGAAATGTTTGCATGAAATGCAACTCTGTGCTATTTTAGATCACACAGACTATTTCCATCATTTTCCTCGAGATGATCAGATTCAGAAAGAAGTCATGTTGTCCCAAAAGATGTGAAGTTGACACTGGAGATTATCCCAGAACAACTGATCTGCTAAAAATTTGGGTTTCAGTCTGTGGGCTTGTATCTGCATGTGGAGGAAGCCTTTTGTTTAGACATTGAATTTGTGCAGGCAAGTCAATACATGGGAATAGCTTAGACTAGTTAGGGAAACTAATTTTTCTTAAGAAATGACAGTTTCAGCAGGATTGGACACCTTGAGAATTGCAAGGATAGCAGCATTTGCTCAGCAAGTAGCTCAGTGTTTGCACGTTAGAGCACTTTCAAGTGGAAATCTGAAGTCATGAGATCAGCTTAACTGTCTTGTTGACATTGTTCCAACTGGTTGTTCGTCTGCTTAAGACGTTGAATTACTTCTGAAATGTTTACATCCTTGCTCAGCTACTGTTAATGAAGTCTAGTTTCCACAGTCCAACCCAGACTATGGTTTCCTCTAACAAAGACTTTTGGCTTCACTTCCATCACTGTGCTGTTTTTAGGAACTGATGCAATGGATTTTGGCTAAGATCTAGTGACATCATCACCAACATCAGAGTTAAAGAAGTTGTTGGCCCCATAAACTCACATTACAATGTTTATTTTTAACCGTATCAACCTATCAAAGCTTTATTGACATGGCAATTTCTATACAGATTATTCATATTTTAAAATTGTCTATCGCTAACACTGGGCTCACGCCAAATGTTTTTCACAATCTCACACTAAAAACTGAAAGTCTTTAAGTAAATCTGTGTAGTTTTACTAGCGACATGGCGTGCTCCTGCGGTCAAAAAATGACAAGAAAAACCTGTCATACACAAGAACTCAAACTCCAAACGTCTGGATGAGAATTCAGGAGCTCACTTTTGCATTAAATATAGTTATACATAGCATTCCTGCAGCTAGCTACATTGCTAGCTGCAGACTAGATAAGTAGCTGTGTTCCTTATCTTATTAGTGCACGCTGAGTAAACAGCCAGAACATAATCTAATATCTGCCTTCATTTTGACATCTCATTTCACATATTAAAGCTCTGCTAAAATGTAGCTTAAAACCTTATATTTCACTCTTTTTTTTTCTGAAATATCAATCAATGCTGAATCTTTGATGAAGTGTGTGCATCGTCATGTAATTAATTAATGAGTCTGGACAATGTGTCAGTGATGGTTTTAGTCTGCCAAAATATATAATGCAAACAGGAAATGAATATGTGTGACTTTTTATTCTCTTGTATTGTATTAGGGACTAAAATTAGGTTCAAAAGTCCAGAGAATAAATCTGTCTGAATTTAGCCTTTTAATTTTGTCATTCACCTTAATTCAAGTGGTGATCATTTTCTGTATTTTTCCTTTCTCTGATCATTTTTGGTAACATATGTTTCAAGTAGTGATGGGCAATACCAACATTTTTCCTGTTGATACGATATGAGTAGTTTATGGTACGTTTTCATCAATATTGATACCAGTACATTTTAACACATGATTGTACAGTTTGCATTCATGTCTTAAATGCAAGGGCAATATTTAATATAAGTAAAACTACTGGGAAAAATGCTTTTAAAGCAATAATAAAGTATATTTATTACTAAATTAAACAAAAATAAGATTAAAAACTTCTTTCAATTATTAAAAAACTTACTTAGATTATTCAAGTTAGATTATTTAAATTTCTTAAGTGGGAAATGTTCAAATATAAAATGTAATAGTAATACTATAAACATACCAAAACATAATATGCAATAACCTGCATCAAACCACAGAGAAATAACAAAACATCTTCATCATCACTAACAGAAGCAGCATCATCATTACAGAACATCTAATAGGCTTCCATGATCATGTGACACAGAAGCTAGAATCTGGTTTCACATATACTTTCATTGCCTAAAACTCTCAGAAGTGAAAACAAGTTGCATGTTTTGTATCTGTGCAGTGATATCTCGACATTCAAAATAGCATTGAATCCAATACCTTGTCTGACCGGTATCAAAGTATCAACTTCATTGATATGCCCATCCCTAGTATCAAGCTCTAAGATAACACAGATATAATATCATGGTGTAAATATACAGAAAATATATCAATACCATTATAACATACACCATGGATATTACATCAAAGGGGTTCTGGGTTTGGACCTGTTCGCTGGTGCCTTCCTGTGTGGAGCACTTTGTCCTTTTTTTGTAGCCTCCAGATGTGTTCCGCTCTGGTTTAAAATGCCTTTTTTCCTGGAAAAGGTGCAGTGGCAGACCACTGGGGAGTGTTTCAGTCCAGCTCATTGCAAAGGTTCAACACTTATAAGTGTTGACAGTACAACCCTAATGCTGTCAGATGGATTGCCTAAAAAGCTGTGAGTGAGACGACATCAGCACCTTCTGAAAAGTTCATTATTTTCAAATAAAGAGCACCTGAAGCAGTGAAAAAAATTAAAAAATGTTTTTTGAAGCACCTGCTTCCGTACCCTTTCTCAATCCACCTGAAAAAGCCAGTGGCTCTCAGGAAAAGGCCGTATTCAGCCTCATGTTTAAAGCTTTTAAATCTGTTAACTGTGATGGAATACAAATAAAGGCCCAGTGAGGTTCTGTTGTGAATTATGAAATGCCGTACTCTAATCATGCATTCTTCACAGCAACATGTTTGATAAAACCTGGTTGAAACTGGCAAAAAAGAGTAGGCTCAGATTCATTGCTTGAATTGTTGACAGGTCTGTTACATAGTGTGAGCTGGGAGGTGCTGTGCTCCATATCTCCCTCTCTAAGTCTCAGGCTGTAATCCGGGCTAATGAAGTGTGACAGAAGAGGGCTAGCTGACTTCCTGGTATCTCCCTGTTGTAACGAGCTCAGGAGTAAAACCCTGCACTCAAACTCGCTCGGCTTTTGGCTTCTTCATTCAGAGATGCACTTTGAGAAGATAGAGAGAGGATGAGATGACAGAAGAATGAAAGTAGGTCTGAAAGTGGATCAGAAACATGGATTTAGATTTGTTTTGTCTGATGAACAATTAAAATTTCTGGGCACATAAGAAAAGGGAAATTAAGATAAACTGTGACAATAAATTGTAAAAAGACAGAATTGTTGTTATGGTAAGGGATAGGTGGTATGGTTTTATTAGCAGAGACCTTTTTAGTCCTCATATTCTACTGAAAAACATCAAATGTGATTAAAATGGACTGAGTTGTGATTCATTTTAGGTAATATATTATTCTAATATTTCCAATTATTCGATAACTCTAATTCTTTTAAGTTTAAGAAATATCGTATTATTAAAGTTGCAATCAAAAAGAAAATCAAACGAAGATAAATTGCAATTACAGACAACATTTAATTGTATGATATGCTGGAATTGCAAACGAGTCATTTTTAGAAGTGCATTTTTAGTCATTTTTTGTTGAGCACATGAGAATAATTATAAGACTTTTAAAGTTTTGTTTTTATTCTCCAGGAAGTTTAAAAGAAACTTTCAAAAATTGTATTCTGACCTAAAACCCTGGTTTTTTATCCTCAGGAGTTTAATACACAGTAATACTAATAATGAGGGAATAATTTAAAAAGACTTGTTTAATCGTTCATGAAGGCAATTCCTTTGCTTTTTACAAAAAACTGAAAAACTTTGGTTTTGGCAGCAGGAAGAAATATCAGTTAGAAAGGTTTTTTTTTTTCTAATTCTGCTCTCTTTAATTGAAGGCTGCAGACTTCCATGTTGATTGCTGGTTTCTTGTATTTGCAGCCCCATCTGCTGGACAACATCAACAGTGCTACATCAAGAGCTAACTTTTTTTGCTAGGAGTACAGTGGTCCCCAACTTAATTTTTTGGGAAAGCAAGCAGAAAATTTGGAGTGCGCATGAAAAACCTTGCAATTTTCTGTCATTTTTTTCTGATTTGTGGCATGACATAAAAAAAATTACAGAAAGATTGGAAGCACATGCTTTACAGTAAATACAAGATTGCTGCAAGCGTTGTAACAGAAATAACTTATGGTTGGTACAAGCTAATTGCTTCATGCCTAATTTAGTACCACCAAACCACTGTATGGACAGCTATGGACCATGACTGGTCTTGATTCTGACTTTTCTTCGTCATCATCTGCCCCCTTATCCTCTTTTCTGCTTGATGGCTGCTTATTCCAGGATGGCAGAGAGCTGCGTCCCTTGGCTGCACTTCACAAGCCTCCAAATTAATTTTCCATCCATATCAAACCCTCCTCCTCTCCTAGATCCCGGCCTTACTTCAGCATGCTTCACCCTCCTTAGTCTCTGAACTTCAGGCTCTCTGACATTACCCAGCTCTCCACTCCCTACATCAGACTCTTAAGCGCTGTAGCATCCACCCCCTTGAATGCTCTACTCTGTAATACTCACAGCTCTTCATCCCTGAACATATTTTAGAAAGCACCTGAAAAAAAGAAAAGCTAAAAACAGAATTATGAAATAAGTCTTTTTTGTTATTCGTCAAAAAAATACTAACATTCCTGTTTAGGCTACATGGAGATGAGTTAAAGACAAAGACAAAAACACTTTTAAACTATTTTAAAAGATGAAAACACAAAAAAGGCAAACTTGGGGAAAAATATTTAAATTTCTGTTCTGCTGTTAATAGAGCTATACCTGTTTCTGCACATTTTTTTTCATAAGGTGGGGAGAACAGTAAGCCCAGCCCTTAACTGTTTTTCCCAGTGAGAAACGCTCCTACTTTCTCTTACTCAGGTTCAAAAATGTGCAGGTTGGCAGAATCAGGTGTGGCTCCTCAACAAAAGGAGAAAGGGAATTTATAAAAAAGAAAAAAATATAGAACAGTCAGAAATAAGGATTTGATAATAATGACATTGGGTGAATGTTACCAGCTAAACATCCTCATATTCACCAATTACAATATGCAATATGCAAATGGATGCTATCTGTCAAATAAAACCAGAAACACCATGCTTTAATGCCTGAACAGTAAGACAGCGAAAAGGGATGTTAATATAATATAAAACCAAAAAATGATTGAAAAGTTTCCGCTTTTTCTTTTGAATATGATTTTGATTAAAATAATAATAAAAAAGGTCTGGAGCATGATAGCTGCATTTTCATAAGTTTTAGTCCTGGTAAGGATGTCAATCAGTCGTGCAGAGAGCTCGAAGAGAGAGAGACAAACACATTATTTTGCAGAGCATCACTTATACACATAGATAAGAAGAATCAACTCATTTGCACAAATTCGAAGGACAAATGTGGGAACATAGTCACAACATGGATTTATCCAGCAACAGTGCAAAAGCATTGAGGACACAATCAAAGACAAAAAAATCCTGAAATCCTGAAAAATCACAAATTCTCCTCACAGTATGTTTATTACATGTCCAACGAGCCTGTACGTATGCAGAGTATGCAGAGTCCCACAGCTACACAGTTATATTGCATGTGACCAGTGGATGATGCTGTTAACATGATTTCTGCAAACAGAAAAAAAAAAGATGCCACTCAGACAGAATGTTTGGTTGCCACAGACACGTGATGCTGACAGATAGATTCAAGCCTCCTCATTGACATGTGGGCTTATAAACCCGTTCAACACGGATTCAAGGTTCCACTTGAGGACCGCACCTTTCTGATTTCCTGCAGCAAACGCTTCACCAAGAAGTTGCTCCTGGTCGCACAGTTTTATTACAATCTTAACACAGTTAGTTTTTGTATACTGACAAAATAAAGGCCTTTAATATTTAATCCCACAAACAGACAAGAATGAATACATCAGTAGATGAAAATAGTGCTTTTATCTTTCTTCTGGGCTTCAATGAAAACTAAACAGCCTAGTTTTGCTGCCATTCATTTTACAGAGGATGGCTGATAAAATCTGAACAGGCAAAACAACACAATTGATTCTATATGGATTCCCAGGTTGAGTTGTTGCTGTATTCATGTTCATAGTGAACAGACCTTGTACGACCTTGTAATTTCTTATTAACATTTAATAAGAAAATGTAATGCTATCTTCTTTTACGGTATGCTGATTTTCATCAACCAAACAAGAAGTTCATGAAAAGAAAACTATAGTGTCGTCAGTAGATTACAGCTACTTCCAATCTTCATTCTGTGACTGTAACATTTTAAATCTGCTTGTGTCCTGGTTTATCACAAATGAATGAGGATTTTATTATACTTGAGCAAAAGTGTAGAGGCTGAACCAAAGTGTGCGAGTCATGAAAGATCATAATTCAGGTTATAGCAGAAACTGTCCTGGTAAACGTCGGTCTTCTCAACCTCTCAGACTGAAAAAGAAAGACAAACAGAGTGACACTGCCAGACCGGTAAAACGCCTTGTTGTCAGGTGATAGCAGCGCTGCTGACGCCTCATTGTGACGGAGCGGTGCTGGGTGCAGGATCCATGCTTTTCTCACAGATGAATGGCAATTGCATGGAACAGGGGGCGTCGTACCAGCTCTTTATCGCCACGCGCTCCAACACCTCGGTTTTCACTATGTAGCCACAGTCCTCGTTAATGTGGTTGTTGGGCTCACCAACCTCCCAGAAACTACAGTAATGAAAGAAAGAAAGCAAACAGAAAGTACTTTGGTCAATGTTATGTCTTGAATTATGTATAAATTTGCACATTTCTACATACATATGAATGAATCCATGTGAATATCCCATGTACTAGGGGTTAGGCATGCACGATATAATTGGCCCCCTATCAGTATCGGCCTATATCGGCCTTAAAACTGAGTATCGGATATCGGACATTGGCCACCCCACTAATATTTAACCGATCAGCCCGTTGTTTCTAAAGTCTAAAAAAACCCCAAAACTTCTTCTTCTTTAAAAACTTCTTAAGACTAGGGGTGGGAAAAAATATTGATACACTGAAATATTTGATATTTTCATGTGCTGATATCATATTGTCATTTAAAAATGCTGCATCGATCTGTTTTTACATTATTACTAACGAAATCTCGCAATATTTCATCGTTCTGTTGTGAAGTCTCACGAGAATTCATGATATCTTGTGAAATTTTGTGACAGAACGATGAAATCTCGTGAGATTTTGTAAGTAAAAGAGATCGAAACCACACTTTTAAATATTGATTTGATATTGGCATATGAAAATATCACTATATTTAAGTGTAGCAATATTTTTTCCCACCCCCTACTTTTCAATGTGGTGGAAATGAGTAACAAAACTACTATTTGCAACAACTGCTAATTTTTTCAGCTTAAATATCGGTATCGATATCGGTTATAAATCACTGATTTAAGTGAATGAGTCACACTATTGTTACAGTCATTGTTATACTGCTCTTTATTTACTTAAAAGGCTTGTAAACTGCAGTTTGCACAGTTTCAATAAATGGAACTAATTTCTCCATTCATCTTAGATTAATTTTGTCCAGAATTTGCAAGCTGTAGACTCTCTGTCCAGTCAGAGACATGTACAGTATTGTGTAATTGATGTTTTTTAGTTTTCGGTTCAATCAATTCAATCCAAGTACATAAAACACTCACAAGATGTCCCCAAAATCACTCTGTTTCTTTTAAATCTTTCAGAAAAGTATATAAGTGTATCGGATATCGAATCGTATCATAGGCCAAATATCGTGATATACAGTATATAGTGTCATGAGCTGAATATTGTGTTTCGTATCGTATCGTATTGTATCGTATCGTGAGATTAGTGTATCGCTACAGCTCCACCATGTACACAGGCTAAAATCACAATAAGCAAAACTGTATACAAGACTGTCTCAGAAAATTTGAAATCATGATGTTCTAATACTTTAAGATAGGACATTTGAGTTTTCTTAAGCTGTATGCCATAATCAGCAATATTAAAACAATTTCATGTCTTTTTAATTGCATTACAGAAAATAAAGAACTTTATCACAATATTCTAATTTTCTGAGACAGTCCAGTAAGTAGAGGTAGTGCAACTGTTAATGGCCGCGTTTCCCAGTTAAGATTCTTCTTTGGATTAAAGAAGGCCTCAAGGAAGCTCTTCCCAACAAAGGATCGCAAAGATACGCCCGTTTCCCAGATTGCTTCTTTCGCGTTCTTATTTCCTGAGAAACGTCTTTGCTACGCTACATCTTAAGAAGGTCCTAACAGACGCTATCCACTTCCGGGGGTGCTGAAAAAAAGCAATCGAGGTCAGGTATACCGATCGACACCATTCATTTAGTGTGGAGGTTATTTTCCGACGCTGATATTGAGCCCATTTATACGTTTATGTGTTTGTGCAAGAAGACAAACTGTTAAAAATATGCATGTGATTACCAGTGATTGCAAATATTCATTGAAAAGCTCATTGTATATTGTGTAATTGGCCAAATTGTGCTAAACAGGTGTAGGCGATTGGAAATTTACAGATGCCCTATAAATAATGGTCATTCTGACGCTGTTTGTTGACGTAATGGCTGAAGGGAACCCCACCAAGAGGATGAAGCGCTCTCCGGCCTTCACGCCAGAGGAGAGGTAGCCACAAGTC
Organism: Atherinomorus stipes; assembly: GCA_023101725.1. Taxonomy (NCBI): domain Eukaryota; kingdom Metazoa; phylum Chordata; class Actinopteri; order Atheriniformes; family Atherinidae; genus Atherinomorus; species Atherinomorus stipes. Next base: position 263,574 of record JALJCO010001181.1, read on the forward strand.
TGATTGAAGAAGTGGCAGGTAAAAAAAGCATTCTCTTTGGAGGGACAAAGGGGAAAAAAGACATAGAAGCAAAGGCCAGGGCATGGCAATCAATAGCGCTGAAAATGTCCCCATCCAGCCCTTGCAGTGTGCGCGACTGACACCGACGCCTTGCTGAGTCCGGTTCCATCCCCCACTACCTCCAGAAAGCTCCCCACCGCGTAGAAACGCAACGCAGCCAGGCACTGCACCTCTGGGCTCAGAGCAAAGTTGCACCTTGTGGGCCTCCTGATGTGTGGAGCAACTATTTGAATGATCCGCTCGATTTCGTCGCGCGGTAGCCTGTAACGCATCTGAATAGCGCGATGACAGCACATCTAGAGGACTGAAATGCTGGCGCATGAAAGCATGCACATACACAGTGTCACTCCGTCTACGGCGACGCTGTTGGTTTGCTACCAAAATTTGCTGTAAAGCAGCCATGATGTCTGATACGGGTATGCGTAAATGGCCATGCTTTTATTGAGCGAAGCAGGTGCATCTCATCATGAACAGCTGACAAATGCGTAAATATGACGTGAGTCCTCATAGATTGCGTACAATTCCTACAGCAATGTTTTTGTTTCTGTGGTTGATACCCACAGCTTTATCTAACGTAAGCTAAGTATAGGGAGGCCTATCTTGCCATAATGATTAAACTTAACCACAATATTTTCTGTCATTCACTCGGTAACTACAGTTTTCTTCCATCATAGATGATTGACATTATGACATGAGTGAGAAAACATGACTCAAAATACAACAACTGATCCGTGAATAGGTCCATTTTTAATAATTTCCATTTTCTACTTTTTTTTTCATGGGAAATAGTGTCGTTTCCAAAAGTGACCAGTAGATGGGCCTGTTGTTCCCTTAGCAGGGGGGAACGTTAAAGAAGGTTCGAAAGAGTGGGTCTGGCCGCTCCTGAAAATAAAGAAGCTCCTGAGTTAAGAGCGCATCTGGGAAACGCAACGTCCAAACAAGGCACCTTTAAGAAGTGACTTAAGAAGGACCTCAGCGTTAAGAGTGTCTTCACTAATCTGGGAAACGCGGCCAATGTTTGCTTTACAGACTGCAGTATTACAGCCTGATGCACCTGATGGTTTGTTGTAGACCCATCTGGAAAGCTGGGTTTTATAGTTTGATTGTGTTGCACCTGCCAGACAGCACCCGTAGTTTAACAAGTTCAAGTGAAACTTAAAAGGATATGAGTAAAAAAAAAAAAACATAATCAAGGCAGGAAGAAGAGGAGGAAGCGTAGCTGACAAAGGGGGATAACAAAGGTTTGTCATCCATTAATATTTTCGAAAACCAGGAAGAGAGATCTGATGCTTCATAAAATCTGTTGAGCTGGCATAAAAGAAGGGGAAACAAACTGAAAAAAAAAAGAAGTATGCCAACGCTCTGGTATGAATCAGGAGAGAAAAAAAAAGCATGTACCTTAAACTGTTTCAACAGATACATTACTCAGAGGTCAGAGAGCAGGGCCTCTTCCACTTTAATACAGAAAATTGCTGATCTTTCAGTAAGGCAACGCAGATATGATCCAGTTAACCTGTACATGAACATTTTTTTCATTCCTCCACTTACAAGTTAGTTTTTTCTAATTAGCTTTTGCATTGATAAAGCAGTTAAAAATCCTCAAAAAGCCATTTTCTCAATTTTCTCACTTCCTGGTCGGGTTTAGAAAGCTATCATAGTTTCAGAAAAAATACATTCTTATTACGATGCGACCGATTTCTATTATGATTTCCTGGTTGGCTTTAGGCTTTAAATTACTTGGCTAGGAGTGGGAATACAGGACTGTCTCAGAAAATTAGAATATTGTGATAAAGTTCTTTATTTTCTGTAATGCAATTAAAAAGACATGAAATTGTTTTAATATTGCTGATTATGGCATACAGCTTAAGAAAATTCTAATATCCTATCTCAAAATATTAGAATATCATGAATTCAAATTTTCTGAGACAGTCCTGTAGGTCATAGTTATGAGTTAAAATATATTCCTTTTACTGTCTATGTAAAGAAGGCCAATTTCATCCTCAAAATGCAGTTGCTTTCATGACTACAAAAGGATGGAAATCTTTTAAATTCAAATATAGTCCGTTTCTGCCTCCTGGTTTGCCACATGGACTCATTTGATGGGAGCACAGTTTCTACAAATGATAACTGAGGTCATGATCATGAACTTTAACATATATTTGTCTCAGTGATGAGGCTTGGGTGCATCTAGGATTAATCTTAAGGAAGTTTTGATGCAGTGTTGTGAAACAGAGAATGGAAGCATACTTCCTGATTTAACCCAAATAAATGAGATTGTGCAGCGTCATCAGAAGGTAGCTGATTTATGCATGGCTGTAAAAGTTGTTTCTTCTGTAGAAAATTGTTTTTTATTCTTTTCTGTCATACACTCTTAACTGAGTTTTTCAATAAAAAGAAGCTATATTGATTAAGCACTGTCCTGCTCACCCACTGGATAAAACTTTCACCATGATCTGCAGCTATGCCAGAGGTCAGTGATGTTGAACAGGTTAAAGTCCACTGGACATTCAGTCCATGTGTGGATGTTTATCCAAATACACATCTATGTCAAAAGGTTGTGGTTACAAACTAAAAGTGTGTTTCTTTGCATCAGAGCTCCCATAGACGTCTCCATATCTTTCATTTCCATGTGTTGTCTTTTCTTTAAGCTCCTCTTATTACATAGTGAATGTACTTATTTTGTTGTTGTATAATAGAGTCCTGTAAGTGTTACATGGTTTACTTTTGAAATGATTTTGAGTAGGGATGCTGATATTTTACATCTTATTTGGTTGATAACGGACGATATTAAGCTGAAATATGATGTAATATTAAAAATTTGAAAAATACTTCAACTTGCATAGAACATGTTATATTTAGTAATGATAGTTGTTTATAAACAAAACAAGTGGGACATGTGCAATCTATCCTTGGATGGTTTGGATTTTGCTCTTCCTGAGACAATCATAACAATTCCCACAAACAGGGGAAATTTGGTTATTTTCACAAAAAAAGACTTTTAAAAACATCCACACGACTGGCATGTTGAGTTTATCTCTCATCTTCTACAGATCAGGTAGTTCAGTAGATGTCATCATGTCGCACGGTGGGTGCGGCCTTGTGACGTTCCCATGCCCCACAGGTTTAAGCCCCATTTACAGTATATATCGGTTAATTATACTGGTAGAATGGATGATGTCCAACACACAGTTTTAAGGCCAATATCATCTGATACCACACATCTCTAATTTAGAGTGGTAAATATAGTAAATGCACACAAGAAGAAAAGATAAAAACATTTGAGACTTGGAGGGGAGAGAAGCGTACAAAGAGGTGAACTTACCCTCCAACCACAGGTGTGTCATCAACCCATTTCCACACATCCTCTGTTTCTCCATCAGTGATTCCAAACCAGAAGGATTTCCAGTGTCCTCTGGGAAGAAGATCCCACAAAAAAGTCTGGGGAGGAAACACACAAAAAGGGAAAATTTTATTTTGAAAATACATTTATCACAGATAGAATTTTATGTAAAAGCTGGGCTATTACATAAGCCCCAAATATTGTACAACAACTGTGCTTCTTCCAGGGAAGTTATCACTGTTGTGTGTGTGTGTGTGTGTACTTGTACAGCCAACACTGTGAGGACCGCTTTGCATGTTTAATTGAGGGTATTTTTGGAAAGTGAGGACATTTTGGCTAGTCTTCACAAAGAAAGCTTTAGAAAAACCCATTTTTGAGGGCAAATACTTGATTTTAGAGTTTAGGTTACAATTTGGTTTGGGTTAGGGTAAGAGGCTACGAAACACATTACTGTATGTCAGTGACGTTCCTCACAAAGACAAAAGGAAAAACGTATGTGTATGACTGACTTCTTTAGTCAGATGTAGGGATTGACTGATACATACAGTACAGGACTGTCTCCGAAAATTAGACTTCATGTTGTGATCCTACATTCCAGGATTAATGACAATCATAACCTGAATAAAATAATGGCCTTTTTCCCTCCATTGCACAGACATTCCTTTTCAGGACAACAAGAGAGGAACCGACCTTCGACCCCTGCTGTGCTAAAGGCACCAGTCTTATCAAACTATAGCTCCTAAAACAGCTACTCTACCCCCGAAGATGAACATCTGCCCAAACTCTGACCACCTCTAAATAAACAGAAACGCAGATGCTCCCCATAAATGTTAAGAAGAAACCCTGCAAATGGCAGAACTTTCTTCTAAGTGCTTGTTCGACTCTTCAGCGACCTGAGATCTCTTTGTCTCACCAAAGCTGGTCTCCATCAAAGTTGACACTTCTTATCTCCCCCAGCAAACTGTGGGACCAAAAGCAATGTTCTCCTCACACCAGGTTCCCTTTCTCCCTCAGCTTCAAAAGGACATCAGAATTTCAAGAATGTGTTCCTCTTTCTTGTATTAAACCTTTAACTTGGATTCTTTTACTTTGAATTAATTTGGTTTAATTCCATATAATCTGATTCCTCTTTTGACATGATTCAATCTGTGTTGAACTTTCTAATCTGTTTCCAACAATTTAGAATGTGATGTTTTGAGATGTTTCCTTTTCAGCCACACAGATGACTTCAAGCTCCTACATGTCATTTTGTATGTAATCAAAGAAACCTTAATTATTGATCCTGCTTACATCTAAATGAGAATGGAGGAGAGAGAAACAGATGCCTGTGTAATGTGATTCTATGAGCTCCATGCTGACGCTTAGTCACTCTCTGTAGTGATGTATCGCGTCACAATTGGTTAAGTTCCCTTTGAGGCGGGCCTTTCAAACCAGAGGACCGCTCTCCAATCTTGCTTTTGAAAAGAGAGTTTGTGCCAAGTCTTCGTCCTGTGAAGTCTTTGTTTTTGTCCCGTTTTCGTATCGTCCTTTTTGTTATCTCCACGTGTAATCCCTTTGTCTGCGCGCGAAAGATCTTAACAATAGACTATAGTCCAACTAAGAAAGTTATTTTCCCTTTTTGTTGATAATCGTTACCTAGTATCTCTGAAGCCTCCACCAGTCATCAGGACTGACCTTTTTGATTTTTATAGACTTTTCGAAAGATTACTGCTGGACCCAAACGCAGTAGCCTGTAAAGTCTAGTTATTAAATTCGGACCCATTCGAGCAGCTGTCGTCCGCCACCACGTCTCTTCTTCTGGAACTCTGCGGGACAGATTCCAGAACATCAGGGCAGCTCCAGACCTACTGATTCACGCACCAACATCCTTCAGAACACACCGATTCGGATTGGCCACCGGACCGGGGTTGCTCCAGAGAGGACCAGCGTACCAAGACAGTAGGATCTACCCAGCACCTTGAACATATACGTGGTGTCTGACAGTTTCATCTAAAATTATAACCAAATTATTTAACTTGAATGTTAATCCAAATTTAGTATATTCACTCCAAATTATAGGTTGGTTGACGGACTCCGCTTCCCCTCCATGAGAGTTCATTAGCATAATTAAGTATTCAGAACCATTGTTTTCCATAGCGATAAGTTTACAAGTTTCTCTCTCTCTCTTATTCTCATCCTACCTTCACATCATTCTCATCATCACAAGTAAAATCATCTTCTCCTCATGGTGCTTTCATCCTGCAAGCTCAACTGATTTGATATTGTTGGTTTATCCATTCTTGTTAATAAATATGTGTGATCACCTCACCGTGGTTCGTGATTTCTGAACGCAAAATCCATGAAACTGACTTCTGTAGAATTTACTTCCTTTCAGATAGACTGATTTAGTTCTGATAAGACATTTTCAGGCTTTCTCATTCAAGCCTGAACTTAAATAGATATATTTAAGTTATTATGAATGAGTGGTGCCCCAAGCAAACCGAGGTAAATCACTACATTATATGGTGCCGTCCGTGCGAGGCCAGAAATGACCAGTTTATGGATTTTTGCATTCAGAAACTTGGAAGCTGTGAGAAGCGCACTACGCAACTTCTGTGCTCTGTGATCTGCATTGTGATGCTGCGATCTCTTTAAATTGCTCAGCAAACGCTCTGACTTTGTGTGTGGTTTTCCCGAGTGTAAAACTAGGTTAAGTGTTGTAACTGTGGCTTGACCCTGTATGTAACGAAATACAGGATCTGATCATATTTTGGTGAAGAACTTGGACCAGCGTGGGCGCGGTGTCCCCACTGCTGCGATAAACAAACCCTCTTTTTGCATGCAAGAGCACAGATGCTCTATTAAGGCCTTGGTGTTAAAAACTCCCTTGCGTATTCCAACGGATTTTTACACCCGAGTTACAGACCAATTTCCTGCGTATTCCAGAAAATTGTCCACCTGGCTCGAACTCCGTTCTGCAGCAGTGAAAGAGTAGCTAACTTTCTTCTGTAGAGCCGTGGTCCTGTAAAGGGAAGCGGTAGGAGATTTCTCTTAAAACCTTGCAGCGCATTCCTGCAGAGTTGTGAAAATTAAGCATAAAGAATTTCTCATTTTGCTTGTTAATTCTCTAAGAAAGAGAGAATTTCACTTTGTGTGTGAGCCGTAATTCTGAAAAAGAAACGGCTGGATTTGCCTTTGATACACCGTTGTGGCGCATTCCCACAATCGCGTGAATATAAGCATAAAGCTGCTTGTTAAACCCCTAAACAGGGAAGAACTCCCGTATCCACACGGAGTTATTTTGCCTTAAATTATACAGAGCGTTGGAAACCTCTGTCAGTAAAGAACCTGCGCGTTGGGACGCGGCAGGCCCCGTTGTTCTGTGAACATCTCTGTGCAGAGATCGTTTCCAGAAAGAACAGAAGCAGCCGAGAGAAGCTGCCGAGTTGAGCCCGTTTTGGGGCTGTGTTGTCAGTGATTGCTGAACAGAGAAAAATCTCTAAGTTTTGCAGTGGTTTGAGATAGAATTTCAAGCCGCGCCAGCGGCCATTGTCAGACTGACCACGTCAGGTCCGTACCTCGCGGGGGACTCCGGAGGCGGTCCTTAGTTTGTCATCTGTGACGTGCAGTCGTCTCCTCCTGGGAAACTCCCCTCTGATCTCCCAGTCGCATTTACGCCATCTCGTGGCGACTTGTTAAACTGCAGTTTGTACCCAGTCTTGTTGAACAGTGACATCACTGGTAACCTTTTTCACTGACGCTTTGACTTGTAACCTGACTACCCTCGTAGTGACTCGTGTAACTAATTTAGGCTTGTAATTATTGTCACTTTTGTAGCTTTGCTCCCCAAGTGTACATAGACACTGTAGATTTGTGACACAATTCTTGTTGCTAGTATCTTGACTAAAGATGACTCTTGCAGCAAGCCTAACAAATCTCTCTCTTCAGAGAGAAGCTCTGGATGTGGAACAACACGCTCTAATAGCTTTAACAGAACAAGCTGCACAGAAGATAGAAGAGCTCAACACAGAAATCAGCATGTTTGAGCGACACCTTGAGTCAAAACAGACTAGAATTCAGGTTTTGGAAGAGCAGTTGTATGAGGCAAGAAGGAAATTTGAGGGCATAGAGAAGCATTGTAATACACTAGCTGGACAACTGCAAAGTGTTACTGATGAACTTCATGCTGAACGCATGAAAGTAAAAGATCTTGAGAATGAGAGGAAAGTGGGACTACCCATTAATCTGGATGTCTTTGGTTCTCCGGTGCATTCTGGGAGATTAAGCCCAAATAATCCTTTCAGAGATGAAGGTAGAACTATCAGCTCTCACAGACAGGATCCCCCACCCAGATCCTTGCCCCTCCACCATGACTTAGGGCCATCCGACCTGGAACTGGCCAAAATTGCTAAAAATGTTAATCGCTTTGATCCTCAAGTTCACGGTGCTCACGACACACGTAGTTACTTGAGAGATATTGAATTTCACCTCAGGAAGTACCCTCATGCTTCCGTAACGGACAGAATATACCTCATCAAGCTGACATCTAGTAGAGAAGTTAGTCGGTTTCTGGACAGACAACCAGACTCAATGATGACTAATTATGACGAACTATGCAAAGCTCTGGAGGAGGAATTCTCCAGTGACCTGGTTCAATCAGGGTTAACAGCAGCCATGTTGATAAAACAGGGCAGGTCTGAACCTCCCCAAGAATATTATCACAGGCTGAGACAAGCTTTCTTCGGGTCGCAAAATTATCAAGACATGGAGAGCAATAGCTCGTTCAAAAGTCTTTTCATGAATAATCTGCATCCTGCAACAAGTAGATTTCTGGGAGTACTTGGAAATCCCATGACTTCGACCACCAGACAGCTCCGTGAATGGGCTGCTACTGCTTTTCAGAAGCACAAACAGTCGAAGCATCAAGAATCAGGTGATGTATTCAGTATAGACACTAAATCTCACCATCTTGAACTTGAGGGAACCAAGACCGGACCCTCACTGTCTGATAACTCACTGAAGAACAGGAATCAGCCCAGATCTAAGCACAGCCAGAGACGGGAGTCCTCTCAGGCTAGATGGACTGACAGGGACCAACATTTTTCACCCAGAGAGCCACAAAGTCCTCCTGGAAGAAAATTTCCATCTCAGCGTAACCGGCAGTTTCAAACCGGAAACTCCCGAAACAGCTACAGAAACCCACCCAGAGAGAGGTCCCCACCCCCTCACTATCAGAACGCAGGAAAAAGTCAGGAAACACATAACAAATTTCCTGAACCTGACACTAGATCTTCTGAAAAAGAAGAATTACTCAGCCAAGACGACATTAACACCTTACAGTCTCTCTTACAGAAACTTTCAGGAAAGCTGAAGAAAGAAGGTCCTGATATTCTGTCAATAAGCACTGTAAGTAAAGTGTCAACCGGCCACCCGGACCTGTCTTGTTCACCTGAAACTCAACAGGTAGACAAGTATGATGACTCTGTAAATCCTGACTCTGCTACAGACTCAGGTACCAACCCACGAAGGGGGGGTGTAACCATCCCCACCTCAGCCTCGGACCCTATACAGACAGATAAGCACACACATGCTGACATGGTCTCTGCAACGCCACCATTTCAGCAGCTCCTGTGTTCACTGACTGAAAAAGGACGTCAAAAGAAAAAGTTCTACCTCCCCCTGACTTTAGAAAATATGATAAAGTGTGAAGCTCTGCTCGACACAGCCGCTGATATCACACTCATGTCAGCCTCACTGTTTCACCAACTGGAATCAGCAGCACATCAAGCCTGCAGAAACTTGAAGCTGCAACCTTGTGACTTAGAAGCACGATCGTATGCAGCACCCAATGTCACGCTATCAGCACGAGCGCTGATACAACTGACAATCGGTCCAAAGACACTCGTACACCCTGTGTACATCTCTCCTTTGGACACTTTTTCATTTCTACTCGGTAAGGATGTCATAGACAGACTTCTACCGTTGATTGATGTGAAAAATCTGAAAATGTGGACTCAGGTCCAAAAGCCTCTGCCTCTTTCTCCTCATGACGAAGCAGATTGTGGATGTTATGTTTTAGATGCTGTGAAGCACAATGACACAAAATCATCAGTTGTCTCCACTCTGTCAAAGCAGGCTCCACAGGAAGAACATGCTTTGACTGACCAGACCGATCGGGCTGAACCCACGCCGATCCTGTCTTTGACAACTGAACGTGACACTTTCACGAGTGCATCACAACCTTCTCCCATGAGTGAAGCTGCATCCCCACCTGAACCAGAAGGCAAACTCAGGTTTGTGCAGCTCACACCAGCAGCATGTCAGTTAGCTGACGCTGACCATGCTAACACTGACCATGCTAACACCCGACCATGTTAGTGTGCCAGACTGCACAGAAACTGTGCCAGTCATTGATCACTGTCATGTCTCAAACCAAGATGAAAATCTTAATGTTTTGACAGTTCCACCAGACAAAATGGCAGCCAGAGACACTGTCCCTAAGACATTGTACCCCTCTCAGCTGTCCACCCGAGCCCCCACCCTCCCCAATGTCTGCGAGCTGGCTCCTTATCAGGTTGCTGCTCCAGCCCCCACCTGTGACCCTCCTGTGCTAACACACGCTGGTGAAATGGTCCTTCAGACACAAGCAGACTCCTCTGCTCAGAAAACTCTCGTTGCTGTTCCATCTGCACAATTGGTCAGCGGCGTAGTACTTTGTGTTCCTGACTCACTTCCATCACTTGCTGCTCTTGTTCGCCAAAAACAAGGGGGGGGGGGTGATGTACGCCTCGCCAACAGCAGAGGAACATAAAAATTTTAAAACAAATTGGGTCCAAAGAAATCAAGCAAAATCGCAGAAAACTTCCTCCATGGGACTAGTTGAGGACAACAAAACCTCTGTGAACTCACAATAATTGATATCACAAAGGGGGGGTCAGAAACAAAACCCTCCAGAGATCATTTGTTTGTAGTTGCGACTGAGTGTTGTTGTTGTTGTGTTCCTATTGACAAAGTTCTTATCTTACTTCCTAGACAGACTTGAGATAGTGTTCTAAGAAGTAAATAATAATCGCTCGTACTGACTTCAGTGGGGGTGTGTTAAACATTTCCCATTGAGAACGCCAAACATCTAAAGGATTTTGAAATATCTAACGTCTCCCCATCTGTCTCCTGTCAGGATGAACCTGCACCTGACCACCTCAATCCTTGGAACGGCTTATTGTTACCTCCATCACGCTAAAACTCTTAGACGTGAACTTGACAGATGCCACACTTGCATGTTTCGAGCCGGTAGACACAAGAGACCGAGCATCAGATAATGCACGAATCTAGTTGACCTGAGTTGGAAAACTCCAAAGGAGAATGTGAGCCACAACATTCTGTAGAAACTATAGAACTGTGATCAGCTTAATCTCTCCTGGTACTTTTCTCACACACAGGAAAATCACTACTCCACTTACCTTTGCCCTTAAAACACAAACACATCTTTCTTCTTCTCTTTCTTTATGTTCCCCTTTTAAGATCTAGATGTGTTACAACTTAGTTAGTGCATGCATAGTGTGATAATTGAATATTACTAGCATAGTAACCTTAGGCTTAGTTGAATTTAATGCAACTTGATGTACTGACAGACACCATTTATATTGTTGCAATGGGGGACCCTACTCTTCACCCAAAGTGGATTACTCCTGGAATTGCATCACTATGGTTTTCAAGATTAAATCTTCCTCTGGTCCAGATTTCCTCTTCAGTGGGGGACTGTTGTGATCCTACATTCCAGGATTAATGACAATCATAACCTGAATAAAATAATGGCCTTTTTCCCTCCATTACACAGACATTCCTTTTCAGGACAACAAGAGAGGAACCGACCTTCGACCCCTGCTGTGCTAAAGGCACCAGTCTTATCAAACTATAGCTCCTAAAACAGCTACTCTACCCCCGAAGATGAACATCTGCCCAAACTCTGACCACCTCTAAATAAACAGAAACGCAGATGCTCCCCATAAATGTTAAGAAGAAACCCTGCAAATGGCAGAACTTTCTTCTAAGTGCTTGTTCGACTCTTCAGCGACCTGAGACCTCTTTGTCTCACCAAAGCTGGTCTCCATCAAAGTTGACACTTCTTATCTCCCCCAGCAAACTGTGGGACCAAAAGCAATGTTCTCCTCACACCAGGTTCCCTTTCTCCCTCAGCTTCAAAAGGACATCAGAATTTCAAGAATGTGTTCCTCTTTCTTGTATTAAACCTTTAACTTGGATTCTTTTACTTTGAATTAATTTGGTTTAATTCCATATAATCTTTATATATATAACTGATTCCTCTTTTGACATGATTCAATCTGTGTTGAACTTTCTAATCTGTTTCCAACAATTTAGAATGTGATGTTTTGAGATGTTTCCTTTTCAGCCACACAGATGACTTCAAGCTCCTACATGTCATTTTGTATGTAATCAAAGAAACCTTAATTATTGATCCTGCTTACATCTAAATGAGAATGGAGGAGAGAGAAACAGATGCCTGTGTAATGTGATTCTATGAGCTCCATGCTGACGCTTAGTCACTCTCTGTAGTGATGTATCGCGTCACAATTGGTTAAGTTCCCCTTTGAGGCGGGCCTTTCAAACCAGAGGACCGCTCTCCAATCTTGCTTTTGAAAAGAGAGTTTGTGCCAAGTCTTCGTCCTGTGAAGTCTTTGTTTTTGTCCCGTTTTCGTATCGTCCTTTTTGTTATCTCCACGTGTAATCCCTTTGTCTGCGCGCGAAAGATCTTAACAATAGACTATAGTCCAACTAAGAAAGTTATTTTCCCTTTTTGTTGATAATCGTTACCTAGTATCTCTGAAGCCTCCACCAGTCATCAGGACTGACCTTTTTGATTTTTATAGACTTTTCGAAAGATTACTGCTGGACCCAAACGCAGTAGCCTGTAAAGTCTAGTTATTAAATTCGGACCCATTCGAGCAGCTGTCGTCCGCCACCACGTCTCTTCTTCTGGAACTCTGCGGGACAGATTCCAGAACATCAGGGCAGCTCCAGACCTACTGATTCACGCACCAACATCCTTCAGAACACACCGATTCGGATTGGCCACCGGACCGGGGTTGCTCCAGAGAGGACCGGCGTACCAAGACAGTAGGATCTACCCAGCACCTTGAACATATACGTGGTGTCTGACAGTTTCATCTAAAATTATAACCAAATTATTTAACTTGAATGTTAATCCAAATTTAGTATATTCACTCCAAATTATAGGTTGGTTGACGGACTCCGCTTCCCCTCCATGAGAGTTCATTAGCATAATTAAGTATTCAGAACCATTGTTTTCCATAGCGATAAGTTTACAAGTTCTCTCTCTCTCTTATTCTCATCCTACCTTCACATCATTCTCATCATCACAAGTAAAATCATCTTCTCCTCATGGTGCTTTCATCCTGCAAGCTCAACTGATTTGATATTGTTGGTTTATCCATTCTTGTTAATAAATATGTGTGATCACCTCACCGTGGTTCGTGATTTCTGAACGCAAAATCCATGAAACTGACTTCTGTAGAATTTACTTCCTTTCAGATAGACTGATTTAGTTCTGATAAGACATTTTCAGGCTTTCTCATTCAAGCCTGAACTTAAATAGATATATTTAAGTTATTATGAATGAGTGGTGCCCCAAGCAAACCGAGGTAAATCACTACATTCATGATATTCTAAAATTTTGAGATAGGATATTTGAGTTTTCTTAAGCTGTATGCCATAATTAGCAATATTAAAACTATTTCATGTCTTTTTAATTGCATTACAGAAAATAAAGAACTTTATCACAACATTCTAAGTTTCTGAGACAGTCCTGTATTTTTAGGGCCGATAACGACATTTTCTCACCAGCCTCAGCCTTGCTGATATTTGAGGCCAATACTGCATTTGACTCCCAAATTAATATAATGAAGGATACAATAAAAAGTAATTTTACAACTCTTTTAATATAAAAAAGAACAAAACACTTCAAATAAATATATAAGAGGAAACAGGGCACAGTGGAAATATTACTGTAAACAGAAAATTTAAGGTTGTTATAACAATATACATACTGTATAAAGAAAGGTCTCTAAATTATGTCGAGTAGGGATATAATAACACACATGAGGTATTGACCAATGCCGATACCAGCAAAAAAATGCAAATATTGGCCTAAAATATTGGCTGGCCGATGTATCGGTCTGTTCTTAGTGACACGATCAGGCAGGTTTTGAATGGTTACAGAAAAGCTGGGGGTGGGAGCAGAATTCCCAAACCCCAACCCAAACTTGCAACACTTAGTGGTTTCCTGAGGTTATATAGTACCTTTAAAGATTAACAACCGTTTGTTGTGCAGTGATATGACATATTAGCAGACTGAGTGAAGGGAAAATAGCTGATCAGCTGATTAAAAATATATATAGAAAAAATAAAAATTTAAATAAATTAAATCTGTTCAGCAACAAACTTTGGCAAATAAACAGAAAACCCCAGATGTGGTAGCTTTGCTGCTGCCACCGTGTGTTTTTTCCTGCTGTACCTGCTCCTCAGGGGTGAGGATGATGGCCAGGTGACCTTCTTGCCTTTCACAGTACACCTTGCTCTGATACCAAGTCAGCATGTCCTCAGAGATGAGGTAACAGCTTTCATTGAAGAGATGCCAGTTTGTGGGGCACGCAACAGAGACCTTTGGTGTTGGTTTGATCGGAGCTGAAGAAAGTCACAAGAAAGGAAGACTGATGGACAGTTCCAGAAATAAAAATATTCACAGATGCACATAAAATTAAAGCAGTAAAGAGCTAGGAAATAATTCAGTGTATTTTGTGTTTTTAAAAGTTATAACACTGATACTTGCTGAAGTTTTCTGTCCAACAGTAGTGAAATATATGTTTCTTTCTAATAAGTATTGACTGATATCCTCAATGTTCCCTGAAATGTTGGGGTTTCTTTTTTTTACGCTTTTAAAATCTAATTTGCCTAATCGGTGAAGTTTGGCAACAAAAAACCTCATGAAGTACTACAGTGTGTAGTTTGCAATGGAAAGGCGTACTTTTGGGGTTCGTCTTGGTGGCCAGTTGGACCAGCAGCTCCTCCTTCTCCTTCTGCAGCTGTTTTTTCTCCTCCTGCAGTTTGCTGATGGTGGCCAACAGATCCGAGGTGGCTACATCCTGCGTCTGCTTCTCCAAGGTCCCTTCACCTTTTCCATCAGGTTTGTTCTTATCTGTGGAAACATGGGCATGCATGTTGGATGGTTTTCAGAGTGCAGGTTTTCAGAACATGTTTTAAAACTTGACCAGAGCAGCTTTTAACTTATGCAAACAGGTATTTTGGTGCATCAGCAATTCTACAATTATTCTGGTAAAATTGGTAAACACAGCTAAATTAAAGCGGAGCTGAACTTGTACTTTTTCTTTGAGCAAAATTATAAATGGAGAGGTGTTACAGTATTTAAAAACCTCCAGGAACCGCCACATCATCAGGAATGAAAACAGAAGCTGTGCATATTATTGCTCTAAACTTTCTTTTGTATTAAAACAACCTGAGACATTCTTTGTCAGTGTAAATATTGTTGCCTGTATTAACATTTGCAGCTGCAACTGATTAGCTAACTCTTTTTTATTCAATTATCTGCTTTTGTATTTGCAAAAGTGTGGTGTTATAACATATTAATTTAGTTTAGAAACATGGTGTCTAGAGCACCAAAGTCTGAACAGTGATACACCAACAGGTTTAGTGCTATGAAGTAGGAATACCATAAAATATTGAATTTTGTAGGAGAGTTTTCAGTCCATATCAGTGATTTCCACTTTGTTATGCTATCATTCTTACCCCCCCCCCCAAAAAAAGAGGAAATACAGCATTGCAAAAGTATTTACGCTGCAGCTAAAAAAAACAAAACGAAAAAAAAAAAATTGCCAAGGGAAAAAATGAGTAAAACAACACCCATTTTAAAGTGGATGACATTATCCATAAAACTAAACAAAATAAATGAAAAAAATGTCCCAATTTGAACTTGTGCATTGTTTTATGTTTCCTTGTTTGGTGTCCTAAAAATGTCAACAGAATCCCATCACACTGTAAATTGCATTTTGACATTTTTGTTGTCCTAATGTATCATTGTATGTCGAATTAACAAGCTTCTGGTATGTTGTCAAAAATTAAAATACTTCATCAAACACATCTTAACACACAAAAAAGCGTTCCATTCAACTCAAAATTTCAAGGCAGCCATTTATCTCATATTTTTAAGCTAAACATTTTACAGGGCAGTGCCAAACTTAGTGTTGAAAGAAAGTAAGAAAAGTATGAAAGTATCCACATATAAGAATAATATATGCAATTTATGTATAAGATATCATTACTAAGAATAATATCACCTTAGAGGTTAGAGGTTGCTGCATGTCATTTTCAGTGTTTCATAGTTTTACAGTTTTCATGGTTTTATGATCATAAAAAAGAAAATAACATTTTCCTTGCTTTAAAATCTTACAAGAAGTTTTTTTTTTAACATTAGCTCACAGATCCTGACTTGATGTCGTTGTGAGATTCAGAGGATGTTTTACAGAAATAAAACATACCAAATCAATCTTTTAAAAGGTCAATATTAACTTTCTTTAAAATGCCCTTAAATTCAATTTCAATTAAAGCAGAAATTCTAAAATATAGTCTCTTTTAACCACTAACATGTAGAAGTATCTGCCTTGTAAAGTATGTAGAAAAAGGACATACGTGGTCATGTTTACACCAGACAGAAATAAGGCGGATACTTACAGTGTGCAGTGACGGCTATGACGGCGATAAGCAGGACGACACTCAGTGTCGCCAGACAGATGGTGGCAAAGCGGTAGGGCCCAGGGCCACTCGACCTGGGGGCCACTCTGACTGGGTACACAGGGGGATCTGGAAGAGACAAGTGCTGATTAAAACAATAACTCAGGTTTAGGTTTGTGTTTGCTTTTTGTCAACTCATACACTGATGTAAACATGGTGGTTTGAATCTCAGCTGGGGCCTTTCTGTGTGGAGTTAGCATGTTCTCCCTGCACATGCGTGAGCTTTAACCAGGTACAGTCCAAAAACATGGGTGTTAGGTTAAATGGGGACTCTTAATTGACTGGGTATTCTTCTTTTAAGCTCTCAAGTAATATAATGACAGAACTAGAGATACACCGATCCAATACCCTGATCGGATATCGGCTCCAATATTGACTAATTAGCTGGATCGAATATTGGATGAGTGTGGCTGATCCAGTCATTACTTTTTAAATTTTTTTTATTATTATTAATATCATACACAGCGATACAGTTACAGCGCTTTAGTCACTTCAATTCTATGTTGACAGCGCCGGTTATGTCATCACGCAGAGCAGAGAAGCATTATTTATATCTTTTTGCTGTTAATGTACACTTTATTTGTTCATGAATAATATAGTATAGGGATGCATGATATTGGAATTTTGGCTGATATCAATGTGCCTATATTTTAAACTATGTGGCTGATAACTGATATTGATACCGATATTAAAGCTGAAAAGCACGAGCAGTTATTGTAAATAGCGTTTTGTTATCTGTTTTGGACACTTTGAAAAATAAGGGTGGGAAAAAATATTGATACACTGACATATCGCGATATTTTTATATGCTGATATCAAAACGATTTTTAAAAACACAGTATTGATCTATTTCACTTACAAAATCTTGCAACATTTCAGCGTTCTTTTACAAACTCTCACAACATTTGGGAATTCTTGCAAGATTTTGTTGGTAAAATAGATGGATACAGCATTTTCAAATGTCAATATGATATATCAGCATATGAAAATATTGTAAGAATTTCATGATTCTCGCAAGATTTCGTAACAGAACAATGAAATATTGCGAGATTTCATTAGTAAAATACATTGATACCATGTTTTTAAATGTAAATACATAGCATATGAAAATATTGTGATATTTAGTCTATTGATATTTTTCCAAATCCTAGTCTTTAGAAGTTTTAAAGTCTGTAAAAAATAAGTTTTTGAAGAAGTTTTTTTTTTTAATTATTTTTTTTATTTGACTTTAGAAAAGTGGGTTGATCGTTTAAATATCGTTTAAATATCGTTTAAATATCAGTGGGGTGGCTGGTGTCCGATATTCAGTTTTAAGGCCAATATAGGCCGATACCGATAGGGGCTGATTATATCGTGCATTTCTATAAAATACATTTATATCGGTGTGAATTTGCTCCCTTTTCTTTAACAATGCTACATTTTTACGTAAGCCTGTGCCTTAGTAAGGAAGGTTCATTCATAAAGTAGTATCTGAAGTATTGGCCGAAGCTTAGCCCAGGTATTGGTATCAGATTGGATTGGGGAAAAAAACGATCGAGAATTTTTTGACACAAACAGATATTTAAATAGCATATAGGCACTTAGACCGTTCAGCTCATTTGTTTAATTACTCTTTCTTGGTTAGTTTCCATGTGTGCCCTGCAGAATAGGTGGGAAGGAAATGACCTTCTGACTGTATTATAAATCCCATGCCCTGGAGTTTGGAAATAATAAATTTTTGAGAGTGAAAGACGGCTGATAACAGAGGGTTTCACAATACCAAGAATTGTAAATAAAATGTTTTCCTAACTGTTCCTTGCAGAGAATAGCTTCGCTTTGCTGTAGCAGGTCATCGCCACGTCTCCATGCCTGTTCCAACATCCCCTTCCTTTTCCATGTATTAATGTTTCTTGGAAAACACTATATGAGGAGTGGGGAGTGAGAGGTTGAAAAAGGAGTGGGCGCATAGACCTATAATGTGTGTGGTATTGTGCTGTAGTTCGATTTGGTTTGTGGTTTTGAAATAGTTTTTTCCTAAAAAAAGTGTTTGTTAAATTGTAGTAAACATCATTGACCTTGAAAAGACCCCCCTAGTACGGCTCTTAGTCAAAAGACGATCATGCCTAGCTAGTTGATATATAGTTATGATGGTTTAAATAAATATGAGTGGGCTTTTTTTTTTGCTATTAGTGTTTGTATTAGGGCTGATACTGTAGGGTGGGCGATTGGATAAAAAATGTATCAAGATAATTTATTTTTTTTATGGTAAAATAAGGACTATAAAATAAGTATTTTAGTATTATAATTCTGAGAGCCTAAAAAAAAGGCTAAAAAGAAGTAGATGTGTTGTGTGAAAAATGGAAGGGAAGCAAATAATAAATAAAAGCAATGTATACGATATTATTTTCATTTTTTCTGAGGAAATGGGGATTGACGTTAAGCACGCGATAAAATGTCCTAGACCTTTTTAGCCAATTGAGGTTGATAGCTGAGGCGTAAACTGAATATGGGGCGACTGCATGACTCCAAATAATAAAAGAGGCCATGAGATACCTGAAGAGGCCTAAATATTAGGGCACGTAAATATAATAATACTAAAAGATAATAGGTTAAGAAGTATTTGTGAGTGGGGGTGGGCAACCCCTGATGG
This sequence comes from Atherinomorus stipes, assembly GCA_023101725.1. Taxonomy (NCBI): domain Eukaryota; kingdom Metazoa; phylum Chordata; class Actinopteri; order Atheriniformes; family Atherinidae; genus Atherinomorus; species Atherinomorus stipes. The sequence continues at coordinate 282,425 of JALJCO010001181.1, forward strand.
GAGCCGAAGCCGACATAGTAAAAGGGTGTAGAAAGAGATGCTATGTTTTAAGTTAGCGTAGGGTAACGGTTTTTTAATTATAGAGTGGGAGGTTTTGTGCTGAGGGGTGACCCTTGTTGAGTCTTTTTGACACAAAAAAAAGAATCCTAAACTGTTTTTTTGCACATGTTTGAAGTGCAATAATTAAGATGTTGGAGGAGGGTGGAGGTATGGTATTAGGGAGGCAAAAGAGAGTGTGAGATTATAATTTGTATTCCTTCTCCAGTTATATGCTTATGCTTTGTTTTCTAGCTTATGTTGTGAGGAAGGAGATGAGCATACCGGGAGCAAAAGGACAAAGGGAAATAAAAGAAAAAAAAGGAAAAAAAAAAGAACACTAAAGCTATAAGTAATAAAGGGCAGGGTTAAAGGAAAGCAAAAGGGAGGGGTGTGGTGGGGGGTTGGTAAAGATGGTAGGTGGCGAAGAAAGTAAAGAAAGTCATGGGGTTGAAATTGGGAGAAAAAGAATGGAGGAAAAGTAAAGAAAGGGAAGAAAATAAAAAGAGGAGGAAAATGGGAGGAGGATTGGAAAAGGAGTTGGTTGTCTTAGAAAGGGCTGTGAGTTGGGGGAGGGAAGAAGGGGGATAAAGGTTATGTTGGGGGGTTTTTGTTTTTTTGGGTGGTTTTTTATCTTTTCACCCCTGTGTCCCCCGGGGTTTTGTTTTTTGGACTTTTTTGTTGTGGGGGGGGGTAAAAGAAAATAGAGTTTCTTGTTTCACATTGGGCACTTTGTCTTTGGGGTGGTAGGGAGGAGAAAAATTAGGTGAGAAGCTGTGCTTCACCGAGCTGAGTAAAGCAAGTTGTGTGGAATTTTGTTTTGAAATAAGTGTAATAATCAGTGAAGCTTCAGCCTTTTTTCCTTTTTGGTTCTGGTTTCATTTTTAATTAAAAGAGTTGAAAACACTTCTAGTGTGACATTTTAACGCGTTTAAACATTCACTTCAGTCATTTTACTAACATTTTTTGGGTCTATAATTTCCTAACTTTTCCTTTCTGCAGTGTACGTTATGAAGACTTGTCTCATGTCAGTGAAATGATTTGAACTTTGGGGTTTAAAAAAGAAAAGAAGGAATAAATACATTTGGTACATTTTTTTTAAGCCGAATTAATTTGAAGAGAAAAAGAGAATAAATTTGTGTAAAGACCAAAACAATTAAAAAATAAACTGAAAACTGAACGAAATTATGCAAACATGCACTTTTTAAATGCCATTATACGTTTTTTGTCTCTTAATGTCATTGGAGCATGGATGCTGAACTTAAACAGTTTGAAGGGTTGCTAGTTAAAGTCCTAAACTTACCGCTGAGATGCACGTCTGTCTGAGCTGACTCGTATGGCTGCCCTCGTTTCCACAGGTTGGAGTACATGACACCGTGCTGGTTGACTATTTGACAGTGAAGAGGACCGGAGCTTCTCATGGAGTGACAGAACTTTTCACTTCACCGCCCCTGACTTGAAACAAACCCGGGAGACAGTCGCACTTCCGGTAATGACAACAGAGGAAATATCAGTGGGAAAAAAGGGAAGCGTGGAGCTGTCACGCACAGTTTGAATAAAATAAGTAAATAAATAAATAAATATAATACGTTTTTTTTTTTTGTTTTGTGTTTCTTTTTTTTTGGAGAGTTGGGGCGCTTGCGGCAAGTGGGTGCGCGCGCGTTTTGGTTAAGGAAACAATTTCTTTCCTTAAAAAAAAATAGTTTGTGATATAGGAGTGGTGGGTTTTGGGTATTGAAGTGGGTGTGTGCGAGCTGGTGGTTCACGTTCTGTGGGGAGTGATATTTGCCGAGTGTGGCGAATGGGTGTGTCTGCTGGCGAAGAAGCGGGTTTGATTGGTTGTTGTGGTCTTAAAGGGTCATTTGGTGAAAATATTGTGTTTGTTATGTTGTGGGCTGTGTGTTGGTTTGTGTGTATTTATGCAAATGGTTGTTTAAATTCTAAATTTGTTTTTGTTTATATATTATTTGTTCTTCTTTAAAAATACTTAAAGGAAAAGAAATTTTCTGTTGTTTCTTTAGTGAAAAGTAAAGGATTAAAGGTGGTTTAATGTTGTCCAGTGTGAGTGTAGTGTAAGTTGTCTGTGTGGGTGTGTGTTTCTTTTTTGTCATGTAGAAATGAAATGCGTTAAAAAAAATTGTTGTTGTTTGAGTGTTGGGGAGGAGGATTGTGGAGTAGTGCCGTTGTGGAGACTCTTTGGCGGGAATGTTTTCTATAGGTTGTTGTAGTTGTGGTGGTGTTGTTTTGGTGTACAGCGTGTTAAGTGGTGGGTGTATAAAGAAAATGTTTAAAGATTCGATTGTTTATTTCCTCTGGGTGGCGTTCTCAATAAGAAAGAAATGAAAGAATGAAAAACTTTGGGGAAAGTTGTGCTTTTTTTTATAGTGTTTTTGGGTGTGGTTGTGGAGGATGATTCCTGTCTTGAAGCGCTGGGCCTGCTTGTTGTTTTAGTGTTGTGGAGAGGATGGGAGTGTCCCTCTTTGTTGTGGTCTTTTGAAATAGTAGGGAGGTTTCCCCAGAAGCGCTGGTTGTTGTTTCTTAAGTTGGTTTGTGTGGCAGAGATGTGAAAGTAATGGCCCCCAAGACTATAGAGCTGCAAATTGTTGAGCGTTGATGTCTCGCTTCTAAGAGTAGGTCTGCTCGACCTTGGGTGCTGTGCTTCAATAAGCTGTTGTCAGTGATGGTTTTGTGTTTCCCCCCAGGTGTGAGGCTGCTGTTTTGAGTCAAGTGCTGGTTTAGTGGGTTGCGCCAAAGTGCGGGGGCTGAGGGGTTGAGTGAGGCAGAGGGGAAGAAAGACAGAAAAAAGAATCTTTGTGCTTGTGCAAAAGATGGAAGGCATCAGAGTTGTTGGGCAATTATCTTGAAAGTTTAGTGCGGTTCACTTGTGTGATTGGATGGAAATGATTAGTGCCCACTCCATAAAGTGCTTTGCCTTGGTTCCCTTTCTGATCAAATTTTTTTTTAATTTTTCTTTAAGTGAAATTTTCAAATAAAAGTGAGAGAAACGGTTGGTTATCTCCTCTCCCTTTTTTTGTGCAGAGGCCGTTCAGATTTTATAAGGTTTGAATTTTCTGCAATGTTGCTTGTTGACCAAAAGAGTAGTGAAGAGGTTGAGATATTTGTTAAAGCCCATAGAGGGAAAAAAGCTGGCTCTTTGCTCCTCGTGGAGCAGTGGAGACTTTGAGTGATAAATGGAGAATTTTTTTGTTGAAGGTGACTCTTCTTCTTTTGAGTTTTGTTAGACTTGTCAGTGATGTCTCATGTTTTACTGTTTCTTGTGAAAGGAAGGTTGAGATCAGCTTCTGTTATAAATAAGAGAACTAAAAGAGAATGGGTCTCAGTTTGCTAGAAGTGGAGACATTATATGAAAGATATGAAGAGGAGACACAATGCACCCCTATTTTTCTCCTGGTCAATTTTGAGATTTTCATTTTTTTCCCTCTCCTTAACATTTTTCAGACTGGTAAAAACATATAAAAATAAATTTGGGTTTTTTCTATATTGTCTGTGCACCTAATCCAATGCAGCTAAAGTTGCCTTTTCTCAAAATGAGTTTTTTTTCTTACTCCATAGCAGCACTACAGGCCAACGATTTTGCTTTGCTGTATTCTTAGTTTTACGAGGAGGATTTTTGAATCTAAGCTGATTTATAGACATCATCCAAAAATATGCCAAAATTGTTTTTTCTGGTTGTTGATATATTTGATTGAATAATAAAAAGATATCCAATCCCCTCGTTTTGTTTTTGAACAATTTTTTTGGCTGTATAACACCTATTTGCATATAAATTTAGAGACTTGCAATTGCATTACAAAAATGCGCCTTGTGAGGAATAACAGGAAGTTTCATGTGATACCAGTTCGTTAAATGTTTTCCCTATTTGCCTGTAGTGTCTCGCTTAAGGGACTTATGTGGACCTTATATAGTCCAAACATTTGTTCCTCTAAGTTACATAGGTGTGGTAGTTCTGTCTTTTAGGGAGGTTTTTCTGTGTGACCCCTGTGTTGTATATGATAAAGAGTTAGCTGTCTGTGGAGAGGAATATTGTCCTGCTTAGTGTTTGTGAGAAGTATGAGGGTTAGGGTTTGTCCTTTTTGTGGTCAGGCTAAATGTTTTGTGGGTTTATGTGTGGTTTTACCTTGTTTTTGTTTTACTGTTTTCATTGTGTTGCATTTTATTGTGTTGCCTCTGTGTTGTTTTTTTATTCACTGCTGACTTTTACTTTGTAAAGCACTTTAGTTGGCCCTCAGCCTTTAAAAACGTGCAATAAAAATAAAGCTGCATTGATGTTTCTTGTCTGTCAGGTCTTGCATATTTCTAATAAAATAATTACTCTGTAGTTCCGAAGAAGATGCATTTATTTGACTAAAAAGATGTTAATACTATAAAGGAAATGTGTCATTATAAAAAGTGTTTCTATATAAATAGTTTATTAAAAGGCCACATTAACTCAGAGACTTTGAACATGATGCTGAACACTCAAGTGAGAAATATTTGCTCTGCTGAACCCAGATGTGATGATGCTTCGTTTTCACTTCTTATGGAAATTTTTAAACAGAATAGAATTTTCCCATGAAGCTGATTTTTCTTTTTCTGTAATCTGATCATGGTGTGGTGGTGTAGGTTTGATTAATTATCTGTTCCAGTTTTCCTCTGTTTTTAATGTTGTCAACCATATAAATATCTGCTATCAACTGTTTTCACTCGTTAATATAATCATGAATATTCCCTTGTCTGTTGGAGTCACAAACATCATGACCTCTTGCCTTGTAGGCTTTATGTGATGCTTCATCTTGTTTTTATTTTCTTTTGTTGTTTCTCACATTAATTTGCTGTTCCTTGTTAGTAGCCTACGAGTTTCTGTCTTCTTTCTGTCTTATAGTTTTCATTATATTTTCTCAGTGGTTTTTGTTGTGTTTTGATTAGATTTGGTTTTGATGACAGCACTGGGCTGCTGTTGTCCTGTTTCTTGAAATGTGATTTGGTTTTTTTTCTGGGGTGGTGTGTGTTCAGTGAACTGTATCAGTCTAGCAGCAGTCAGTTCAGTTTCTGTTCAGTCCGACTGAGGGAGGTTTTTGTACGACTGTTTTTCACTGTGTGAACACATCCTTGCTGCTGATGTAGTGATAACTCTGACAGTAATAAACTGCAGCATCTTCAGCCTGAACTCCACTGATGGTCAGAGTGAAGTCAGAGTTTGATCCACTGCCTGTAAAACGATCTAGAATCTCTGATTCTGTGCTGCTAGCACAGTATATGAGGAGTTTAGGGTTTGTCCATCTTTCTGTTGGTACCAGGCTAAATAGTGGTCACCATCATAATAAACATCCTGACTGGTTCTACATGTGATGGTGACGGTTCCTCCCAGATCAGATGTCTTTGCTGCAGGCTGTCTCACTGTGACCTGTCCTCTGGACTCTGAGGATACAGAGACAAAAACATAAAGCAGCTTCATGGTTTTGTGGGCTTCATTTCAGAGGGACGGATGTTCATAGAGGAGAGGAGTTGGATTCTCTGGACTTTACCTGTGAAGCAGCAGCAGAGGAGAGTCCAGATGAGGACGCAGATCAAAGTCATGTTTTTCATGAGGAGGATTTCTGTGGCTTCTGTTGTCATGAAGGACAGCTGTCAGTCATCCAGTCTTCAACTCTCAGGACTATAAACTCTCCCAGAGCACTGGAGCATGGTGCTGCTGATGCAAAGTGGCTCTCTATGGAAATGTTCTCACTTCCTCTGCAACTTGGATATATATGCATACTGTATGTATCCTTTTATTTTTTTAATGCAAAATTATTTCATCATGAATTTTTATATAATATCTCCATAGAATATTTTTTTTACAATAAAAGTACTTCCCATATTTTGGTGCCCAATTTGTGTAGTCAGAAATCTGTGTGTCTCCACAGTTAGAGGATTGTTACAGAATAAGTTTTTATGACTGCAGAAGATGTTGAGTGGTGGAAGATGAATATGCTGTTCATCGTAAAAACGTGATTTCTTTAATAATCACATTTTTAAAAAGCCTCTCAAACATTTGTATATTTATTCCTCAAATCTGTCTTGCTGTGCTTCAGCAATGATGTCTGACTGTTGCTATGGTTACTGAAATAAAAGTGATAAGTGAAAGACTGAAGAGGAGTTTCATCTCAAGAAAGCACTCCATCCTCTGTCTGCAGTGGGTCCAATCCGTTCCAACGTTACGATGCTTCAGCTTCCAGTGAGGAGAGAAAGAATGACCATGCCATGATGACGACTTGATGAACAATAAAAGTACAAAAAAAGAAAAAAAAATGCATATTGTGTTTAATCTTGCCATCTAAAATCACAAGAAAGATTAACATCATGTCAGAGTATCCACCATGGTTTTTCCATGTTCCACATTTTTATGCCTGAATAATTTACTTTCCTTATCATACTACACTGTTCCCAGTATCATCTGCTGTTGAAAGAGAGTCTTTAATTTAATGGTATACATGTCAATTAAACAACAAACTCATTAAAATAACACAAACAGCATATTCTCTTCCTGTCCTCTGCATTCAGCAACATTAGGCAAGTCATTTACTTTTTTAAAAATAAATTCCTAAATTGTCATGGCATTAATGTAGTATGTCTAGTATGTGAATGAAAATTAAAATAAAAAAAGTGATTCGCATTTTACAATACTAGAATTTCCCTTTCGGGGATGAATAAATTGTATTTTTCATTTCATTTCATTATCATTACCTAAACGATAAAAACACATTTGGAATATACATAAATGTCAGATTATCTGACTTTCATTATTAAAGGTAATTCATAACAGTCATACAAAAGACCACAGTGTTCGGTTCTGACAAAGTTTGTAATTAGTATAAAAGAAGTTTGATAGAAAATTTGAATTAACTGATCTGATGATGAGCTTTTAAATGAAGCCTGATTTTATGAAACTAATTATCTTTAAATGAGTTATTATGATTTATATGAAGTGAAGCAGACTGCTTCAAGTAAATCAGAAACTTCTGCTTGAATGCAGCTGTGGATCAGTTCCTCTGCAGCTGATGGAGGTTTTTGTACGACGTTGTATCACTGTGTGAACGGTGTGCTGTAATCCTGCTGACAGTGATAAACTCCTGCATCTTCAGGCTGAACTCTACTGATGGTCAGAGTGAAGTCAGTTCCAGACTGACTTCCACTGAAACGATCAGAAACTCCTGACTGGCGGTTTGTAGCCCACCAAATCAAGAGTTTAGGAGCTTCTCCGGGTTTCTGAAGGTACCAATCCACCTCATTAGTTACACTAGAACTGGCTTTACATTTAATAGAGACAGTTTGTCCTGGAGACACAGACTGAGATCCAGGAGTCTGAGTCATGATGATTTCTGATGAAGAACCTGGAAAGATGAAAAGATATAATCATTTTAAAGTAATTCTGCTAAAGAGGATGATTTCTCTAAGATGGAGAACAGATGGAAGAAGGTGAATGCTGCTTGTTTCAGTGTTTCTCCATCACAGCAGAACATCATTGTGGTGAACCTGGTTGCATCCTGACGCAAGATTTTCACAAGAGAGTCTCACCCTGAACAAGGAGCCCCAGGGTGGTCAGCAGTAGAGTCAGTGACATCATCATTGTGTCTCTGAAAGGTCTGAACAGCCACTGATCAACACTGACCTCTTAACAGCTGGAAGCAGAGAGGCAGGACACATATGCAAAACACACAGTCAGTCAGCTGCACATCATCCTCTACATCTCATCATCATCATCCTCACTTTTTTATTATTTTCTAGCAAGAAATCAGATTTAATGACTTCCCTTTATTTATCAATAAGATCTTGTTTTACAGAAATAAGCATTTAGTGTGTAAATGTTTTAAAAAATGTTTGGATATTGATGGTGAAGTTATAAATTGAGATTTCCTCAGGTCTCCATGACACATCATACAGCAACATAAAATATGGTGAATACAACTTAAAATGTTAAGCTCAAAATCACTCGACATTCATTCTTTAAATGTTCTGAGACTCTGGGACAAACCGGATGTATCAGAAAAAAATATTAATTGAAAACCTTTTAAAATTAACAGTTTTCGAAAAATTTCTCTAAAAGAATAAAACATGTTAGAGACATTTAATAACAAAATAAAGCTCCATGTGATCATGATCATCTGATATGAGGGAGAGTCACTCTGTTGGCCCTCATGAGATTGTTTGATCATCTTTTTTCTTCTGGATTTTGTATCTTTCCTTCTTAATGATCACAGCTGACTCAGAGATTTCTGTTTTATCTTCGTTTTTAAAGTAATATTATCAAAATTTGTGTTATATTATGTCTAAGTTTTCTAATGATGACCAGGGTCTTCATATGTTACATTTACATTTTAAGTTCAGTAAGACAGTCGTAATCCTCAGAGAAACTAGGTTTGAAGATTTCATGTCTTTTCCACGACTATTGCAAGTTGTTGCAAGTTTCTTTTTGCAAATATGATTGTTTAAAAAAATGAAGAATAAAACATACAATGATTATATTTAGTTTGTTTACTGCAAGATAGTTTTCAGTCAGTGAAGTTGTCCTTATCTGTTTTTATTTTAATTAAAGCACTAAAGTTATAATGATTGGGTTGGTGCAATGTGAGTGTGTGCATTAGTGTTTGTAACTGTTCAGTGAACTGTATCAGTCTCTGCAGCAGTCAGTTCAGTTTCTGTTCAGTCTGACTGAGGGAGGTTTTTGTACGACTGTTTTTCACTGTGTGAACACATCTTGGCTGTGATAACTCTGACAGTAATAAACTGCAGCATCTTCAGCCTGAACTCCACTGATGGTCAGAGTGAAGTCAGACTTTGATCCACTGCCTGTAAAACGACTTGAAATCCCTGATTCTCTCCTGCTAGCACCATAAATGAGGAGTTTTGGAGTTTGTCCATCTTTATGTTGGTACCAGGCTAAACAGTGGTAGCTGTAATAGCTGCTGTAATAAACATCCTGACTGGTTCTACATGTGATGGTGACGGTTCCTCCCAGATCAGATGTCTTTGCTGCAGGCTGAATCACTGTGACCTGTCCTCTGGACTCTGAGGATACAGAGACAAAAACATAAAGCAGCTTCATGCTTTTGTGGGCTTCATTTCAGAGGGACGGATGTTCATAGAGGAGAGGAGTTGGATTCTCTGGACTTTACCTGTGAAGCAGCAGCAGAGGAGAGTCCAGATGAGGACGCAGATCAAAGTCATGTTTTTCATGAGGAGGATTTCTGTGGCTTCTGTTGTCATGAAGGACAGCTGTCAGTCATCCAGTCTTCAACTCTCAGGACTATAAACTCTCCCAGAGCACTGGAGCATGGTGCTGCTGATGCAAAGTGGCTCTCTATGGAAATGTTCTCACTCCAGCAGCAACTTGGATCAATATAATGATGATCATGTTTATCAATGAATCAGTCTGATAACTGTAACACTCCACTGAAATAATTTTAGATTCAGACGTTTCAGAGTTTATGTCATTAGAATAAAATCCTCCATACAATGCTCTTTGAACCTCGTGCAGATTCTACAAAACTCACTAAAATATTTTCTTAGACTCTTTCTGTGTGTGTTATCATATGTGGAGTCTTTGCTGCACGTGGGACAGTGAGTTGTTCCAGGATGAGGAATAAATGGAGAAAGTTGGGATCAAGTCACCAGCCTTTTAGTTTCAGGAAGCCCACTTTACCATTACAGCAGTATTTTGAAAAGGTTTCCTGCCTTCCTAAAATATTTTCAAGAAAAAATAAAACGTTTATTAGATTTTATATTTGATGAAATAACTGATTTCTATGCCTTTTAAATCTTGCATGATGCTTTACACATGCAATTTCTTTTTAAAAAAAATGGGTACATTAGGTTGATTTTTATAAAAGTAATAAATCAAAATTTTCCGTTTTGTTCAGAAAATTTTAAGTATGGACATAAGTTGCATTGTGTGAAATAGTAAGTGTTTTTTTTTTTTGTACAATTTGTTTGTTTCAGAGTCAGAGAGCCGTGTCTCTGTGCATCAGAGGTTTTTGTACGGCGGTTCAATGAGTTTTTATCACTGTGGTACACGTTCGGTGGAGGAACCAGACTGGAGTTTGGAAGTAAGTTAAACTTTCTTTTCTTTGAGCACATCTGTTGTCATTTTCAACTTTTTTATTCATCTGCAGCACTGCAACTGGAAATTCTTTTATTTTTATTTTCAAACGATTTTATTTTCAAGAATGCGAAGGTTCAAATAAACATTGTAATTTCTAAACTAATCACAGCTTCAGTGGTGTTTACACGGACCTGAATAAAATATTTCTCATTCAGAGTGAAATGTAATCTTTTGGAATTATAAATTTAGTTCAGTCTGCAGTCAGAGAGCCGTGTCTCTGTACATCAGAGGTTTTTGTACGGCGGTTCAATGAGTTTGTATCACTGTGGTGGACTTTTGGTGGAGGAACCAGACTGGATGTTGGAAGTAAGTTTTTCTCTTGTTTAACATGGATGTATTGCTAAATTTATCGTATTTACAGTATTCTATTTTGTTTAATTTAATGTTTGAATATTTTTAATGGAAAAGGACATTCACAAAAAATATTCTCGATGGTTTTTAACTGAGATCAGATCTATTAAAATGTGTACACATCTCTGTTAAAATCCAGACTAAAACCTTTATTTCAAATAGTTTGAAATGATCTTTTTTTTTTTTTTTTTAACCTTCAATCTTAGTGAAGAAGTCTTTGAAAAAGTCTTGGAAAGAAGTTTATTGTGACTGGATGAAGTGAAATAAAATGAGAACAAATCTAAGAATTTATTTCTGCAAATTTTTTACCGTTCTAAACTTTTTGCTGGATTTTCCAGATTTCAGGAAAGTGAATTCTGATTATTTTAACTGTAAATGAAGTAAAACTGATGTAAATATTTTTCCATCTACGTGTTATTTTCTGTCCAGTTTGAGATATTTCTGATCAAACTGATTCTGAGCTGAAATGCATGAGAGGTTTGTTGAAGGGAAGTGAAACAATGTGAGTCAGTGATTGTTGGAGCAGAAAAACATCTGGTAGAAACTTCTTAAAGGAGGAAATGAACTCTCAGTAAAGACGTCTGCTGCTTGATGTTAGATGTGTGCTTCCTGTCCTCTAATCTGACTGCTGTCTCCTAGGTGATACTCCTCCCATCCTGACGGTGCTGCCTCCGTCCAGTGACGAGATAAAGACAGGCCATGCCACACTCATGTGTCTGGCCAACAAGGGCTTCCCCTCAGACTGGAGTTTGTCCTGGAAGGTGGACGACAGCAGCAGCAGCAGCGATGGGCAGCAACAGAGTCCCGGGATGCTGCAGAAGGACGGCCTCTACAGCTGGAGCAGCACCCTGAGGCTCTCTGCAGTCCAGTGGGAGAAGGTGGTCTCTGTGACCTGTGAGGCCACCAAAAGCTCCCAGTCTCCCATCTCACAGATACTGAGGAGAGACCAGTGTTCCCAGTCCTGACCAGGCCTCTGAGTTTTTCATTGTTTCTTCTCTCTGTCTCTCTTCTGTAACTTTTATTCCTTCTGGTTTTGATGATTCAACCTTGTTTTCAATCAATAAATGTTTGTACCAAAAATAAATGAAATAAACATTTAATCATGCATCTATTTTAGATCTTCAATTTAACTGGTGTTGGGAAATATTTGAAAATTGATTGATCTAAAACATTGGAGATAATTTATCTATACATCATCATTCTTTCATACAAGTAAAAGTTTATTATAAAGAGAAGAAAAGTTAAATGACCTGAAAAAAACACTGATAACTGAAAAGCCTAAAAATGACAAATTATCAGAACATTTATCAGAAAACAGTGTTGATTGAATAAAAATAAAACAGCATGATATCGTTAATTGGTTCGATTTTCCAAAACTAAATCAAAGTCCACATTTGCAGCATCAACACATCATTAAATATAAACTTCCACACTCGGTGGTTAAACTCTGCTCTCATTCATTCACTGTCAGAGAAATGTGAACATTCATGGGTTGACTTTATTTAAATGTGTTGCAGAGACTGAAGTAGAGGGTCCCAATGCAGATTCATGGCCGGGAGGAAGATTTGACCAAATATAGACTTTATTTAAAGAGAACTATAAGGAGAACTATAAACATGAAGACAAAAAGAGTTTAGAGAAGAATAAAGTTTAAGAATGATGAGGATCATGAAACAAAGGAAACCAGAGAGCATTTAAACTGAGGGAACGATAAACCGAGCAGGTGGTGATAATTACTAAATGACTAAATGCAAAACATCTGGTATCCAAGTAAGATTAGACACCACCCATCACTCCGCCCTCCCACCCCGAATGGACCGATCCAATCAGCTCAGTTTGGACTTTTTGCATAAAAAAAAGCCAGAAGACTCCAGATGGCTGCAGCCATAATAGAAACAATTTAAAAACAGGATTTTGTTGCAGATTCCAAGATATTAAAGTGAATTAAATGAAAACAGAAATGATGTATTTGAAACATCAAGCTTTTCTTACTTTATTTAGGCCTTAAGAAAAAAAAAAATCACTGTTTCATGTTTGCCATGTTAGGGACATAACTTGGTTTTGCGATGACAAGAAAATAGTGATGAAGAAAAGCACAGCTGGGTCATGATGCTTATTTGATCATTTTCCATCTTCATCTGCCTTCAGGAACATTTCACCCCAACAGACGTCAGAATTTCAGATTGTTCCAGACCTTGCAGTGTTCATAGTTCAGTTCTGTGGCTGAGGATTTTAGATCGCTCTGATCCACAAACATGATGTCGTCCCATCATGCTGCAGGATGAAGCAAATCAAAGCTCCAAGCAGCAGCAAACGGTCCTCACATCTTGGTTCTCTGGTCTGTGTGGTGAAGGAGGAACCTGCAACTGTCAACATGGTTTCCTTCCAAGATAATCCAGCATATCAGCTTGTCCTGTGGAAATGATCACTTTTCCATGAGCCATCTTGATTTTACAGAAGGCCACTTTTGACAAAGTGTCTCTGTGGAAATGTTCTGACTGACTGGGATGTTTATTAACCCTCAACTTTACACCTGAACAGGAGACAGGTTCAGGATGAAAATGGGAAGAATTTTAAAAAATCTGGTAGTGTTTAATCATTTACTGTACAGTTTGTATCAGCAAGTTGATATTACGTTGATATTCTCTTCTGGCAATGAATATTTGTAAAAGATTCACTTTGTTAAGAAAATCTGGGAATCCTTCTCCTTATAGAAACTTTCAGACCAGGTTTGAAGTTTACCCCTTAAAGATGAATTTTCTTTTTCTGTAACTGGATCAGAACTGTGAAAACTGAAAATGAAAACTTATTGTTTAGAAGCCCAAGTTGGTCACTGTGGAATTTGTAGATGTTCCTGCACTTGGAGCTTTAATCATAAAAACACATTGGTATTCAAAAATTCATGACATAAATGTATGAGCAGTTGAAGATGATGAGAAATGACTGAGAGCTCCAGAGTGAAGGTAAAAGAGTCTTTGTGAGATTCTCTGGTCATTGCTGTCTTAAATGGACTTTGGGTCCTTCAGTCTTCACTGACTTTTTGTTTCTCCATCTTACAGGTGACTGACATGTTCAAGCCTATTTCTGTTTGTATTGTTGCTTTTTATCACTGGAATTTATGATACTGATCTATTTCTTCATGGTTTTGCATCAGAATGGAGATATTTCCAACAATGTGGTTTTAGGCATTTTATTTTGTTTCAACATGACTTTTGTGATGAAACTCCAGAGATTCTGTTATCTGTTTCTTGAAAATTTATGTGCATTTGTTTGCTTCTGGCTGGGTGCAGCTGTGTGTGTGTTCAGTGAACTCTATCAGTCTCTGCAGCAGCCAGTTCAGTTTTTAACAGAGGGAGGTTTTTGTACGACTGTTTTTCACTGTGTGAAGAAGTCATATCTGCTTACATCAAATTCTCCTTTACAGTAATAAACTGCAGCATCTTCAGCCTGAACTCCACTGATGGTCAGAGTGAAGTCAGAGTTTGATCCACTGCCTGTAAAACGATCTGGAATCCCTGATGCTCTGCTGCTAGCACGGTATATGAGGAGTTTAGGAGTTTGTCCATCTTTCTGTTGGTACCAGGCTAAATAGTGGTATGGAGAGCTGTAATAGACATTGTGGCTGGTTCTACATGTGATGGTGACGGTTCCTCCCAGATCAGATGTCTTTGCTGCAGGCTGAGTCACTGTAGCCTGGATTTTAGATTCTGAGGATACAGAGACAAAAACATAAAGCAGCTTCATGCTTTTGTGGGCTTCATTTCAGAGGGACGGATGTTCATAGAGGAGAGGAGTTGGATTCTCTGGACTTTACCTGTGAAGCAGCAGCAGAGGAGAGTCAGATGAGGACGCAGATCAAAGTCATGTTTTTCATGAGGAGGATTTCTGTGGCTTCTGTTGTCATGAAGGACAGCTGTCAGTCATCCAGTCTTCAACTCTCAGGACTATAAACTCTCCCAGAGCACTGGAGCATGGTGCTGCTGATGCAAAGTGGCTCTCTATGGAAATGTTCTCACTCCAGCACAAACTTGGATCAATCATTTTAATCTCCATTAGATTTCAGGAATTTGTTTTACAATAATTGTTTGCTCTCTGCTAGAACTCGACTTTGACTTTTTTTGCACACAATGACTATTTTCAAAAAGTTGTTGTCAATCGCCGGCTGCATTTGAGACGTTAAAAAAGTGTTTCAGAGTCTTGCTCACCATGAGAGTAAGTGGAAAATAAAGTTACATCATTCTGTGGGTGAACTATTCCTTTAAAGGAGCTTCCAATTAAATTTTTATCTCCTTCAGAGACCTTGAACATGATGCTGAACATTCATTTCAGAAATATTTGCTCTGCTGAACTCAGATGTGATGATCTTTTGTTTTCAGGTTAAAAGGGAAAAAAGCTACAGAAGATTACATCAGAAACAAACATCCAGTATTTTATCTGTTATTGTCATATTGTGACATTTAAACTTCATTTGTATGTTTTATAAAGACCACAGAAAAACTGCAGAGAGCTGATCTGACATCAGTTGTTGAGAGCTGTGCAGGTACTGATCTTTACTTGTTTTAATGTTGTTTTAAATCTTTTAGGCCTTCATTCTTCTCTGTGTTCACATGTTTTTTGGGGGTCTTCATGTCTGTATTTACCATTTAATAAGTGCTTGCTGTTTCCTGATGGAGATGAGAAAATCTCAAAGTAAATTGAACAATAAATAAATATCTGGTTTAATATTAATCATAAATAAATGAACAGAAGTAAAATCAGAAACTGACTTTGATATTTCTGTCATATTATTGTCTTCATGTTATTGGAGAGACCTCATGATGATCTGTGACTCTAAGATGGAAATCTGAACCTAAGTAATTAAAAGAAAGAAGTTTAAAGTGATTTTAACTTAAATAAAGGGTTAGCTTATTGCAATACACAAATGAGTAGCTGTTGTTTTTGGTTGGTGTATATTATTTATTATCTATATATTTAATTTGACTTAGATTATATTTTTTGTTGTCATGATTACATTGTCCTGATGGTTTACATATCGATGTAGTATGGAAAATAATTGATGTTTTCTTTCTTTTGTTGTTGTTGTGATTTTTTTCTTGGGAATTATGTGTTTCTGTTTGAGTGTAGTTTTTGTAGGACCCCAAGAAAAGCTGCAGTTTCTCACTGTCGCTAATGGGGATCCTCCATAAATGAAATAAAATAAAATAAAATGGAAACTTGAGCAGGAAATGGAGTATCAAACTAAACATGAACTGTGTTCAGATCGTGCAGCTCTTTAAGTGGAAGAAATTCCACAACAAAGCACGTAGATGGAATGAAGTCTTATCAGGAAAAAGGAAAATTCAAAGCACATGTTCTCTCTTAGATCATGAGTGTGTGTTTATGAGTATGTTCTCACTGAACTGTATCATCTGTCAGTTTCTGTTCAATCTGACTGAGGGAGGTTTTTGTACGACTGTTTTTCACTGTGTGAACACACCACCGCTGTGATAACTCTGACAGTAATAAACTGCAGCATCTTCAGCCTGAACTCCACTGATGGTCAGAGTGAAGTCAGAGTTTGATCCACTGCCTGTAAAACGATCTGGAGTCCCTGATTCTCTGTAGCTAGCAAGATATATGAGGAGTTTAGGAGTTTGTCCATCTTTATGCTGGTACCAGGCTAAATAGTGGTTGGACCAATAAACATCCTGACTGGTTCTACATGTGATGGTGGCGGTTCCTCCCAGATCAGATGTCTTTGCTGCAGGCTGAATCACTGTGACCTGTCCTCTGGACTCTGAGGATACAGAGACAAAAACATAAAGCAGCTTCATGCTTTTGTGGGCTTCATTTCAGAGGGACGGATGTTCATAGAGGAGAGGAGTTGGATTCTCTGGACTTTACCTGTGAAGCAGCAGCAGAGGAGAGTCCAGATGAGGACGCAGATCAAAGTCATGTTTTTCATGAGGAGGATTTCTGTGGCTTCTGTTGTCATGAAGGACAGCTGTCAGTCATCCAGTCTTCAACTCTCAGGACTATAAACTCTCCCAGAGCACTGGAGCATGGTGCTGCTGATGCAAAGTGGCTCTCTATGGAAATGTTCTCACTCCAACCAGGATCAATATGATGATGATTATCAACTGGTCAGTTAGTTTCTACATATAATGATAATGAAAAAAATGTGTGTAATCATGAATGACAGAGTCTAAAATGAATGGACAATTTTGGAAATTATAAGTTTTATCGCTCTTCATTTATGACCACACATATAAACATAACTGTCAAAAAAAAAAAAAAAAAAAATCCCACCTCCATGAAATTTGAGTCATTCAGGTTTGACAAATAATCTTAAAGAATTTTTATGGGGAATTAAGAGTCCAGGATTCCTTCTTAGCTCTTTTTGTGTTTTAAAAACTAAACATTTCAAAACTACAATAGTTTTACGATAAACTACAGATATTCTCATATTTATGAAGTATTCTGAAAGTCAGTATTCAGTTTGCAAACAGTAGAAATGTTCTGCTGCATTGTTTGTTTCAGAGTCAGAGAGCCGTGTCTCTGTACATCAGAGGTTTTTGTACGGCGGTTCAATGAGTTTGTATCACTGTGGTTCACGTTCGGTGGAGGAACCAGACTGGATCTTAACTGTAAGTACATTTAATTACTTATAACCCTAAATTCAGGCCTTTTGATGTAGTTTAATTTATAACCAAAACATTTCTACAAAGAAATACGTGGTTTAATATGATCAGTATAACTTTTTATGAAAGCAGATTATACATTTGGGAGCAGTCAAACGTTTCTTCAGAAATATTTTTCTTTAATTATTTGTCTTACTAATAATTTTATATTTGTTAGTTTAAAAAGTTTTCAATGAAATTTTCCTGCAGAAAATGACTCATACGTGTTTAGTCTAAGGAACAGTTTAAGATCTAAAAAACATGATTTCTGACACTGATTTGATGAGTTTAGACATAAAGTTCAGCATTTTCATTTGAAAACAAAGAAAAACCTCAAAATCAAGGTCTAAACTTTTTTCAGTCAGAAAATTATTATTTATGTGCTCTGATGAAAATGAAAATAAATGTTTGTTATGCATAAAGTGAACTGAAATCTTTAAACTTAATAAGATAATTATCTTTTAAAACTACTTAGTTTTCTTTGTCCAGTTTTATTATCAATGTAAGAAAGAATTCAGAGCCATCAAGAAGTTTTTATGTCATTTATAACCAAAATGTAGTAAATATACTGACTCATGTTTATACATATCAGTTACAAAGTAACACATTACAGGATGTGGAAGATTGATTTAATGTAATTTATTGACCAAGTTAGTTTGTATGATAATGAAAAGAAGATACTTTTAGACAGCTGTGTGGTAAGAAGGAAAATATTATTTTTCCACTCAGTATTGTCGTGCTTAATGTAGAGAGCATGAAAGATAGATTTACAAGATTTTTAATCATTTAAATTATATAAATTAGATGATAATTTGTAAAAACTGTAAGAAAACTAATGAAGATAAGTGATAAAATGATGTGAATGTTGAAAATCTGGTTTTAAATTCTAATTCATGATTTTAGTTTGAAGCAAAGTGACTCAGAAGAAACTGAAAAAATTCAAAAAAAGTCTTAAACATATTTATGTTTAGTCCTGAAACCTGTCTGTTGCTGTGGTTCAGCAGTGATGCACATCTGTTGCTATGGTAACTGAAAAGAAAGCGAGAAGTGAAACAGTGAGGAGGGGTTTCATCTAATGTCTGCAATGTGTCTCTCTCTCTGCAGTGGGTCGAGTCGAGCCCACCCTGACGGTGCTGCCCCCCTCCAGTAAAGAACTGGAGCAGGGGAAGGCCACACTCATGTGTCTGGCCAACAAGGGCTTCCCCTCAGACTGGAGTCTGTCCTGGAAGGTGGACGGCAGCAGCAGCAGCAGCTATGAGGAGAAAAAGAGTCCCGGGATGCTGCAGAAGGACGGCCACTACAGCTGGAGCAGCACCCTGAGGCTCTCTGCAGATGAGTGGAGGAAGGTGGGCTCTGTGACCTGTGAGGCCACCCAGGGCTCCCAGTCTCCAGTCTCAGAGTTACTGAGGAGAGACCAGTGTTCCCAGTACTGACCTGACTCACTGGGATTCTGAGAAATGTAACAAAACACAAACAGAATCAGTCTTCTGTATCAACCACACCTTCTCTCGTTTTCTGATTAACCAGTTTTTTCCTCTGTATTATTTTTTTTCTTAATATCTTTTCTCTTACTTTTATAACTGAAATATTCTTAACATAATAAAGATGATTTTTAAAAAGCAAGTGTTTTCATCAATGTTTTGGTGAAATAAATATAATCTGTTTCACCAGTTGCATAAAATAAACAAGAAATTACACCATAGCTGATTCAAAATCTTCATTAGGTAAAACATGAAGACATTTTAATGTTTCATATTAAGTTATAAAAGACATTTTTGGTCGAGACTGTATAAGTCATAAGTAAATGAATGAATAAGAAAAACTAACTGATGTTTCTGTCATATTATTTTCTTGATGTTATTGGAGAGACCTCATGATGATCTGTGACACTAAGATGGAAATCTGAACTTTATAATTGAAAGAAGTTTAAAGTGATTTGAACTTGAGCAGGAAATGACAGCTCAGACTAAAAATGAACTTTGTTCAGATCGTGCAGCTTTTTAAGTGGAAGAAATCCGATAACAAAACTTGGATGGATGAAGTCTTATCAGAAAAAAAAAGAAAAATGCAAACACATGTTCTCTCTTCGATCATGAGTGTGTGTTTATGAGTGTGTTCTCACTGAACGGTATCATCTCTCAGTTTTTGTTCAGTCTGACTGAGGGAGGTTTTTGTACGACTGTTTTTCACTGTGTGAACACAGCTTGGCTGTTGATGCTATGAGCACTCTGACAGTAATAAACTGCAGCATCTTCAGCCTGAACTCCACTGATGGTCAGAGTGAAGTCAGTATTTCCAGATTTTGTTCCGCTGAAACGATCAGAAACTCCAGATTGACGGCTGTTTGTACAAGTTATGAGGAGTTTAGGAGCTTCTCCTGGTTTCTGAAGGTACCAGTTGAAGCAGTAACTAGTGCCTGGACTGACTTTACATTTAATAGACACCGGTTGTCCTGGAGAAACAGACTGAGATCCAGGAGTCTGAGTGATGGCGACTTGACCAGATGATCCTGTAAAAACATGAAAGAGGGGAGAAAATGAAAACTTAAATACAATTTCGTTAAAGTCGATGAACATCCAAACACAGAAGAGGATGATTTCTTTAAGATGGAGAACAGATGGAAGAAGGTGAATGCTGCTTGTTTCAGTGTTTCTCCATCACAGCAGAACATCATTGTGGTGAACCTGGTTGCATCCTGAAGCAAAGTTTTCACAAGAGAGTCTCACCCTGAACAAGGAGCCCCAGGGTGGTCAGCAGTAGAGTCAGTGACATCATCATTGTGTCTCTGAAAGGTCTGAACAGCCACTGATCAACACTGACCTCTTAACAGCTGGAAGCAGAGAGGCAGGACACATATGCAAACACACACAGTCAGTCAGCTGCTCATCATCCTCATCATCTCATCATGGTTTATGCTCATGTTTGACAAAGTTTTCACCAGAAACAGCTGCTCATCATCCGCATCATCTTTATCCTTATTTTTAACTCATTTCTATTCTACAAAATTCTAATTTAATAGCTGTCCTTCAGATATAAATAAGATTTTCCGGAAATGTGATCTATTATTGTGTGAAATTTTTTCAAATATTTGGAGGCTGATTTGATAACTTATGAACTTATGCGAGATTTTCTCAAGTCTTCATGCAGCATCTCAACAACATTTAGACTGAAAGTTAAAACTAAAAAACAAAGTTACTGGACATTTTCTTTGAATATTCTGAAACTCTTAAACAAAACTAATGGATGTTGGAAGAAACATTAATTGTAAACCATTTTAAAATGAAATCCATATAAGAAGTAGCTCATTCACTCTGGCCGTTACCCCCAATGTTTAGGCAGCAAACAGGAAGACAGGCTGGAGCCAGGAAAGAGAAAACCGCAGTTTGGTAAAAGGAAATAACAATGATTATTTTGCAGAGGTGGTGGCAGAAAAACACAGGTACAAAGGTGGTAATTAGTCTAAAACTGGTTTCTTCTGCCGAATAAAAGGAGTCAAAAAATACGTTCTTATGTATCAGAAATTTTCTTTAAAACAAAATGTGCTGGCTGGTGTTGCACCACTTTGTACAGTAGGTAGCAGTCTGCTGATGAGTAGTCTGGAGTTTAAACGGCAGACGGGACTGATCAGATCTGATTGGACTTGAATCTGGACTTGAAAAGGGAAGCAAAAGAATTAGGACACATGAATACAAAAACAAAGCAAAACATGATTTCTGACAATCCCAACCCAGTACTTCTGAAATTTTTGGGTGTTATCGTCTGCAGTTGGTGTATTGTCTAAAGTTTTGTGGATTTCTGGCTACTTTTTCTGATATTAAGCAGCATCTTAATAACTGTTCTTACACTTAAAGTCCTGTAAAGTTCAGGTGGTTGAAATCGTAAGAGAAACTGAAGTTAAAGGTCACAAACACTTTCTGTGACTTGTGTCTTGTTTCCTTCTACAAATTGATTGTGATTACAGATACTTTTTATATTTAATTTTAATGTTTTCACGAAGCTATTTTTCAGTAAATAACATCTAAGTTTATCTTTATTAAAGCCTTAATGATGAACTGATTAGCCGAATGAAAATTTGAGTGTGTGCTTTAGTGATTGTAACTGTTCAGTGAACTGTATCAGTCTCTGCAGCAGTCAGTTCAGTTTCTGTTCAGTCTGACTGAGGGAGGTTTCTGTACGACTGCTTTTCACTGTGTGAACACATCACCGCTGTGATAACTCTGACAGTAATAAACTGCAGCATCTTCAGCCTGAACTCCACTGATGGTCAGAGTGAAGTCAGAGTTTGATCCACTGCCTGTAAAACGATCTGGAATCCCTGATTCTCTTCTGCTAGCAGTGTAGATGAGGAGTTTAGGAGTTTGTCCATCTTTCTGTTGGTACCAGGCTAGAAGGTGGTAGCTGCTCCAAACATAAACGTTGTGACTGGTTCTACATGTGATGGTGTAAATTGAACAACAAATAAATATCTGGTTTAATATTTGATCATAAATAAATGAACAGAAGTAAAATCAGAAAGTGACTTTGATATTTCTGTCATATTATTGTCTTCATGTTATTGGAGAGACCTCATGATGATCTGTGACACTAATCTGAACCTAAGTAATTAAAAGAAAGAAGTTTAAAGTGATTTTAACTTAATAAAGGGTTAGCTTATTGCAATACAGAAATGAGTAGCTGTTGTTTTTGGTTGGTGTATATTATTAATTATTTATACATTTAATTTGACTTAGATTATATTTTTTGTTGTCATGATTACATTGTCCTGATGGTGTACATATCAATGTAATATGGAAAATAATAATGTTTTCTGTCTGTTGTTGTTGTTGTGATTTTTTTCTTGGGAATTATGTGTTTCTGTTTGAGTGTAGTTTTTGTAGGACCCCAAGAAAAGCTGCAGTTTCTCACTGTCGCTAATGGGGATCCTCCATAAATGAAATAAAATAAAATAAAATGGAAACTTGAGCAGGAAATGGCATCTTAAGCTAAAAATGAACTGTGTTCAGATCGTGCAGCTCTTTAAGTGGAAGAAATTCCACAACAAAGCACGTGGATGGAATGAATTCTTATCAGGAAAAAGAAAATTACAAGCACATGTTCTCTCTTAGATCATGAACGTGTGTTTATGAGTGTGTTCTCACTGAACTGTATCATCTGTCAGTTTCTGTTCACTCTGACTGAGGGAGGTTTTTGTACGACTGTTTTTCACTGTGTGAACACACACTGACTTGGACAATGAGTACTCTGACAGTAATAAACTGCAGCATCTTCAGCCTGAACTCCACTGATGGTCAGAGTGAAGTCAGAGTTTGATCCACTGCCTGTAAAACGACCTGGAATCCCTGATGCTCTGCTGCTAGCATAGTATATGAGGAGTTTAGGAGTTTGTCCATCTTTCTGCTGGTACCAGGCTAGAAGGTGGTAGCTGTTCCAAACATAAACATTCTGACTGGTTCTACATGTGATGGTGACGGTTCCTCCCAGATCAGATGTCTTTGCTGCAGGCTGAGTCACTGTGACCTGTCCTCTGGACTCTGAGGATACAGAGACAAAAACATAAAGCAGCTTCATGCTTTTGTGGGCTTCATTTCAGAGGGACGGATGTTCATAGAGGAGAGGAGTTGGATTCTCTGGACTTTACCTGTGAAGCAGCAGCAGAGGAGAGTCCAGATGAGGACGCAGATCAAAGTCATGTTTTTCATGAGGAGGATTTCTGTGGCTTCTGTTGTCATGAAGGACAGCTGTCAGTCATCCAGTCTTCAACTCTCAGGACTATAAACTCTCCCAGAGCACTGGAGCATGGTGCTGCTGATGCAAAGTGCCTCTCTATGGAAATGTTCTCACTCCAGTAGCAACTTGGATCAATCATTTTTAACCTTCATTACATTTCAGATAATCTTTTACAATAATTGTTTGCTCTCTGCTAGAATTGACTTTTACTTTATTTGCACACGATGACTTTTATCAAAAAGTTGTGGTGCTTAGAAAATGTCAGTAGGTCATATTGAGAAAAATTTTCCTCCTGTCAGGTCCAACAATAGTATGTAAATTCAGTTATAAAACAATATTAAGAAATAAAAAAGTAGAATAATTAAGTTATATTAAGATTATGAATATGAGCCTTTTATCCATAAAGCTCCTCTTGACAAACAAATTTGTTTGGAGCTTGATATCAGATTCTGCACAAGTCTGAGTCTGAATCAGGTGTTGCAGCAGGAACCTTCTGGAACCTGCAGGACCCGGCCCTCGAGGACCAGGACTGAGGATCCCTGGTTAAGATTCTTTTTTGGTTTTTACGAGAGAGAAACCAAGAGAAAACCTGCTGGATATCATAACCCCGTACTACATGTCCTCCTTCCTTCCCTGTGGAAGAAACAAAACAAACTTATCTCTGCATCACTGTCATAATAATAATAATAATAATAATAATGATAATAATGATAAAAATGATAAACCTGGCCGCTCATTACTGATGTATCAAAACTTACACCACATCCCCATATGAACATCTCTCCCTGAAATAAAGCTATTTTAGGATTTTTTCATACTGGTTTGGTAAAACTTCCCCATCACTTTGATTCTAAGTTAATGTTTGGAAATGATCATAAATATAATCAATAAGAATCACAGATGGCAGAATATCATGCAACATGGAGCCAACAATATGTTAGTGGAGGTCTGTGCTCTCCGAGCGCTTTTTTAGTTTATGGATAAAATCCTGTTTTGCATACATTTGACCCATTGTTCTAAACAGATTTAAAATATTTCAATGTTTATGTTGAAGTTGGAAGGTGAGATTTCCTCAAGTCTTCATGCCTTCATATGACTGAAAGCTGCTCTGTGTCATTAAATGGGCTTTTGTGAGTTTGTTTGTTCAATTCTTGTCTTCTGAACAAAGTTGAGTTCTACAGTATTAACCTGGTATTTATTGAATGAATGAATGAAATTTATTTATAAAGCACTTTTCATACAAATGTAGCACAAAGTGCTTCACATATTAAAATCAACATTTCAACAAAATGACAATTAGACAAACAATTACACAATTCCCCCCCCCCACACACACACATGCATACACCCTCCCTCAGTTTTTGTCATAACTGAATAAATATAACCCGGTTTGGCGCTTCTGTGAGGAAACATTATCTTGGGGATCCGTCCACACTAGGAGCCACCAATGTCTCCGAAGCCACCACCAGGGGACCCCCCCAGGTCTCGGCCGCGAGGGGCCCACACCACAACCATGCAATTGCAGAGCAGGACCCCCCCTAGCCACCCCAACCAAGAGACCCCCCCAATGGAAACAACCCCAGAGACAAAAAAGCAAAGCTCCCAGCGTGGAGGACCCCCATGAGGAAAACACTGGAGTTGATGTTAAAGGCTAAATCAAATAAACGTCAATAAGAACAAATAAGAACTATAAATATTAAAATATGGACTTATGAGTAATAAAAACAGCTAATATGAAATGCCTTTGTAAAATCAGAACCACAGCAACAGTAAAAAAAAAAAAAAAAAAAAAAAGTAAATCAATGAATAAAACAATCGAAAGTACAAATGACATATCAATTTAATGCTTTATTAAAAAGGTAGGTCTTGAGCCTCCTCTTAAAAGCATCAACAGTCTCTGCGGCCCTGAGGTTCTGGCTGTTCCACAGACTAGGCCCATAATGGTGGAAAGCAGCCTCGCCATGGGTTTTTGTCCCGACTTTGTGGACAACTAAAAGGCCAGTACCAGAGGACCTCAGGGTCCGCGAGGGTTCATAGTTTAGATAAATAATAAGGCCCAAGACCATGAAGACATTTATAAACTATTAAAAGAACCTTAAAATCGATCCTGAAATGCACGGGGAGCCAATGCCGCGATTTTAAGTTTAATATGTTCCCTGCCCTCTGGTTCTTGTTAGAACACGTGCCGCTGAGTTCTGAAGAAGTTGCAAACTCTATGTACTCTTTTTAGGAAGACCAGAGAGCAGGGCATTAAAGTAATCTATTCTATTGGAAATAAAAGCATGCATCAGCACCTCCGCACTGGCAAGAGAGAGAAAGTGGGCGAACTCTGGCAATGTTTTTAAGATGATAAAATCCTGTCTTTGTGACATTTTTGATATGTGGAATAAAATTCAGCACAGAGTTGAAAAGAACACCCAAATTTCTCACGCACTGAGAAGGATTAAAATTCTGTCATTTTGGTAAAATGATCGCTCTCTTGTCTTCAGGACCGATGATTAAAACTTCCGTTTTGTCCTGGTTGAGCTGTAAGAAGTTCTCTGCCATCCATGACTTTATATCTAAAATACAGTTTAAAAGGGTGTTGAATGGCTCCAGGTCATCAGGAGACACGGCGATGTAAAGCTGAGTATCATCAGCATAGCTGTGAAAGTCAATGCCATGTCTGCTGATGACGTCCCCAAGTGGCAACATACAGTATACAGATTAAAAAGTATTGGGCCTAAAATTGAACCTTGGGGAACCCCCACACTCAATTTCACAGATCCTTGAGGAGCATGTATCCAAACTTACTAAAAATTGTCGACCTGTGAGGTAGGAGTAAAACCATTTTAAAACAGTAAAACCATTTTATTCTTTGGTTTCGATAAATGTCCTATATCTTTTTTCTTTTTGTAACATTTAAAGTGCAGCAGAGATGCTTGTGAGGTTGGTAAGTGGGTTTAAATTTGATTAAAAAAGTATTTGGAAAAAAAAGGAAATAACATGAATCTATGTCTGCACGAAGAGTGTTTCCACCAATTGTATAATGTTGTATGATACATGTATGTTTTATACATACATACATACATGTTTCATACATGTATGTATGAAACATATACAGTTTTTATTTGTTAAATTTGAGTGTATTTTTGTTTTTAACTGTTCAGTGAACTGTATCAGTCTCTGCAGTCAGTTCAGTTCCTGTTCAGTCTGACTGAGGGAGGTTTTTGTACGACTGTTTTTCACTGTGTGAACACATCTTGATTGATGATCCAATTAACACTCTGACAGTAATAAACTGCAGCATCTTCAGCCTGAACTCCACTGATGGTCAGATTGAAGTCAGAGTTTGATCCACTGCCTGTAAAACAATCTGGAATCCCTGATGCTCTGCTGTCAGCAGCGTATATGAGGAGTTTGGGAGTTTGTCCATCTTTATGTTGGTACCAGGCTAAACAGTGGTACCCGTAATAGTCGCTGTAAACATTTTGACTGGTTCTACATGTGATGTTGACGGTTCCTCCCAGATCAGATGTCTTTGCTGCAGGCTGAATCACTGTGACCTGTCCTCTGGACTCTGAGGATACAGAGACAAAAACATAAAGCAGCTTCATGCTTTTGTGGGCTTCATTTCAGAGGGACGGATGTTCATAGAGGAGAGGAGTTGGATTCTCTGGACTTTACCTGTGAAGCAGCAGCAGAGGAGAGTCCAGATGAGGACGCAGATCAAAGTCATGTTTTTCATGAGGAGGATTTCTGTGGCTTCTGTTGTCATGAAGGACAGCTGTCAGTCATCCAGTCTTCAACTCTCAGGACTATAAACTCTCCCAGAGCACTGGAGCATGGTGCTGCTGATGCAAAGTGGCTCTCTATGGAAATGTTCTCACTCCAACAAGAACCAGGATCAGTATGATGATGATGTATATCAATATGTGACCATGTGGGATCCTGTCACTATGCTTCCAATAGATCATGCGCCCTGGCTACTTGTCCATGGGGATATTTCTTTGGCTGATTGGTTAGCATGCGTGACTCTCACTCGGGAGTCTCTGGGACAGAATACCACCCAGGTTCTCGTTGCGTATGTTACCACAAATAGAAAAGCTGGTTCTTCGTAAAATTTTACTATCATAACTAGGGATGAGAATCGAGAACCGGTTCTCTGTCGTTCGATTCCATGGAATCGTTCATCTGCCTGCTTAACGATTCTTCTTATCGGTTCCGTAAACATCGGGGGCATTTGTGCGATGACGTCATGTACGTGTCTCCAACATGGCGTTGCAGCAAACGTGCTTCAAAGTTTGGTTGTATTTCATGAAAAAATTACAATATAAGCGTGAGTTACATGTTGATCACATAACAGGGAGGCAATACCTCCAACATTTGGCCACACAGCAGTTAGTTTGTTGGAATATGAAGCTTTTTGTACGTTGCTAAGCAACCGTGGTGGCACTCGGTGGGGAGCCTCAGCACGTCTTCCGTCTGCAACGTCGCAGGTAACGTAAAACTCCCATTAACTGTAATAATGTTAGAGATTATTCATAAAGTATGGTACTATGGCATATTAACGTTTAGTCTACAGTTTATTTTGAACATGTTGAAAAGGAAAGCAGCATCATCTTCTGTCAGGTGTGTACTGCTGTGTACTGCTCTGTAAATTATAACAAAATATCTGACAAATGAAACGAAACACACACATAAACATATACATACATATTTACACACACATAAAAATAATAATTCAAATTCAACATGTTCAAAAGGAGTAAATGGAAGTCTAACTTATTTAATCCGTTCCCTTTAAGTCCTAAAAGATCTTGTATCCTTCATCAAAAGGTAAACATGCTATTTTTCTGCACAGAAACAGTTACTGTACAAAAGTTGATCACTGCAGTTGTATGTTATTAGTTATTTCTTAACCGAAGTCAGCTTTAAGTTGAAGTTGAAGACAAAAGGTTGATGTATATTTCAAATGGAAAGTATAATTGCAACCAAAGCCGTTCATATTGTATTTAATCCTTCAATGAGAATCGATAAGAGAATCGACAAGGAACCGAATCGAAACGTGATGTCGATAATGGTATCGTAATCGCTAAATTCTTAACGATTCCCATCCCTAATCTTAACTTTGTAATCAGTTTACCTTTTGAGATTTAATTTTGTTTAAATAACTCATTAAGCAGTATGACCTGATAGATTGTAACACTACTTTTTTTCCTTTCACCTTCAGACCGACCAGGGCATCTTGTCATGGATAAATTCTCTTTCTAAGATGCAGCATTTTTCTTCTTTTTTAAAAATCAGAATCAGATTCCAACAGGAATTTAATAATTAATAATGGATCAACCAGTTTCTATTGAAACTGCTTATATTAATAAATTAATTATATCAATTAATATGTATAATTAATAAATTACATAATGATTAGGAATAATGTGTGAATAATGAATGACATTAGAGTTTGAGTTTAACGGAAAACTTTGGAAAAAGTAACATTATCTCGTCCCTCTTTATTTATAACCATACATTTGTATAAACATCTGCGTTTAAAAAATGAAATATTTCCACCTCCAAAAAATTTGAGTCGTTCAGGTTTGACAAATAATCTTAAAGAGTTTTTTAGGTGGAACTGAGTGTCGGGGATGCATTCAAAGTTCATTTTGTGTTTTTACAATCTAATGATTTCAAACCTACCATCATTTTAAGACATTCTCATATTTATGAAGTATTCTGAAAGTCAGTATTAAGTTTGCAAACATTCGAAATGTTCTGCTGTCAGATTATGTTTGGGAACACTACAACCTTCAGTAAAGTAAAATCTAAAAAACAAGGTCTGAACTTTTTTAGTCAGAACATTGTTAGTTATCTGAAATCTGATGACTTTGAAAAATTGTACTTCTATGATGAATGAACTTAAATTTGTAAATTTGACAAGTCAATTATTTGTCTACTGTGAACTACTTAGTTTTTTGTCCCGTTTTATCATCAATGTAAAAAAAGACTTCAGAGCAATCAAGAAGAGGTTTTTGCATCATTTTTCACCAAAATGTAGCGAAATATAGTGACCCATGTTTTTTCACCACTTACAAAGTTACACATTACTGGATGTGGGAGATTGATTAAGTGTAATTTATTCACCAAATCTGTTTGTATGATAATAAAAAGAAGATACTTTTAGACAACTGCTTAGGAAAATAAATTTTTCCACTCAGTATTGGAGTGCATAATTAAGGGAGCATGAAAGATAGATTTTCAAGAATTTTGATAATCTAAATGACATAAAATACATGATAAATTGTGAAAACTGTACAAAATCTGATAAACGATGAAGACAAGTGACAACATGACGTGAATGTTGAAAATCTGGTTTTAAATTCTAATTCATGATTTTAGTTTGAAGCAAAGTGACTCAGAAGAAACTGAAAACATCTAAAAAAAAAATGTCTTGAACATTTTTATCGTTATGGTCCTGAAACCTGTCTGTTGCTGTGGTTCAGCAGTGATGCACATCTGTTGCTATGGTAACTGAAATGAAAGTGAGAAGTGAAACAGTGAGGAGGGGTTTCATCTAATGTCTGCAATGTGTCTCTCTCTCTCTCTGCAGTGGGTCGAGTCGAGCCCAGCCTGACGGTGCTGCCCCCCTCCAGTAAAGAACTGGAGCAGGGGAAGGCCACACTCATGTGTCTGGCCAACAAGGGCTTCCCCTCAGACTGGAGTCTGTCCTGGAAGGTGGACGGCAGCAGCATCAGCTATGAGGAGAAAAAGAGTCCCGGGATGCTGCAGAAGGACGGCCACTACAGCTGGAGCAGCACCCTGAGGCTCTCTGCAGATGAGTGGAGGAAGGTGGGCTCTGTGACCTGTGAGGCCACTCAGGGCTCCCAGTCTCCAGTCTCAGAGTTACTGAGGAGAGACCAGTGTTCCCAGTACTGACCTGACTCACTGGGATTCTGAGAAATGTAACAGAATACAAACAGAATCAGTCTTCTGTATCAACCACACCTTCTCTCATTTTCTGATTAACCGGTTTTTATTTCTATTTACTTTATATTCTGTTTTGTCTTAATACCTTTTCTGTCACTTTTACAACTAAAATTTTCTCAACTTAATAAAGACAATTTTACAAAAGCAAGTGTTTTCATTTATGTTTGGGTGAAATAAACATCATCACTTCCACCAGTTTCATAAAATAAAGAAGAAATTACACCATAGTTGATTTAAAATCTTCATTAGGTAAAACATAAAGACATTTTATTTATTCATATTAAGTTATGAAAGACATTTTTTGGTCTGCACTGTATAAGTCATAAGTAATTGAATTAATAAGCAAAATCAGAAACTGACTTTGATGTTTCTGTCATATTATTGTCTTCATGTTCTTGGAGAGACCTCATGATCACACTATAGGATGGAAATCTAAACTTTATAATTAAAAGAAGTTTAAAGGTATTCGAACCTGAGCAGGAAATGACAGCTAAAACTAAAAATGAACAGTGTTCAGATTGTGCAACTTTTTAAGTGGAAGAAATTCAATAACAAATACTTGGATGCAATAAAGTCTTATCAGAAAAAAAGAAAATGCAAAGCACATGTTCTCTCTGAGATAATGAGTGTGTGTTTATGAGTGTGTTCTCACTGAACTGTATCATCTGTCAGTTCAGTTTCTGTTCAGTCTGACTGAGGGAGGTTTTTGTACGACTGTTTTTCACCGTGTGAACACAGCTTGGCTGTTGATGCTATGAAAACTTTGACAGTAATAAACTGCAGCATCTTCAGCCTGAACTCCACTGATGGTCAGAGTGAAGTCAGTATTTCCAGATTTTGTTCCGCTGAAACGATCAGAAACTCCAGATTGACGGCTGTTTGTACAAGTTATGAGGAGTTTGGGAGCTTCTCCTGGTTTCTGAATGTACCAGTTGAAGCAGTAACTAGTGCCTGGACTGACTTTACATTTAATAGACACCGGTTGTCCTGGAGCAACAGACTGAGATCCAGGAGTCTGAGTGACGGCGACTTGACCTGATGATCCTGTAAAAACATGAAAAGAGGAGAGAAAATGAACTTATGAAAATGATAACTTACAATTTAGGGAACGTCGATAAACAACCAAACAGAAGAGGATGATTTCTCTAAGATGGAGAACAGATGGAAGAAGGTGAATGCTGCTTGTTTCAGTGTTTTTCTATCACAGCAGAACATCATTGTGGTGAACCTGGTTGCATCCTGAAGCAAAGTTTTCTAAAGAGAGTCTCACCCTGAACAAGGAGCCCCAGGGTGGTCAGCAGTAGAGTCAGTGACATCATCATTGTGTCTCTGAAAGGTCTGAACAGCCACTGATCAACACTGACCTCTTAACAGCTGGAAGCAGAGAGGCAGGACACATATGCAAACACACACAGTCAGTCAGCTGCTCATCATCCTCATCATCTCAGCACCATCCTCACCATGAATCATTTGCATCACAAATTAAATTCCCTGATATTCAATGTGTCCTTCAGCTTATGAACAGTTCCATCTCTTTATTTGATCTATAAAGAAAAAAATCTTGTCTCAAACAAATAAAAGGTATCAGTGTGTTTCGGATGTTTGTGTTGTAATAATCATGTATTGAGATTTCCTGAAGTTGTCATGCAGCAAGCTGAGAAGGTCTTATCAATACATTAAATATTTAGACTGAAAGTTCAACCTTTAGGAGCAAAATTGCTTGACTTTTATGCTTTCATTATTAAGAAACAATTGTTTCACATAAAACGATAGGCGTATAGCATTCCAACATTCATTTGGAGTTTCCTGGTGACAACTTGAAAACTTTTTTTTATTTTTCTGCTCAGAGCATCACTTTGCAGTGATATTTTTACTTTCTTTAAAAGTCCAGTCATGTAACTGATGATTATCTTTGGCTTTACATTGCTTTATAACTATAATTTATTGTATATTGTGTGCAAAATATCTGTTTTCCCTTTATTTTATTTAAACCCCTTTGTGTGTCTATTGTTCAAACTTTCCATGTTTTTGATGTAACAGTGTGATGCTCCTCTTTGTTACTCCCCTCACAAGTTTGAACATTCTGATTTTGTTAAAAAAAAAAAAAAAATTATCTGTGCATTGAATTCTGAGGCAAGGCCATAAAGGATGCATCGCCAGAATCCTTCGTTTCAGGACAAACAGAGTGCAGGCTTGTAAGGCGGAGACTCCTTCAGAGACTTTTGAAACAGGACAGCACTTGATGCATCACTGTGACGTATGCAGCCGACAAATCCGCACTTTGCAGTGTGCAGACTGCAGCATGAGACATCGCCCTTCTGACCTGTGCAGAGTTTTACAACAAGCTCTGCACAATTACCCACTGATTGGAGTCAGGCTTGTTGCAACAGGGGAAGTCCTAATACCTGCCAGATGCTGGCCCTCGAGGACCGGAGTAGCCCTCCCCTGGTGTAGAAGGAAAACCTGCTTTTGCAACAGGAGATTAAATCAGAAAGAAACGTGATTGATCTATTCCTGTTTTATTGTGATTTTTACACTTCATTCGAGGGTTTTAAGACAAAAATAAATACTGCAGAGAGCTGATCTGCCAGCAGTTGATGAGAGTTGTTTACACACTCAGCTGTTTTAATGTTGTTTTAAATCTTCAGACCTTCATTCTTCTCACTGTTTGGGTTGAAACTCATGTTTTGTGTATGTTTACTGTGTCGTAAATGCTGGCTATCTATATATCCTGATGGACAGAAAAAGCTGGTAAAAACCAATCAAATGAAGGAATGGTTTGGAAATGTTGGAAATTATCAACTTGAATAAAATACATGAATGTTTATTATGTGTGAGACAAGCATTTGTGTATGAGTATGTTTATAACCATCCAGTGAACTGTATCAGTCTCAGCAGCAGTCAGTTCAGTTTCTGTTCAGTCTGGCTGAGGGAAGTTTTTGTATGACTGTTTTTCACTGTGTGAACACATACTGACTGCTGATGTAGTGAAAACTAAGACAGTAATGAACTGCAGCATCTTCAGCCTGAACTCCACTGATGGTCAGAGTGAAGTCAGAGTTTGATCCACTGCCTGTAAAACGATCTGGAATCCCTGATTCTCTGATGCTAGCAAGATATATGAGGAGTTTAGGAGTTTGTCCATCTTTCTGTTGGTACCAGGCTAAACGGTCTCGATCATGTACTTGCTGACTGGTTCTACATGTGATGGTGACGGTTCCTCCCAGATCAGATGTCTTTGCTGCAGGCTGAGTCACTGTGACCTGTCCTCTGGACTCTGAGGATACAGAGACAAAAACATAAAGCAGCTTCATGGTTTTGTGGGCTTCATTTCAGAGGGACGGATGTTCATAGAGGAGAGGAGTTGGATTCTCTGGACTTTACCTGTGAAGCAGCAGCAGAGGAGAGTCCAGATGAGGACGCAGATCAAAGTCATGTTTTTCATGAGGAGGATTTCTGTGGCTTCTGTTGTCATGAAGGACAGCTGTCAGTCATCCAGTCTTCAACTCTCAGGACTATAAACTCTCCCAGAGCACTGGAGCATGGTGCTGCTGATGCAAAGTGGCTCTCTATGGAAATGTTCTCACTCCAGCAGCAACTTGGATCAATATGATGATGATCATCAGTTGTAAATTAGTTTATATAGAAATTGATCACACCGTGATATCAAATATAATGTAAAATAAATGAAAAAGTGAAACAATTGTAGAATTTGAAAAAGAAAAGAAAAAAAAAGAAACTTTCTGAAATGTTAAGACTGGAGATGTATTATTATAATAATGAAAAATTTGACTGTTTATGAGTTGAGCTGATTCAAAATTTTTTGTTGTTGTTTATGAAACGTTACATTTTCTATGTTGAAAAACAAAACTGGTATTTGAAATTATCATAAAATTTAAGTTGATTTTTATCAAAAAGACTTTGCTATAACCAGAAAAACAGCTGTTACGACTGAGTTCATGAAGGCAAAGTATCATTTAAATCCAGACTCAACAGGTTAATTTCAGGTCAGATCTTGAGTATTCTATAATAAAATATAATAGAATATCAAAATAACTTTTATTAAACTATTGAATAAATAATCAATTAAATATTAGGAAAAAAAAACATATAAATATTTGTTCTGTCTCAGAATACTGTTTTCTATCAAGCGTTGTTTATAAGATCTATTGTGTGAAGCTTCAATGAAGTGTATCAGTCTCTCATACAGTTCAGTTTCTGTTTCTGACTGAGGGAGGTTTTTGTACGACTGTTTTTCACTGTGTGAACACAGCTTTGCCGTTGATGCTATGAAAACTCTGACAGTAATAAACTGCAGCATCTTCAGCCTGAACTCCACTGATGGTCAGAGTGAAGTCAGTATTTCCAGATTTTGTTCCACTGAAACGATCAGAAACTCCAGACTGACGGCTGCTAGTACAAGTTATAAGAAGTTTAGGAGCTTCTCCTGGTTTCTGAATGTACCAGTTGAAGCAGTAATCAGTGCCTGGACTGACTTTACATTTAATAGACACCGGTTGTCCTGGAGTAACAGACTGAGCTACAGGAGTCTGGGTGATGGTGACTTGACCTGATGATCCTGTTTAAAAAAATTAAAAGAAGAAAATTAGTAAAACCTAAAATACAACAAAAAGAAGGCTGATCAAAATCCAACCAGCAGAGGATGATTTCTTTAAGATAGATAATGGAGGAAGGTGAATTCTGCTTGTTTCAGTGTTTCTCCATCACAGCAGAACATCATTGTGGTGAACCTGGTTGCATCCCGACGCAAAATTTTCACAAGAGAGTCTCACCCTGAACAAGGAGCCCCAGGGTGGTCAGCAGTAGAGTCAGTGACATCATCATTGTGTCTCTGAAAGGTCTGAACAGCCACTGATCAACACTGACCTCTTAACAGCTGGAAGCAGAGAGGCAGGACCCATATGCAAACACACACAGTCAGTCAGCTGCTCATCAACCTCATCATCTCACCATCTTCATCCTCATTTTTAACTCATCTCTAGCGAGAAATCAAATTTACTTGCTCTTCTTCATTTATCAATAAGATATTGTTTTAAAAATGTTTGTATGTCATGGCAATATAGTGAATAGAAATGTTTTCTAAAGTGGTGGATTTCTGGCCACGTTTTCTGATATTGACCAGTATCTTCATACTTTTTTATATTTAGACTTCAGTACATGTATGTAATAATAATAATAATAATAATAATAATGAAATAATAATAATAATAATAATAATAATAATAATAATAATAATAATAATAATAATAATAATAATAATAATAATGCATTTGATTCATAAAGTGCGTTACATTTATGAAAAAAAATCTCAATGTTCTCCAGGAGAACGACAAAACAAAGCGCAGTGTTAAAAGGAACTATTTAAAAGGGACACACACAATTGAAGAGCAATAAAACATTATTAGTAGTTTTTTATTAATAAAAAAATTAACACTTTTTCAAAAGTTTCTATAGAGTGGGATGCTCTCAGGTTGGCTGGGAGGGCGTCCCACAACCACAGAGCTGCAGCCTTATGCTCTGTCTCTCATTGTCTTCAGCTTTGCTCTGGAGGCACTGAGGAGATGGTGTCTGCGGAGCGGAGGTTTCTGCTGCTTCTCGGGGCCTGGAGGAGTTCTTTAAGATATGCTGGTGCATTTCCATGAATGAATTGAAATGTGTGTGTGTGTGTATTCAATCCTTACATTGACCAGGAGCCAGTGAAGAAAGTGCAGGAAGGGGTGATGTGATCAAACTTGTGTCTCCTTGTCAGGATCTGGGCAGTGGTGTTCTGGAGCCCCTGGGGGCTTTTGCCTGGAGTGCAGCATAGAGTAGTCCAGTCCAGACAAAAGCATGGACCAACTTTTCAGCATCGGCCAGAGAGAGGGAGGGGCGAAGTTTGGCAATATTCCTTAGATGAAAAAAGGCTGCATAAAAAGTTGTTGGATGCTGTTCAAATGAAAGGTGGGGGTCAAATTTGACTCCAAGGTTGGCAACAGAGGGAGAAATCAAATCAAATCAATCAAAGATACTTTACTGATCCCCGAGGGGAAATTCATGTTTCAGTACAATCCGTCCAAGACACACAAACATAAGAACATAACAAGACAGGATCAGGCAGACCGTGGTCACGCAGCCCCTCACAGGGCGCACCTTTGCAGAGAGAAAACGGTAACATGAGGAGAGGTGGGTAGGTGGTAAAAAAAAAGGGGTCTCCGAACTCTCCGCGTACACAGGTGAAGACCTTGGAGACAAAAAAAAGACACACCAATACAGAGAAGCACGAACTCAGGCAGTCACAACATGGAAGACACAGGATGGGCAGGAAGGGAGGGGGGTTTCCCCCCCAAGACAGCAGAGTGAGGACACGCAGGCACCCTGCCAGCTCAGCGCAGTTTCTCCAAGGACATTGGGAAGTTGAAGCAGCTGCAAGGCTGCTCCCGGGGACCAAATTGAGATAAGAGAGATAGTTTGGGTCCAAGCAAAGGCATGTTTCTGTCTGCCTGTAAAGTCTTCAGCAGGTCTCACAATGGCGTCCAAATCAGCCAAATTTGTGTTAATTACCCCCAATCCGAGTCTCCAACTGCTCCAGGTGGAACCCAACATCCTTTATGCTGTCAGACATAGTCCACAGTTTGCCCCACAGGGCATCCACGCGAGTCAACCCGCAAAAAGTTTGAGTCTGAATGTTGATAACTCGGAGTAACAGCTCGGACGGCAGCCTGCCCACAGCTGCCATCAGCTTCAGAGTTTCCTGATAAACCAGGTACCAGACAGCTCCAATCAGCAGGAACCCAGTTATCATAAATCCAAAAGTGTAAAGGTCTTCAGTGTGACCTGCTGGGACTGTACCATCCGGACAAGATGCTGCCCCCACACCTTGTCTCTGGGTAGAAAAAAATATTATCCATTGCGTTGAGAGACCAGCTGACCAGATCCGTTGAAGTTTTAGGATTTAGGAGAAAAATGCAGAGAGAGGCTCCGAGATGCGACAGGACAAAGATTGCAGGGAAAGCAGGGAGAGAGGGAGCAGAGGAAAGCATGTCTGCACTCGCTGAGAGCCGGAAGAGGAGGCCGGAAGAAAGGGGAATGATCTGGCCTCAAAAGGAGATGCTGGTGACGGAGGAGGATTTGAGTTGATGTGGAATGCTAATGAGAATGGCTTCAGTTTTCCTGTAAGAAGTTGCTGGTCATCCATGCCTTTATCTCCACCAGGAAAGCTGTGAGGGCTGATGGGGTGGCTGCAGAGTAGGCGGGTCTGGCCCAAGGTGGAGCTGAATGTCTTCACCATAGCTAGAGAAAAAAAAATGCCATGTTTGCCGGCAATGTGACATGGGGGAGCATGTAGATGTTAAATAGAGTCGGCCCAAGGACAAGAGGATGCATTGAAGGTAAAAAAAAAAAAAAAAAAAAAAATCTGTTACTTATAATGCTGCAGCTTGTTTCTTTCCATAAATCTTATTATAACACACCTTAAAAAAGCCTTTCTAATGACATTAAGTGTGTTTTCACCAAGATAGTTTTCAGTCAATAATGTTCTGAAATTTTATTATTATTTTATCCCTGAAGATGAACTGATTGGCTGATTGAAAACTTGAGCATGTACAGTAGTGTTTGCAACTGTTCAGTGAACTGCATCAGTTTCTGCAGCAGTCAGTTCAGTTTCTGTTTGGTCTGACTGAGGGAGGTTTTTGTACGACTGTTTTTCACTGTATTAACAGATTATTATCGTTGATGTAGTGAAAACTCTGACAGTAATAAACTGTAGCATCTTCAGCCTGAACTTCACTGATGGTCAGAGTGAAGTCAGAGTTTGATCCACTGCCTGTAAAACGATTTGTCCATCTTTATGTTGGTACCAGGCTAAACGGTAGGCGCTCTAGCTGCTAAATCTATAAACATTCTCACTCCAACAGGAACCACGATCAATATGATGATGATCATCAGTTGTAAATCAGTTAATATAGATACTGATTGGCCCGTCATATCAAATGTAATGTGTAGCAAATTCAAAAATAAAAAAATTGTAGAATTTGAAAAAGAAAAAAGAAAGAAAAACTTTCTAAAATGTTTAGACTGGAGATGTATCATTATTAAAATGAAAAATTTCACTGTCTATAAGTTGAGCTGATTTAAAAAATTGTCATTGTTTATCACACATTAGATTTTCAATGTGAAAAAATAAAATTGGCATTTTCACTGATGATAAAATTTCTGTTGATTTTTTTTCAAAAAGACTTCATTATCACCAGAATAACAGCTGGTACTGAGTTCATGAAGGCAACGCATCATTTAAACTGAGACTCAACAGATTCATTTCAGGTCAGATCTGAAGTGTTATAATAAAAAATTAGAAAATGTATACATACATAAATATAGCTGTGTGAAAAGGGGTTAGTGACCCTTTAGAGTTAAATGTTACATTGCTTTAGGGTTAAAGGGTTAGGGTTAAATGTTTCAGATCATCAAACAAATTTAAATGTGAGACAAAGATAACACAAGTAAACAGAAAATGCAGTTTTTAAATGAAGATTTTTAGTTGTAAGGGAGGAAAAAAAATCCAAAATTACAAGGACCTGCGTGAAAAAGTGATTGCCCTGTCTCTTAAAACATAAATTAACTGTGGTTTATCACATCTTTGGAAAGCTGAGTTCAACTTCTCTAACCACATCCAGGACTGATTACTGCCACACCTGTTCTCAATGAAGAAATCACTTAAATAGGACCTGCTTGACAAAGTGAAGTAGACCAAAAAAATCTTCAAAAGCTAGACATCATGCTGCGATCCAAAGAAATTCAGGACAAAATGAGAAACAAAGTAATTGAGATCCATCAGTCTAGAAAAGGTTCCAAAGCCATTTCTAAAGCTTTGGGACTCCAGAGAACCACAGTGAGAGCCATTATCCACAAATGGTGAAAACATGGATCAGTGGTGAACCTTCCCAGGAGTGGCCGGCTGACCAAAATTACCCCAAGAGCACAGCACGACTCATCCAAGAGGTCACAAAAGACCCCAGAATAACATCCAAAGAACTGCAGGCCTCACTTGCCTCAATTAAGGTCAGTGTTCATGACTCCACCATAAGAAAGAGACTGGGGGGGGAAAATGGCCTCCATGGCAGAGTTCCAAGACCAAAAATACTGCTGAGCAAAAAGAACATAAAGGCTCGTCTCAGTTTAGCCAGAAAGCATCTTGATGATCCCCAAGACTTTTGAAAAATACTCTGTGGACTGACGAGACAAAAGTTGAACTTTTTGGAAGGTGTAAGTCCCATTACATCTGGCGTAAAAGTAACACGGCATTTCAGAAAAGGAACATCATACCAAGAGTAAAATATGGTGGTGGTAGTGTGATGGTATGGGGCTGTTTTGCTGCTTCAGGACCTGGAAGACTTGCTGTGGTAAATGGAACCATGAATTCTGCTGTGTATCTTTTGGTGACCTCAAGCTGAAGCGCACTTGGGTTCTACAGCAGGACAATGA
The DNA here is from genome assembly GCA_023101725.1 of Atherinomorus stipes. Taxonomy (NCBI): domain Eukaryota; kingdom Metazoa; phylum Chordata; class Actinopteri; order Atheriniformes; family Atherinidae; genus Atherinomorus; species Atherinomorus stipes. Next base: position 321,782 of record JALJCO010001181.1, read on the forward strand.
TCAAAAACACACCAGCAAGTCCACCTCTGAATGATATAAGAAAAACAAAATGAAGACTTTGGAGTGGCCTAGTCAAAATCCCCACCTGAACCTGATTGCGATGCTGTGTGACCTTAAAAGGCGGTTCATGCTGGAAAACCCTCCAATGTGGCTGAATTACAACAATTCTTCAAAGATGAGTTGAACAAAATTCCTCCACAGCGCTGTAGAAGACTCACTGGCAGTTATCACAAACGCTTGATTGCAGTTGTTGCTGCTAAGGGTAGCCCAACCAGTTTTTAGGTTTAGGGGAAAATAACTTTTTCCCACAGTGCCATTTAAGTTTGGATTTTTCCCCCTTACGAATAAAAATCTTCATTTAAAAACTGCATTTTCTGTTTACTTGTGTCATCTTTGTCTCACATTTAAATTTGTTTGATGATCTGAAACATTTCAGTGTGACAAACATGCAAAAACATGAGAAATAAGGAAGGGGCAAAAACCTTTTCATACAGCTGTAATTGTTCTGTCTCAGAATACTGTTTTCTATCAAGCATTGTTTATAAGATTTATTGTGTGAAGCTTCAGTGAAGCGTATCAGACTCTCCTACAGTTCCTTTTCTGTTTCTGACTGAGGGAGGTTTTTGTACAACGGTTGTTCACTGTGTGAACACTGGGCCATAGTGGAGACTCTGACAGTAATAAACTGCAGCATCTTCAGCCTGAACTCCACTGATGGTCAGAGTGAAGTCAGTATTTCCAGATTTTGTTCCACTGAAACGATCAGAAACTCCAGACTGACGGCTGCTAGTACAAGTTATAAGAAGTTTAGGAGCTTCTCCTGGTTTCTGAATGTACCAGTTGAAGCAGTAATCAGTGCCTGGACTGACTTTACATTTAATAGACACCGGTTGTCCTGGAGTAACAGACTGAGCTACAGGAGTCTGGGTGATGGTGACTTGACCTGATGATCCTGTTTAAAAAAAATTAAAAAGAAGAAAATTAGTAAAAACTCAAATACATCAAAAGAAGGTTGAACAAAATTCAACAAGGAGAAAATTATTTCTCTAAGATGGAGAACAGATGGAAGAAGGTGAATGCTGCTTGTTTCAGTGTTTCTCCATCAGCAGAACATCATTGTGGTGAACCTGGTTGCATCTTCAAGCAAAGTTTTCACAAGAGAGTCTCACCCTGAACAAGGAGCCCCAGGGTGGTCAGCAGTAGAGTCAGTGACATCATCATTGTGTCTCTGAAAGGTCTGAACAGCCACTGATCAACACTGACCTCTTAACAGCTGGAAGCAGAGAGGCAGGACACATATGCAAACACACACAGTCAGTCACAGTCACGAAGGGTCACTTCGAGGATAAAAATGATTCCTTTTCATTTTATTGGAAAATCTGCTGAAATAATGGATGATGATGTTAAAATATTCTGTTTACGATTCTGCCATCATAAGTGTTACTTTGTTATTTAAGTATTATTGTGTTCGTGTGTGTGAACATGTGTGTGTTCAGTGAACTGTATCAGTCTCTGCAGCAGTCAGTTCAGTTTCTGTTCAGTCTGACGGAGGGAGGTTTTTGTATGACTGTTTTTCACTGTGTGAACACGCTCTGACTGTTGATGGAGTGATCACTCTGACAGTAATAAACTGCAGCATCTTCAGCCTGAACTCCACTGATGGTCAGAGTGAAGTCAGTATTTCCAGAGTTTGATGCACTGAAGCGACTAGAAACTCCAGACTGACGATTTGTTGTACAGTAAATAAGAGGTTTAGGAACTTCTCCTGGTTTCTGAAAGTACCAGCTGAAGCAGTAACTAGTGCTTGGACTGACTTTACATTTAATAGAGACAGTCTGTCCTGGAGAAACAGCCTGGGCTGCAGGAGTCTGAGTGATGGTGACTTGACCTGATGATCCTGGAAAATTAGAAAAAGACAAGAAGAGTTGAAATACATGAAGAAAGTGAATGCTGCTTGTTTCAGTGTTTCTCCATCACAGCAGAACATCATTGTGGTGAACCTGGTTGCATCCTGAAGCAAAGTTTTCACAAGAAAGTCTCACCCTGAACAAGGAGCCCCAGGGTGGTCAGCAGTAGAGTCAGTGACATCATCATTGTGTCTCTGAAAGGTCTGAACAGCCACTGATCAACACTGACCTCTTAACAGCTGGAAGCAGAGAGGCAGGACACATATGCAAACACACACAGTCAGTCAGCTGCTCATCATCCTCATCATCTCATCATGGTTTATGCTCATGTTTGAGTTTTCACCAGAAAAATATGATTATGTAGCCATCAATTCATCCCCGCGGCTTGTCAACAATTTGAATTTTCATCCAAGTAATTTAGAAATAAGAAGGTATCAATGTCCAAACAACCTTTGATCTTGTGGTGATTTTGTTTTTGAGTCTGTTTCAAATCATTGTGCATCATCTTAAGAATTTCTGATTCATACTACAATCAAGATTAATTCTGAAAATTAATAGTCAAAGACCAAAATTATTTGACAGACATGATTAGTTTTTTCTGAAACTTTAGCCCAAAGAACATCTAACTTGTACATCAACATGAAAAGATGATTTCTAAATGTATAAGAGGGGAGAAAAAAAGATATCAGAGAAATAGTTTCAATTTAAAAAATTCATGGGGTGATAATGTCTTCTTTAATTATTATTGCCTGTATAATTTTCTTCATGACAATAAGTCTTGATAGTTTTTACTTTTTAAGTTCAGGATAATTAAAACAATTAGGTTAAACTGAGGTTAAAGGTTGAAGGCTTTTCCTAAATAAATAAAACTTCGTCAGTAATTACAGTGTGTTTTAATCACAAAACTTTTCAGCTGATAAAGTTGTTAATGTTTTGTTGGAAAATTGACTGACTGCAGTTGTTTGAGCATGTGTTAAAATGTCTGTGTCCAGTGAACTGTATCATTCTCTGCAGTCAGTTCAGTTTCTGTTCAGTCTGACTGAGGGAGGTTTTTGTACAACTGTTTTTCACTGTGTGAACACATACTGACTGTTGATTTCATGAGCACTCTGACAGTAATAAACTGCAGCATCTTCAGCCTGAACTCCACTGATGGTCAGAGTGAAGTCAGAGTTTGATCCACTGCCTGTAAAACGACTTGAAATCCCTGATGCTCTGCTGCTAGCAAGATATATGAGGAGTTTAGGAGTTTGTCCATCTTTCTGTTGATACCAGGCTAAACGGTAGAGACCATAATAATAACAATTCTGACTGGTTCTACATGTGATGGTGACGGTTCCTCCCAGATCAGATGTCTTTGCTGCAGGCTGAATCACTGTGACCTGTCCTCTGGACTCTGAGGATACAGAGACAAAAACATAAAGCAGCTTCATGCTTTTGTGGGCTTCATTTCAGAGGGACGGATGTTCATAGAGGAGAGGAGTTGGATTCTCTGGACTTTACCTGTGAAGCAGCAGCAGAGGAGAGTCCAGATGAGGACGCAGATCAAAGTCATGTTTTTCATGAGGAGGATTTCTGTGGCTTCTGTTGTCATGAAGGACAGCTGTCAGTCATCCAGTCTTCAACTCTCAGGACTATAAACTCTCCCAGAGCACTGGAGCATGGTGCTGCTGATGCAAAGTGGCTCTCTATGGAAATGTTCTCACTCCAACAGTAACTTGGATCAATCATTTGACCTTCATTAGATTTACAATAATTGTTTGCTCTCTGCTACAACTCGACTTTGACATTTTTTTTGCACACGATGACTATTTTCAAAAAGTTGTCAATCACCGGCTGCATTTGAGATGTTAAAAAAGTGTTTCAGAGTCTTGCTCACCATGAGAGTAAGTGGAAAATAAAGTTACATCTCTCTGTGGGTGAACTATTCCTTTAAAGGAGCTTACAATCAAATTTTAATCTCCTTCAGAGACCTTGAACATGTTGCTGAAAATTCATTTCAGAAATGTTTGCTCTGCTCAACTCAGATGTGATGATGTTTTGTTTGCAGGTTTAAAAGGAAAAAAGCTACAGAAGATTACATCAGAAACAAACATCCAGTATTTTATCTGTTATTGTCATATTGTAAAATTTAAACTTTATTTGTGGGTTTTATAAAGACCACAGTAAAACTGCAGAGAGCTTATCTGACATCAGTTGATGAGAGCTGTGCAGATACTGATCTTTACCTGTTTTAATGTTGTTTTAAATCTTTTAGGCCTTCATTCTTCTCTCTTTGTTCACACGTTTTTTTGGGTCTTCATGTCTGTGTTTACCATTTAATAAGGGCTTGCTGTTTCCTGATGGAGATGAGAAAATCTCAAAGTAAATTTAACACAATAAAGATCTGGCTTAATATTAATCATAAATAAATGAAAAGAAGTAAAATCAGAAACTGACTTTGATATTTCTCTCATATTATTGTCTTCATGTTATTGGAGAGACCTCATGATGATCTGTGACACTAAGATGGAAATCTGAACCTAAGTAATTAAAAGAAAGAAGTTTAAAGTGATTTTAACTTAATAAAGGGTTAGCTTATTGCAATACACAAATGAATAGCTGTTGTTTTTGGTTGGTGTACATTATTTATTATTTATACATTTAATTTAACTTTGATTATATCTGTTGTTGTCATGATTACATTGTCCTGATGGTGTACATAACAATGTAGTACAGAAAATAATTGATGTTTTTTTTTTCTGTTGTTGTTGTTGTGATTTTTTTTTTTTTTTCTTGGGAACTTCATTTTTCTCTTTGATTGTTGTTTGTGTAGGACCCCAAGAATAGCTGCAGTTTATCACTGCCGCTAATGGGGATCCTCCATAAATGAAATAAAATAAAATAAAATGAAAACTTGAGCAGGAAATGGCATCTTAAAGGTGCCATGACATCAATTTTCACTTTTCTGGGGTTTTCGGTGTATAATATGATCTGTTGTGCACTGATGAGGCCATGTGAATGTCCAGAGTGAGAATCAAAGTTCCTGTTTATGGTCTGTCAGCTTTGTCTCTCTGCTCAGAAACAGTTGAATCAGACAGCAGGCTATCATTCTACGTAGTTCTATCATTCTACGTAATTTAATTGCTCCAATAAGAGCACACTATCAAGTAAACAGCGCCCCCCCCCTCCCCCTCCCTGTCTGATTCAGCTGCATGTATGGAGCTAGTAGTAACTTCTGTGCAGTCAGGTCTGGATTTTTTTCAAACAAATGGATTTAAAAGCAAACTTCTGCAGCAACACTGAGGGAGGCGACCACAACCTTGTCATTACCTGTAAGTTTATTTATTTTCTAAATGCTGTCTTGTCTGATAAACGTAGCTCACACTGTCTGAAGTGCCCATGTTGCTAGCAGTTAGCCTTTAGCAAACTCTGACCGCAGCTTGACCTAGATTCTCCAAATAAGGTCATAGCCAAATAAGGTGTAGCCAATCAAAATGAAGTCAACGTGGTCTCCGGGTAAAGCTCCATATCATCACCGGACCCAACTGTATTACTGAGGAAGTGAGGTCTGGCGTTTCAAAACAATACGCCGCTGTAAAAAATGCCGTTTTTTTCTTTGGAGTATTTACATATGCAGTAATGCCAACAACATAAACTAGTTTTTAACTGTTATGTCATCACTCCTTTAAACTAAAAATGAACTGTGTTCAGATCGTGCAGCTATTTAAGTGGAAGAAATTCCACAACAAAGCACGTGGATGGAATGAAGTCTTATTAGGAAAAAGAGAATTCAAAGCACATGTTCTCTCTTAGATTATGAGTGTGTATTTTTAGAGCCTAAACAGTACTACATCGCATCTCCTACTAGCACGCCGATGTGCGTTCATGAAACTACGGAAGGCGCGGCAGACGAGATTGCGCGTTCTCTTTTTTTTTCATTCTTTGTTTTAAATCAATATCCAACCCCTCATGTGTTTGTCCCGGTTTTATTTGCAGCTCTGTCGCTTAGCACAATGTAAACAGCTAATTTCTTCTTCTACACTTGTAATGTCGGCAGAGTAGGCTCTGAACGCAGAGGCTTTCGTAGTTTCGTGAACGCACATTTGGGTGCTTCGCGGAAGTAAGATGTACTTCTGTTTAGGCTCTAAAAATATAGTAAATGACGTTGTTTTGAGTAAATTGTGGACGCTACCCAATCAGGACACTTGAATTACATTGGACGAGCAGTATGGAGGAATATTGACAAGTTTTTGTGGATTTTTATGGACCTTTTTGGCTTGGGCACAATCGAACTCTGTTATATGAAAGTTGGTGGAAAACAAGAAGCCTTCCTAATCACCGGCTGCATTTGAGATATTAAAAAAATGCCCCAGAGTCTTGCTGTATGTGGACAGAAAGACAAAAGGGGTTAATCAGGCAGCCCTAAGAATGATGATAGTGATAATGGTTATGATGATTAAAAAAAAAAAAAAAAAAAAATTAATGTCATTATGCATGACGTGAGAGTTTGAGGCTAATGGATAACATTGGAAATGGACTCTTGGTTTCATCCATCCTAATTCACGATCACACATACTGTACTGTATAAACATCAATCTTAAAAATGAAACATTTTCCCACTTACACAAAATTTGAGTCATTCAGCTTTAAAATGAATTATAAATAGTTATTTTTTACAGAGAATAAAGAGTCCAGGAGTACTTCAAAGCTCTTTTTTTGTTTTTAAATCTAATCACTTCAAAACTATTGTCATTGTACAATAAAATGTAAAGATATTTTTCAATGTTTATAAAGTATTCTGAAAATCAGTATTGAGTTTGCAAACATTAGAAATGTTCTGCTGCATTGTTTTGTTTCAGAGTCAGAGAGCCGTGTCTCTGTACATCCGAGGTTTTTGTACGGCGGTTCAATGAGTTTGTATCACTGTGGTACACGTTCGGTGGAGGAACAAGACTGCATGTTAACTGTAAGTACATTTAATTCCTATAACCTTAGATTCAGACTTTCTGCTGTATTTAAAATGAAGGTAATTTTTATGATCACTTTAAGTTTTTTTTTAATCATTATTATGATTATTAACTCAGATTATATGTTTGGGAAAACTAAAAACTTTTTCAGTAGTATTTCTCTGTGATTATTTGTTTTACTGATAATGCAATTTCATATTTGTCAGTCTAATAAGTTTTTTAGAAAAGTTTTCCTGCAGAAAATGACTTACATGTTGAACAGTTTAAGATTAAAAAAACATGATTTCTGTCACTAATTTGATGAGTTTAGACATAAAGTTCAGCATTTTCATTTGAAAACAAAGAAAAAACTTCAAAATCAAGGTCTGAACTTTTTCAGTCAGAAAATTGTTAGTTATCTGAAATCTAATGAAAATGAAAATAAATGTTACTTAAACATTAAATGAACTGAATTCTGTAAACGGAACAAGTTACTTATTTGTTTAAAATATTTGATTTTCTTTGTCCAGTTTTATTATTAATGTAAAAAAGAATTCAGAGCCATCAAGAACTAGTTTTTTTTTTCATTTATAACAAATATATGTAAACTAACCCATGTTTTTACACATCAGTTAAAAAGTTACACAATACTGGATGTATCAGATTGATTAAATGTAATTTATTGATCAAGTTAGTTTGTATGATAATGAAAAGAAGATACTTTTAGACAGCTGTGTGGTAAGAAAAAACAGTAAGGGTTTATACAATGTAGGGAGCATGAAACATAGATTTAAATATTCTTCATCACTTAAATGATATAAAATGCATGATAATTTATGAAAACTGTAAGAAATCTGATTAATAATGAAGACAAGTGACAACATGACCTGAATGTTGAAAATCTGGTTTTAAATTCTAATTCATGATTTTAGTTTGAAGCAAAGTGACTCAGAAGAAACTGAAAACATCTAAAAAAATGTCTTGAACATTTTTATCGTTATGGTCCTGAAACCTGTCTGTTGCTGTGGTTCAGCAGTGATGCACATCTGTTGCTATGGTAACTGAAATTAAAGCGAGAAGTGAAACAGTGAGGAGGGGTTTCATCTAATGTCTGCAATGTGTCTCTCTCTCTCTCTGCAGTGGGTCGAGTCGAGCCCACCCTGACGGTGCTGCCCCCCTCCAGTAAAGAAGTGGACCAGGGGAAGGCCACACTCATGTGTCTGGCCAACAAGGGCTTCCCCTCAGACTGGAGTCTGTCCTGGAAGGTGGACGGCAGCAGCAGCATCAGCTATGAGGAGAAAAAGAGTCCCGGGATGCTGCAGAAGGACGGCCACTACAGCTGGAGCAGCACCCTGAGTTTCTCTGCAGATGAGTGGAGGAAGGTGGGCTCTGTGACCTGTAAGGCCACTCAGGGCTCCCAGTCTCCAGTCTCAGAGTTACTGAGGAGAGACCAGTGTTCCCAGTACTGACCTGACTCACTGGGACACTGAGAAATGAAACAGAGTACAAACAGAATCAGTCTTCTGCATCAACCACACCTTCTCTCATTTTCTGATCAACCAGTTTTTAATTTCTATTTCCTCTTTATTATTTTTTTCTTAATGTCTTTTCTCTTACTTTTATAACTGAAATATTCTCAACTTAATAAAGATAATTTTACAAAAGCAAGTGTTTTCATCAATGTTTTGGTGAAATAAATATAATCAGTTTCACCAGTTGCATAAAATAAACAAGAAATTACACCATAGCTGATTTAAAATCTTTATAGTTGCAAAGGTAAAACATAAAGACATTTTAATCATTCATATAAAGTTATGAAAGACATTTTTTGGTCTATACTTTATAAGTCAGAAGTAAATGAATGAATGAGTAAATTAAAAACTGACTTTGATATTTATGTCATATTATTTTCTTCATGTTATTGGAGATGATCTGTGACACTATGATAGAAATGTGAACCTTGTAATTAAAAGAAATCGTTTTAAGTGATTATACCTGAGCAGGAAATGACAGCTCAGACTAAAAATGAACTGTGTTCAGTTCGTGCAGCTCTTTGAGAGGAAGAAATTTAAAAATAAAAAAACTTGGATGGATAAAGTCATATAAAAAAAAAAACGAAAATGCAAAGCACATGTTCTCTCTTCGATAATGAGTTTGTGTTTGTCAGTGTGTTCTCACTGAAC
>JALJCO010001185.1:0-40411 GCA_023101725.1 Atherinomorus stipes
AGTGACCCACATCCTGAGTCAGAAAGAAAAATTCAACATTACCAGCATCTATTTTAGAAAACAAGAAGGTAGTATTGAGGATATTTATGATTGGATATGACTGAGGTAATTTTTTTAACTCTCCTATTTATTTATTGAGTAAATCTACCTTTGAGCAATGTGCATTCCCAGTCCTGAAACTGCCCTAAATGTTATCTAGAAGCTGAGAAACTGCAGTTTATTTCCTTGGAGCCTGCCTTACAGCACCACATCACATTAATTAACAGCTGCATAACAACACATGGTCTTCATTAAAAGTAAAAAACATATTCATTCATACAAACAAACAAACAATGAAATAAAAGAGAATGTGCCCTATCTTTCTAGTCAGCTGTTTCTCTGAACCAGTAATAAAAGGTGAGTAAGCTGCAGCTGTGGAGCACCCTTTACTGTTGGCATGCTGGTAAGAAAATGACTGCATGATTGTGATAATATTAAACTTATTAATTAAAAATAATTACTAACATTTTACTTAAAGGTGGTAAGCTGATTTAATGACTTAATTATTGAATAAAAGTTGTTTTCGTTTTGAGGCAGAGGTAAGATTTGAACTCTTTTCCATTTTTGTGGACATACACAGCAGATTAGCCTTTAACAGCAGGGAGAATTAAGACTACTACCAGTTTGAGGAGTTTGTAACTGAGACTGTCAACAACAGGTGGTTTGATATAGCAAGATTTCATTCTATTTCTAAGCTGTCTTATATTTCTAATTGTTATATATTTATAATACAATTATAAATAGTATATATATTGTATAATTTATTATAAATATATATTATAATTATATACTGATTGCCTAAACCTAACCCTTAAACCTAATCTTGACCCTCAAAAATGTTTTTTTCTTAGGCTTTTTTGTGAGGACTGGCCGGAATGTCCTCTCTTTGCAAAAATGTCCTCACTTTGTTTGTTAGACACTCCAAACAGTTCTCTATGTAGATGGCTGAAAAATCAAGTACACACACACACACACACAAGCTTTTTAAATGCCAAACACTGTGTGTGCAGAGTTTACTGAGCTCTATCTCCTTCATGCTGCTCCACATGTCCGTCAGGAACACTTTACAGTCAGCCAAGGACTAAATGACCTAAACTTTGTGCCAAATTTTAGATAATTTATTACTAGTTGTCACCACAATAAAACATGAAGTTCAAGAGTTTTCTGTAATGTAATGCTTTTAAACGCATCAGTGATTGTGCTTCATTTAAATGACCAAAGGGGTTTATTATTTATCATTTTACTCTGGCAAAAATCCAGCCTGGACTCATAATGAAATGGATTCAGCGAAGGAAGAAACTCTAGAAGATGAGCTAACTTTACAGGTTCCCCCCTGTGTTAAGCCGCCCCTCGAGTCCAAGGTTAAGTGAAGAAAGAGAAATGATGAAAATAATCACCGTATTGTTTGTCCCTTGAGGTTCTGAGGTGGTCTGGCACAGTGCCATTACTAAACTGGGGTCAGAAAATGGATATTTAGAACATCTTTATGTGATCAGATGACATAAACCTTAAAGTTAATTCATTTAAAGTGACCATTATGTTCAGTTTAAGCCACATCTGACACCTGCAATCCAAATCAAGTGATATGACCCAGGATTTGGCATCATAAGTCCAGGAATCGCATGACAAATTGTAGGTTTAAAGTATGAATTTTAGAGCAACTCCAAGAAAAAAATGTTTCATGCATGCTGGAAATATTTACAAATACAAGCAACAATGGGGAGGTATGAAAATGCATGCTAAGTATTCCCTAATGTGATTAAAAACAAAGCTAAGAGAGGCAAGTTTGACCCATTGAACCATCATCCTTTTAATTGTGCAGGCTTTCCCAAACTGGTGACATTTGAGGGAATAAGTGCAATCTGAAAATGTCAGCCAAGCTTTATGCAGTAAATCTATGTTATTGTGTCTTTTAATGCCCAAACATTATGTTTTCCCAGCCTTGACCAAGTACTTCTAATTTGTTACAAATGAGTGAAGAAGAGAGGAGCATTTCCTTTGAGAGTCGTAAGCATTATGAAGAAGTTTCTGTGGTTGGGAAGCATTTGCAGTCTGGTTTAAGCTAGAATGAAAGAGTTATTTGTATTCAAACCCATCCTTTCTCCTGCCTCTTTAGACAGTCAATAGGTCAAAAACATATGAATTTATTTTCTATCTTCACTGTGATTGTAATCAGTGTTATCTCTGTTTTTTGTGCCCTATACGTCCTCTGCATTTTGCTTCTATTTGTATGTTTTGAAATGATAAAACATTTTTTGACCTGTAATAATTCTCTTGGTTATGAATTAATGACACAAGTATAGTTAACCTTTTCACTCGGGAGACCCCTGCAGGGGGGCAGCATGAGATGTGTGCCGTTCAGAAGATCTCTGCACATGCAGATGCTAATGTAGTTAAAAATCACAGGGAGAAACTCAGCTAAAACACAGACATCCAAAGATAATGCGGACAAATCCCAAGCACTGATGTCTTCATGTACAAACAGGAGAACAGTGTTGTCACTGCAGGGCTTTTTCTGATTTCTTCACTTAAAGAAAAACAACACAGGTTTAATATAAAAGATTGATTATATAATTGTCTGTCTCACAACTGTGTGACAAAAACTGAAAGCTAACCCCCCCCCAAAAAAAGTCCTAATGATCAATCATGTCTTACTTTCTCTGTTTTGTAGTCAAGTTATATTCCATTTAGAAACAAACAAAAAAAAATAAAAACCTGCTGATATGTTCTCCTATAAGGTCCTGATAGTTTCTATGGTCATAAAGGGATTTTAAAGTAAAGTGTTCACTGTTCCCACAACATACTACTCAGGGGTTCATAACACTCCTTATACTCATGGTGTCTCTGTTTGGGTGCTTTCCATTGATTTTCCTGACTGTACCGATTGATGTGGCGTCGATCACCAGCATCAGCTGATAGGTAGATGATAAAATATCTGTAAAACTTCTCAGGTTCACTGCTTTTCCACAATTACTCATCAGACTTTACCAGCTAATTCCTAGATGGAAAGGCCTGCTGTCTTTGGATTTTCACCAAAGTAATAGTTTTCTTTGAGGAAGATGCGGTATAAGCGATGACATTTTCTGTCGTGTTCCAAAGGAATTGACTCTGACACAGAATTTAGTTAATGAGATTGTTCCGTGTTAATCTCACATCTCAGCTTTCTGTTAAAATAAAATATTATACAGGTACATACAAATCTTGTAGTTGTGAAGATATACTTAATTTATCTTGAGGATGTAATTTCTACAGGAGGTAGAAAAATATAGGATTTGTGATGTAGAAGTTAAACATGACGGGTTCTTGTTACAGTGCTCCCCTTCAGCAAATTTTCTAAATGATTGAAATTCTGTCTGTGAGATGACACAATATGCAAGAGGCCTACAGCAGAAACACATAGAAGATGACTCCCAGTTAGAATTAGCAAGTGATATTACTGCTTTTTAGGGCTGTCAGTTGATTTGAATTTAGAATTAAACAAGTGTCTTGAATTAACTTACTTAAAGTCAAATTTTAACTATTCAACATGTATCGCTAACAAGACATTATAATTCTAAGGAGTGAACATTACCATTTACAGCCACAAGAGGGCGATCTAGGCTTGTAACAACTGCAGGATGAACCAAGAATGAAGATCCGAAAATGGTGTTTTTTGCTGTGAGGGGGAGTCTGTTTCAGACATCCGGCTCTATTGTCTATACAGTGGAACAAATCCAAAACAAACATTGTTTGTCCTTTTTTGTTTATGATGTTTATGATCATTTACAAGCACAAGGATTGATCAGGGAAGTTCAGCTACATTCAGTATGTCATGGCCTGCTGCTGAGAATGGAAGCAGGCGTCATCAATCATCTCATCTACTCCTCAGCATTTCTACCCTGGTTCGATCATCAGTCTTTGCTAGATCGTTGTCCTCACCTGTGTGGTAAAATCAAACCTCAGTTATACTCTTGGGGCCGGATCTATCAAAGGTGTGCATGTATAAAAACGTGAGCTATCTCATTGCACACGCAAAAATGAACAAACTGATCTACTAACAGAGTGCAAAAAGGGTTCTGGCCTTTCAAACGTGCTGAATAGTGCCTCTAATCCATTTCAAGAGCAGTGAGGGCAACGTATTTACAGTAGTTGTTGAATTCAGGCTCTGGACGGATACCTGTTGCATTATCTAAATTTTCATATTAATCATATTCTTTTAGATTATATTTTTAATTTCCCTCTTTGACTAATAACTCTCTGTGTGGGACATATTTCCTTTTCCCTCTGTCATCTCTCGCAATTTGCCATGCTGTAAACCTTGAAACACGCAAACCTAATTTATATTGGGGTGTTTCCAATTAGTTTGAACCCGCTGTCATTTGATTTTATTCTTTCTAAATCACTCGTAAACCGTGGTTCAGCACCCCTCAAAATTCCAGATTGCATGGGTAAATTACTAAATGCAAATCTGGATCTTAGATCCGGCTCCTTGGTCCATTCATGCAATCTACAATTACGCTACTTACCTGTCTTCTCTCTGCTCAGAGACCTCTGCTGCTGTTCTGACCTCCCGTTGGTCCCCTCCCCCGCTCACCTGCTACCACCGCCCTCCCCACTGTCACTGTGTGGTTCAAATGGTCACAAGTTTTTTTTTTCTTTTTAAAGAAGTGATGACATAGCAGTTAAAAACTAGTTTATGTTGTTGGCATTACTGCATATGTAAATACTCCAAAGAAAAAAACGGCATTTTTTACAGCGGAGTATTGTTTTGAAACGCCAGACCTCACTTCCTCAGTAATACAGTTGGGTCCGGTGATGATGTGGAGCTTTACCCGGAGACCACTTTGACTTCATTTTGATTGGCTACACCTTATTTGGCTATGACCTTATTTGGAGAATCTACGTCAAGCTGCGGTCGGAGTTTGCTAAAGGCTAACTGCTAGCAACATGGGCACTTCAGACAGTGTGAGCTACGTTTATCAGACAAGACAGCATTTAGAAAATAAATAAACTTACAGGTAATGACAAGGTTGTGGCCGCCTCCCTCAGTGTTGCTGCAGAAGTTTGCTTTTAAATCCATTTGTTTGAAAATCCAGACCTGACTGCAGAGAAGTTACTACTAGCTCCATACACGAAGCTGAATCAAACAGGGAGGGGAGGGGGGAGCGGACTGTGCATAAACCGTTAGGAGAGAGGGGGGGCGCTGTTTACTTGATAGTGTGCTCTTATTGGAGCAATTAAATTACGTAGAATGATGGAACTACGTAGAATGATAGCCTGCTGTCTGATTCAACTGTTTCTGAGCAGAGAGACAAAGCTGACAGACCATAAACAGGAACTTTGATTCTCACTCTGGACATTCACATAGCCTCATCAGTGCACAATAGATCATATTATACACCCAAAACCCCAGAAAAGTGATATTTGATGTCATGGCACCTTTAAAGCAGAGCTCAGTAACTTCAGCTCGAGGCTTCCCCGCACGGTCTCCTTTCACTATTGTTAAGTTCGTATTCCTCCTACACCTCCTACACCTACACACATATGTCTTCTCTACCTGTATGTCCCCTATTCTGATTCCTGAATATATTTCTAAGCGTTTACTAGCTTGCTGATGCTACTTTGCTACGTTGGTAGCAGAAGCTCGTCTCCCTCTGCAGCTGCTTAAAGCAGAGTCCTGCATCTCCTGCAGCGGGACATTTTACCTGAGAACCGGTTCTTCACGCTGGCCCAGAAAAGAGTTGGTGTCTGAGTAGAACCAGTTTAGAGAGCCAGGAGCCAGTGTTTAGGCGGTAGAAAGCCAAAGAACCGGTGCTTAGTCTGGTTCTGGTTCGAACCAGCACTGGAAGCAACTCGGTGCTAGAGGGACCTGAGTCCCGTACAGCAGTTTGTGTTGTCACAAGATTTGTGTCGGGTCTGCTGCAGACAGGAAACATCAGGAGTAAACATCAAATCCTCCCCTAAACACTTTGTTTAGCCCCACAGGGATTCAGAGAAGTATTTATTAAGGTAAAACAGTTACTTAGTCTGGCTTTAATTATCTGATGATGTCACTGGATGGTCTGCAAAGAATTAAGATTGGAGGCTTGATGAACTTGCTTCTGGCATCTTGATTGTTGGACTCGCTGGTTTGTTATTTAGCCTTCCTTTTTTTTTTTTACTCTTGCAAAACTTTCTGTTTAAAAGTCCTCTCTCAGCATCCATTTCTGCAACCACAATGTTATTTTTGTGATACTTCCTGAAACTACAGGAACAGGTAAGGCACACACCATTTATGCGTTAATTGTGCCTTAAAATGATCAGTGCCCTCAAAAAGAACTTGTGAAAGTTTGACAGCCCTATTGTTTTCACATTTTTCTGCCAGTCTATGTGTAAATGTAAAATATAAAACCAATTAAATAACTGAAAAAGTGAAGATAAAACAAGGCAGTTTTTTTCAAGCAGAGGGAGAAAAACAGAAAAAGCAAGAGAGCGAAGACACAGAAGCATTTTTCACCAGCATCTGCTCCGTATATGGTACAGTATATTAGACAATGTGGAGAAGTGGGTTTGGTGACCCATGTCCTCCACCTTTCAAATCCCATCTCCCTCAATGAAATCAGGTGTCAAAGTTTGCAGAGGATGTAGTGAAAACAAGCCGAACTCAATAACGGCCTGAGCTGTCACAGCTATTGAGAGGGCCAATAAAATAACCCAATAAACAAGATAGTCGGCTACAACCTGGTGCTTCTGCCATAGTAGGCGGAGGAGTGGGAAGATCTTGCTGTTGATTTTGTGCATTGCATCATGAACAAGTTGTAGATCTATGCAGTGTTAGTGGCGTATCCAGAGGGTTTTCAGTGGGGAGGCCAAAGACGGCTGGTGTTAGTATATGGTGTCACGATGGGTCATTAACACATAAACAATAGTTTGTTTACAGAGTTTAAAGATTATAGAAGATGTCAACTTTGAAAAACAGCTAATTGCTATTACAAAGACAAAAAGTAGTTCATCTCTGTGTATATATATATATATATATATATATATATATATATATATACAGTATATATATATACTGTATATATATATATATATATATATATATATGTATATATATATACATATATATATATATATAGTGGGGGGCTGCACCCAGTGGGGTCGGCAGTTGCTGGTCTTGGGTCTGCTGGGGCCTGGGCCCTGAGACCGCGGGGGGCTCCAGCTGGGGCCGCCCTCTGGGGGGATGCATGTCCGTCCCTTTGGGGGGGTGGTTGGGGTCCGGGCCTCTGGGTGGCTGCGGGCTTCCTCCTCCTTGCAGAGACGGGGTTGCATCTGCATAACTGAATCACCATGGAGCACCCTTTATTATGCATGTTGACACTGTAATGCTGCCTTCTGTTGCACTGACTAGGTTTTACCTCTTCTCTGCGTAGTTCTGCGTGCGTATGTATAATCTGATGTTACTTAAGCCACCTGCAGGTCCTCCTGTAGGGGATTGCTAGTTTTGTTTTCCAGCAGAGACCTTGGAATGTTGTTTAGGGGTGTCTGTATAGATGCACCAGTGAATTGTGTGTGTATCCATATTTTTTCTCTCTCTTCTTTCTCTCTCTCTCTCTCTCTCTCTCTTCCTCACTCGTTTCTCTTTTTTCCACTTTCTATCATTGTTTCTGTTAACTTTTATTTTTTTCTCTTTTCAAGCCCAGCAATACGATGTAAAATGCTACTATAAACAAATGGTTAATTAAAGAAATAAAATGGATAACCAGGATATCAATGGGAGTCTTATGTTTATAAAGCTCCCCTTGGCAAAGCAAAACTGTTCAACACAATAACGCAACCAGATCATCATTCCGCTTGCTACATGATGCTGGACAGGACAAGTAAAAAAAAAAAAAAACTCTCCTATTTCATTAAAGGAGTAAAGACTGAAAGTCTTCAATGTGAACGAATTCCTTACCTGGTGAAATAGCTCAGGCTATTAGGGTGCATGGTCTGTGATGTGGAGGACCTGGGATGGAGTGTTGTGAGTCAATAGTTACATTTTCAAGTCTGAGGTCCAAAATGAAAAACATAAAAGTGCCAGAAGAAGTTGGCGTGATGGGATTAGACGAGCACCGGAATCATAGTTCACACACTATAATGAAATGCTCGCACACATATTGAAATCATTCACACACTATGGTAAAATGTCGGAATCACATTTCACTTGCATGTGCGAGAGACAAAGTTCATTTGAAAAGGGATTTTTGATGATGACATTTTAGTTTTGTTCCCAAATCTGGGTCACGATAGAGTTGATTAAATCAAAACAAAGCAGCTATTCTAGACCTACAAAAACTCAACTCAGAGAAGCTCAGACTTTCTGTTCAGACTCAGAGTTAAACATATAAAAAAAGTTAAAGGTGAACCTATTTCCTGAACTAGTCCCCCAGAACATTCATTCTGCAAATATAGTTAAAATCATTGTATACATTTTTGTAAAATTTGACTCAATTAATTATCAGCTGTAGTTTTGGAATTTTGATACACTAACTTTTTTGTTATTTATCATTATTATTATGTATTTTCAACCTTGGATCATAATGTTTGACAGGACGAAGCAACATAACATTTTTGCAAAAACTAAATTTTTCAAAATAAATTCTGTTTTACCACGGTCAGTGAGAATTCTAATACTAACTCACATACTGTATTTTTGTATACGCACTTACGCAATTTACAGTAGTAAATTAAATCACTGTCATATCACTCTGCTACGATCTTCACCATAGCAACGCACAAACTAGCTGGTTCAGATTAAATGGCTTTTTTCTCTCCTCCTTTTATCCCTTTTTCTTTTTCTTTTCTGACTTGCCCTGTCCAGCACCGTAGCAAGCGGAATGATGATCTGGCAGATCATATGGCTAAAATTGGATGATAATTACGCATTCCATTTTTCTTGGCAACGGTTGGTTAGCATAAAAAAAACAAATGAGGCAAGCATAAACTACTTCCTATACTTAAACGTATTTTGCAAGTTTAGTAAAAAAGGTAAACATTTGTTATAAAATGTTTACTCTGTGGGACCATGGTATATCTGTGCATTATACTGTTCTAATGCATTTGGCGTGGTGTTATAGACTCCGCATCATGCAATAAAACCGTATAATGCACAGATCGGAGTTGTTTAATCCTTATATCTCAATTTATTTTCAGTCCTTCAGTATGCAGAATGTCAGAAATGTTTTAGTGGAAGCAAAAAGAAAAAATCTTTTCAGCAAAATAAAACATGGACCTGATTAGTGCTGTAAACTGTAAGCAGACAAATCTATTGTAGGGTCCTCCTCAGTTTGCCCTCATTCTATTGTATTATAAGCTGATGCTTGCTCACAAATTAGACCTGAGTGGTGCCATTAATTACAGTCTAAGATCAATCACTGAACAGTTGTTTTAGCCACTAGTCTAACTTCAGCTGTAAGACAGGGATGAGGATAGTGAGGAGGAGGCAAAGGATGACACCACAAGGCCATAACGAGTTGTGTCTTCCCCATTAATCAATGCCTTCCACACAATTTGCTGTCTGTGAATTGGGACTGACCTGTCTCAAGGGTCACTTGCCAATTTTCGGCTGCAGTCAGCCCGCATTGCGCTGAGCTGTGTGCTTATATCCAGTGTTCCTTTTGAGTGATTTCATCTTTAAAATCATGGCTGCTGCATTCCTCTCTCCGTGAGGCCGATACCTTTCTCACTAAAGGCAGTCCTACCCAACAGTGCCGGGGATTTGAATAGGTTATTTACTGCTGCTAATGGTTTCAAGATAGGTATTGGATGATCATGTGTGTCTTTAATGGTGTTTTTTCATCCATGTATAGCTGCTTTTGGATATGCAAAATGTGTGGAAATTAAAGTATACTGTTCAGATGTCCTTTAAGAAAAAAAATCCCCCAAAAATATTCACAGCAAGCCAACAGAACAGAATATTGCAGAGAACATGCAGACAAGATCATCCGATGACAAGCTTGGGAATCTAAACAGTTACTTTGTTCGACCCTTTGTTGAAATATTTCAGATATTGATGTTGGATTAAACATCTAATTTTGCAGATATACTCGACTGGCTGTCTGTTGGAAGCTGAGCCACCTATCAGATTGCCAGTATCCTCAATGGCACAGTAGTAGGACATGGAAATTAAGTGGGAAGACTGCTTTTATACAGCAATGTGAATACCATAATAACAAATGATATGATAATAATAACGTAATATCATAATGACTTTTTAATTTACAGTGTCAGAATGTTGAGAAATAAATAATTAAGAAGTTAAGAGCTAACCTTTGAATGGTGAACACTTTAAAGGGACATTGTGTAAGAATTGTATATCGCAAGCAACTCGCTATTACTTTTCATGCTGTGTTCGCGTGAAACAGGCAGACGGACGACAGCCGCTGCATGAAAAGGCATCAACAGCCTCTATGTGAAGAAATGGTCTGTCAGTTACAGTGACTTCAGTCCACATCTCTGATCTGTTGTCATGGCGGTGTTGTATTGTTTTCCCTGACCCATGTTTTACTGTCTTTCTCTCGGCTTCTGTGATTAAAATTACAGCTGGTTTGTTAGTGACGGCCGTCTGCCCGACTGCACGTGAACCCAGCATCGGTGTAACACGTGGTTCCTCCTCACTGCACCCGTGGTGGCTTTTAAAAAAGGCATTACCTCGAACTGAGCTGACAACTCCGGTGTCTCCGGGTGAGTTTCTGTGGTTTCCTACTGTCACGCTTCTACTGAACGTAAAAACATGGCGACACGACATGATAGCCACCACCGAGCCGACCCGTTGCATGTATATATGAATGGTACAAATGACAAATTCAGAGCTTACAGGAGCACTTCAGTTTGTTGGTGGGAGCGATTACTGATTAATGGAAAAACACTTTTGAACGAAATAATCAATTTTGTGAATAGAGAACTGGAGAACTTACACAATAGCCCTTTAAAGTAATATATAGTGCAATGTTTTGTTGGATTCATTATAACCGCATGCTCACCATTTCATCAAGCAACCAAATAAATTAGACTTTGCTCTTGTACCTAAATATAGTTAAATAACTGAAAATCATTAAACATCTGGAAGGACAGATAAATACCTGCTAAGTCTACTTAAAGTAACTCTATGTAACTTTCTGAGTATACTGGTTTCTGACTTGTTTTGATGATGCAGTGACATCAATGTGCACATTCCTGGAGCAGTCATTACCCAGCAGCATCCCAAGGCTGGGAAACTGTATTTCACAACTTTTGCCTCTTGGGCGCTGCATCACAGTAGCTGAGTTTCGCTTTTTGTATGTCACAGGCCAGCAAGTGTACAACAACACGGAACGAGCTTCATGACTGATGGATCAAAGAATTGCGGAGACATTATCAGAGGCAGAGAGGAAAAGAAAGAGAAAAAGGGACAGAGCAAGAGGTAAAAGGATAGTCAGCATCGGACTGACTTACTGGCAGGAGAGCTCTCAGAGTTAAAGCAGGAGTTGGATTTAGATGTCGTTAGAGGACGTGTCACTGCGAAAATCTGCTGAAGTTCAATCTAGCCTCTTCAAATAAAAACCAATAAGTAGAAAACATTATCACTGCCACATCACATTTTATGTTTTTCTTAAATCTCATTTAAGATTTATTTTAACATACAGTCTTGCTTCTGTTAAGTAGAAAGAATCTAGTTGCTGCTTTAGAAATGTTAACCACTGACACACCCAGGGTAAACTTGCCTAGGGCCAAAAGGTGCATTCTCTCTCTCTCTCTCTCTCTCTCTCTCTCTCTCTCTCTCCCTATGTACAGATTCTAGACTCACACATATGTTAAAACCTCACTTTGCAACGGCAAAAATGTAAGATATATGTTCAGGCCTGACAGACTGGCATTGTGATTCATCGTAGATTCTACATTCACAGCTCAAGGACAGCTTTGATATCAGCTGCAGAGTCAACCAAATTACTTCTATTTCTTTCATCAGAGTAGCAGTGTGAAGTACATATCCACTCTATTCTCTGGCCATTACAGTGGAGTTACTGGGAAGCTTGAAACAAAACTAAATTGCATGTCAGTCTGTATTCTGTCTGCATCAGGTAGAAAGTTGTCTTGTGTTGTTTTGCAATTTCTTTGACCCATTTCTCAGATTGAAACAATTTCATTTGGGTTGTATGATATTAGGAATATGCACAACTGACATGGAGGACAACCTGACTTTAGATACATCAATAAATACTTAATGGTATTAAGTGGCTGAATCCTACATCTGCACCATGCTTGGTTGTACTGGCCGTCTCTGCATCCTGGACAAGTCCAGAATGACTATCTGTCCTACTGTATATCTTCACATCCTTGAATATAGAGTGATGCTGACAGTTGATCACAGAGTCGTCATTTATTTATTCATCATAAAGAAACCCACTTAAGGTAGAGTGCTATGTTGGTGTTTTTTCCTGTCGCTTTTCCAGTCCAGCAGGAGATAAAAAAGGAGAAAGGTGAGTGGGAAACTCACGAACGGCTCATGATTTAAAATGTGAAAAGTTGACAGAGCTGTTTGGCCTCCGTGTCACAGAAGCAAAATTTCCGCCAGCCATATTTATTCTCCACTATCGAGCCACTGCACGCTGGAGCCATAGTGTGCTCGCTCTGTTCACTTGTGGGTTATAGTGAAACGCACAATTTATGCACAACGCATGGGAGCAGTAAATCATTCCATGATTGCAAAAGCTGTGAACACACAGCACCAATCAGGGCTGAAAAAGACTGTGTTCAGTAAAACATATATCTGTTATTGCTCATCCCGTTGAAATGGTGCAGGATGTGTTCCACCAGCCATGAAAACTAATGACTTTAAATATCTTACCTGCCATCCCATGGGCACAAGTTTGCTACCTTGTACCAGAAAAATTAACTATAGACAATAAAATACTATGAGCAGAATCTATAGATGTGTCATATATAGTTAAGCATAGCAGTTGCTCTTATTCTAACAAACTTTAAATGTATCTTACAGCTTATGTTTTCATCCATCTGTGTGCCACGTTAGCTGCATTTTTGTTGATTTCTTTTGAACAAATATAACAAAATCTGCAACTGCTAACATGGTTCCATTGTGCAATTATTTCTAATTAGTAGAATGAAAGAAATGAATTGAGCAGCATAGTGTTCACAATGCAAAACCAAAACGAAACCCTCTTTGTGTCATATATATATATATACGCATATATATATATATATATATATATATATATATATATATGTGTGTGTGTGTGTGTGTGTATATATATCCCGATTTCAACCGATATCAAACTCACATACACTCACTGGCCTCTTTTAGGTACACATGTCCAACTGCTTGTAAACGCAAAATTCTAATCAGCCAATCACATGGTAGCAACTCAATGCATTTAGGCATGTAGACATGGTCAAGACCATTTGCTATAATTCAAACCAAGCATCAGAATGGGGAAAAAGAGCTGATTTAAGTGACTTTGAACGTGGCATGGTTGTTGGTGCCAGACAGGCTGGTCTGAGTATTTCACAAACTGCTGATCTACTGGGATTTTCATGCACAACCATCTCTAGGGTTTACAGAGAATGGTCCGAAAAAGAGAAAATATCCAGTGAGCAGCAGTTCTGTGGACGCAAATGCCTTGTTGATGCCAGAGAAGAATGGCCAGATGATTTTCTTGGCCCACTTTGGGCCCCTTAGTGCCAACATAGCATGGTTTAACCACCACAGCCTACCTGAGTATTGTTGCTGACCATGTCCATCCCTTTATAACCAAAGTGTAGCATCTTCTGATGGCTTCTTCCAGCAGGATAAATCACCATGTCATAAAGCATGAATCATCTCAGACTGGTATTTTTAACGTGACAATGAGTTCATTTAAGTCACATGGCCTCCACAGTCACCAGATCTCAATCCAACAGAGTAGCTTTGGGATGTGGTTGAACAGGAGGTTTTCATCATGGATGTGCAGCCGACAAATCTGCAGGAACTGTGTGATGCTGTCATGTCAATATGGAGCAAAATCTCTGATGAATTTTTCCAGTACCTTGTAGAATCTATGCCACGAAGGATTAAGGCAGTTCTGAGGGCAAAATGGGTCCAACACGGTACAAGTAAGGTGGTGTACCTAATAAAGTAGCCGGTGAGTGTATATCATGAAAATGGCTGTACTTTGAAATTACTTTGATACATTTTCACAACAAAATAGAAGTTTATAGTTGTGCAGTGGATAGATTTGACACAAGGAGATTGTACAGTATGCACTTTAGAGTTAGAAGCTTGCAGTTCTGTAAAAACAAACCCCCCCCAAAAAAAAGAAAGATGATAAGCTCGCTTATTACTTGTAATATTGTTTTATGTTGTTTTTATATCAATCAGTGGATCCAAAATCAACTCAAATCAAAATTGACTGAGGAATTGACAAACATTGAATCACTATCCACTGTATTGACGTAATATTGTATTGTGATTTACACAATGATGTGTAAAGTGATTTACACCCCCAATATATATATATATATATATATATATATATATATATAAACAGTATATGTATATATATATATATATATTGAACTGATATAATAAATTGAAGTTCACACATTTACAGTACATGATATCTCAAGAGATAAGAAATCATGTTTTCTATGCAACACTGCACTATTATGCAGCATTTACAGCCAACAGGCCACTTTTCTGCAATAATACACATTTTTCCAGTGTCAAAACACCTCTCTCTGTCTTGTTGCTACTTTCAACACAAATCAATGAACAAATCAATGAGGTTCATTAAGTTGAAATCCCACAGGATCAAATGTAGTTGCTTGGTCACCAAGAAAACAAAAAATACAGGCTCAAGCTACTCTATCACTATAAATGGGAGGAAACACTGAGTGGCACAGGAGCAGCATGGCTTTTCTCTGATGGATTTTGCTGTAGCTTAGAAGACAATAGCAGAACTGACAAATTTTCCTTTCCTTTTCTTCTTCCAAAAGCATGTTCAGCCTGGTGATTTGCGCTGAGTCAATGATTCTGTGTAATTAGATGTTAATGCACTGTAAATGCAGCCTTAAATAAGCACTTGGCAATGAATCAATTCACATTGCAAATTAGAGCTTATATGGTTTAATGTGGATTGCTCGTCAACTCAGTGCATCTGTGAAGACCTGTTACATGATGTGTGTTTAGATGGAAATCTATCAGAAATCCGTCTGGCGAACTAAAGTGTCACAGAAAAACGTTGAAGAATTGAGTCATTTTAATTGAAAACTGGAGGCAATTGGGTGGATGTCTTTATTAACAGTTGGGATGTCTCTCCAGGCACCCATTATACCTGATCCACAACCTATTGAGAACAGTTCTATCTGCCCTTCACTGCATTTTCAACCAATCACGACCCACTACAAATATTTTACTTTCTATTGCATAATCCTAACAAAAATAACACAGAACAAAGGTGAAACAGGTTAGAAAATATGGAAGAGTGTTCTTGATCATGGAGAATACTTGTAATCTAAAAGTTACTCATGTTCAGCGGTTGTAAAATTGTTGACCTTAAAGAGTTCACAAGACTCTGAGAACCCCAAGGATGGTTCTTGGGGGCCCTTAAGCCAACAGTCAGAAATCTATAACAGATCAAGGCCCAGTGAGACCAGCAATCTGCCTCAACCTGTCGGGATAAAGTGACAGCACAAAGACAAAGGACAGAGTAAAGAGAAGAAAACACCTTCAAGACTCACTTGCATATTTTTAGCCAGCAGGGTTGTAAACAGTGCTCCTCAACATCATTAATCACTTCATGTATTTTACTGCTTTTACATCTCTTCTTTCATCAGTTGTATTATGTGTTGAAATGCCAGTGACACTGCAGCCATTAATGTTCCTCAGGCAAATGTTGAACACCGAAATAGGTCTGACTCTTGGGTAAATAATGTTGTACATGGATGTCACTCTAAAACTTCAGTTGCATCCACTGGTGACCCAGTTGTTGCCCCCAGCTGGCTGTACGTCCAGCTCTCCCTTTGATGAACACCTGCAGCATCACACAGCAGCACAAGTGCTGTTTTAAATTGAAAGTGATGTTTGAATATATGCACAGGGCCCAGAAGCGGCAACTTCATTAACACAGGAGCCGTCGGGATATGATGGTAAACAATGTTCTGTGTCCTTCGACATGACCAACATGCAGCTACGTGCTGACTGTAGCTTTATATTGCAGACTTGTTTGTAATAAACCAGCCCCTCTCTGGATGAATCCTGAAGCTCATCAGAGCTTCAGAATGTAATTTTAATAAGAGGTGAACTCCTTACTCAGTCCAGATGAAGCACATCTCATTTACACTCTGACCTGTTTTCTGTTGGTCCATCAAAGCGGTTTTTAGCAGAAAATGCTACCGCAGCTATTGACGTCTCTTAAGTTACACCATTTTGCCCGAGAAGAGTACTGTAAGAGTTTCTTACAGTTAATCATTAAGGGGAATCTATGCATCTTTTGCACATTTTTGCATTAGAAATTTTATTTAATGGATTATTTGACATGACTCGTGTTCATTGTGACTGTATTGTTTGCACGGTAGATGTACAGTATGTATCCCCGTACAAAAAAGAAAACACAAATAGTATTAAGGAGGTCATTTGTTGCTGCTGCTGTTTTGTAGAAAACACATGAGTGTATTAAACACTTTGGTGGGAGAAAGTAGTTATAATTCACTTTTCTATTCAAAACCAATAGTAGCTAGAAGAAGTAGACCTGAAGTATTTCATTACACAATTCGTGTAAAACTTATTTTGGAGAAAAATGACAACATTTGAGTTGTGATGAGTATGGAATGATTGTAAGGGCTGTTGACATATATCAAAACAGGGAAGGAGTAATTGCTATTCATGGGAGCAATATTCTTATTCCTTTTTTTAAAATAGAAACTGGAGACAAACATTCATAGAAAGAATTTAAAAAGCCAATTTTAAATGTTAAATTGACAAATAGTGGCAAAAACAAGTTTTAAAAAAATCTTGGCAATGTTTATATTAACTGAAAGGCTCTATATGAAGCTATGAAATATAGGCAGAGATAAAACTTTAGTATAGTGGTGTTCAAAAGTTCAGATTTCTCCTCCAAGAATAAAAAATATTAATAATGTGAAGATATGTTCAACATTAAAGAAACTAGCAAAATGAACTTTTGATAACATACAGAGATATATTTTTTTGTATTATAACTTTTCTGAAATGGTTTTGTTGGGAAGCTGTATCATCTAATCTGATCTGATTTTCCCGAAAACAAATTTATAGCTTTTTTTTTTTCTTGGTCTGAACAAAAAGATCCTGCAGTACCGAGCTATGAATGCCAGTAAATGTCCACTTGCAGAGCTTTCAGACATATTAGCTATTTGATTTTTTTTTCTCAAAGTTAATACCACCCTAAGAGAAACATCCTCACTAACTTGCTTTCAAATCCCCAGACCATTCAAAAAAGGTTTTCCACGAGTTCTGAAGTATTTATGGTATTGATTTAACTTCATGTAGTAGCCAACACTTGCTTTAAATTTCCCAGAAGATGGAAGGTCTTTATATGACATGACTTGCAGAGGGAAGATGGATTCAGAAGAATAAGACTTTTCTGTGCACTGGACTCTGGAACAAAAAGCTGTTTGTTCTTTAGCGACTTTTTCTTTTGCATAACAGTTCAGCAGAATGGTGCCAAAATGATGCCAAATATAGAGTAGAAACAACTTGAGATGCTGCCTTTGTTGCTGTTTATCTTTTTGTCACAGGTCACACATAAGGGAGTGGGCAAACATCGATTCATCTCAGTCACAGATGCATTTGTCTGTTGTGGAAAATTGCAAAAATAGCACAGAGCAGTGTGTGAAAATTTCACCAGAGCTTCTAAATAACCAAGTTTTCCATAAAACCATGAATGGATGCGAGCCAAGGCTTGGTGGGAGGAGACTCACATTACATTGGATGCAAAGGACTAAAACACACTCGGCATCAAATAGTTTATAGTCAGTTGACTATTCATTGAAGGAATATTCTGTTTTGATTCCCAAAAATAAAGCTATTTAATTATTCAAATAATTTAGTCAATCACAGATTCCACAGTTATTAGTTTTTTAGTTGTGGGCAGTGATTTAAATATTTGTGATTAACTTTATTCTGTTTTGCAACTTATCCCACTGTTAAGCTGGGGTGTTAAAATTCCTGTTATGACATACACTGTATTGCCAAAAGTATTTGCCCACCTGCCTTGACTTTCATACGAGCTCAAGTGACATCCCAATCCTAATCTAGTGGGTTCAATGCAACATTGGTCCACCCTTTGCAGCTAGAACAGCTTCAACTCTTTTGGAAAGGCTGTCCACAAGGTTTAGGAGTGTGTTTATGGGAATTTTTGACCAATCTTCCAGAAGCGCATTTGTGAGGTCACACACTGATGTTGGACGAGAAGGTCTGGCTCTCAGTCTCCGCTCTAATTCATCCCAAAAGTCTTCTATGGAGTTGAGGTCAGGACTCTGTGCAGGCCAGTCAAGTTCCTCAACATCAGACTCTGCCATCCAGGTCTTTATGGACCTGCTTTGTGCACTGGTGCACAGTCATGTTGGAAGAGGAAGGGGCCAGCTCCAAACTGTTCCCACAAAGTTGGGAGCATGGAATTGTCCAAAATGTCTTGAGTTCCTTTCACTGGATCAAAGAGGCCAAGCCCAGCTCCTGAAAAACAACCCCATACCATAATCTCCCCTCCACCAAACTTTACACTTAGCACAATGTAGTCAGACAAGCACTGTTCTCCAGGCAACCGCCAAACCCAGACTCGTCCATCAGATTGCCAGATGGAGAAGCGCAATTCGTCATTCAAGAGAATGCCTCCACTGCTCTAGAGTCCAGTGGCAGCTGCTTTACACCACTGCATCTGACACTTTGCATTGCACTTGGTGATGTATGGATGGATGCAGCTGCTTCACCATGGAAACCCATTCCATGAAGCTCTCTGCGCACTGTTCTTGAGCTGATCTGAAGGCCACATGAAGTTTGGAGGTTTGTAGTGACTGACTCTGCAGAAAGTTGGCGACCTCTTTGCACTATGCACTTCAGCATCCGTTGACCCCGCTCCGTCAGTTTATGAGGCCCACTACTTGGTGGCTGAGCTGCTTTCATTCCCAAACACTTCCATTTTCACAAAATACAGCTGACAGTTGACTGTGGAACATTTAGGAGTGAGGAAATTTCAGGACTGGATTTGTTGCACAGGTGGCATCCTATCACAGTTCCATGCTGGAATTCACTGAGCCCCTGAGAGCGACACATTCTTTCACAACTGTTTGTAAAAACAGTCTGGATGCCTAGCTGCTTCATTTTATACACCTGTGGCCATGGAGGTGATAGAAACACCTGATTCCCATAATTTGGATGGGTGAAAAAATACTTTTTGGCAATACATAGTGTATAAGCAGGGTAAGAAAAGGTGACATACAGTATAATCAGAACTGAGACAATGACATGTTTAACCAATTTGACACTTATATAAAGTTAATTTTCATGTAAAAATCAAAGTGAAAATGAAAAACTTTAAATCAGGTTAAATCTGCATTGCAGACGATTTACCAAAGAGTGTTAATTTGTTTGTGGCACCAGTAGATTGCCTCTGCTGTTTCTTTACTGTTTGCTGGCGATCTACTGAGATTGCTCCCACAATTGGTAACAGGCGCAAACACAAGTATTTAAATGAGGATTTAGCGTGTGCTATTACTTTGCCATTGAAATTTAGGGAGAGCATGTGGTAAGTGCAAAATGAAATTTGACCCAATGGAGAGACAGCGTAGTGGAAAAGGAAAATGGAATATATAATATAAAGTAATCATAATAATCATAAAATAAGAACAATACATTGGGGATCCCTGCAGAGCCTGCTAGGCCAGTTTATGAGGACTGGATAAAGAGTTACTGTGTGAACAAATGAAACCTTGAAGATAGTTTGACATCTATTGCGCACAGCAAGCGCCTATGTGGCACAGTACCAGCAGCTCCAGCACAGCAGCCAGGTCCAGAGAGGAGCAACACTGACTGATCCAAGTTAAAAAATGTCAGATTGGCAAAAAAGGAAAGGCATCATTAATGTCAGCTTTAACTACGATGAAAATGTAGTGGCTGCAAATCTCCCGACTGGGTTGTCCAGAATAAAGCTGTGTTAAATAGTGATGTTTGTTGATTGTTATTTAAATAATGAAAACTTAATGTGTTGCCTGCACACCTAATAAGGAATTATTTTGACCCAATGCTGCATGGCTGTAGTCCTGCAGGCAGCACTCTTCCAGCCATTTGTGCATAAAGCTGCCAGTTAATACTGTACCTGCTTTTCAGACGTTGCTAAAATAGATTTAAAAAAATAGCGCCCATTATCTGTTGCATGATTGATAATGTGTGCAAAGCTGAGTTGTTTGCATAGTCTCCTCCCAAAATTTTGCATGTTCTGGCAGAAATACCCAGATTGCATGTTCATCAACACAAAATTAAACATGCAAAATGGATTGCAGCTACTATTTTGCTCGTTCAACAAGCACAATCCTCGTTGTGTCCTGTTGATAATTAAGCTGCGGATGATTACTGCATGTGCAATCAAGTTAGCACTCATGTTAGTACATGCAAACTTTCGTAAATCAGAGCCTACAATCTTTGTTCCTGTTACAGACTGAAGTTTGTGGAGAACATGAAGAAGCTCAGTTTTTTAATGACTTTTTAGAAATTAGCCTTAAAATAACAAGAAAACTGTACTAAGAAAGAATTTTGACCTGAACACTTTCTGTAGGAATTCTGTGGTATGAGCCCAGTACAGGAGGTCAGGAACCAGTTTTCAGTCAGAAAGCACTTCTTTCCCCATGTGGACAGAGCAGAGGTGCAGACCGCGACAAGACATCAGTTCAACCCAAAAATGCTCTTCATGGCTGAGATGCATCCATCTTGCCAGTACTGCCCTGCTGTGGGGTTTGCCCATCCATCCATTCTCCACTTTCCCAGGGTCAGGTGACACAGTAGCCTAAGCAGAGAGGCCCAGACTTCCCTTTCTCCAGCCACTTCTAAAAGCTTACCTGAGGGAATAAGGTATCCCCAGGCCAGCTGAGAGACATCATTCCTCCAGCTTGTCCTGGATGTTCCCCAGTGGGTTGCCTGGGGCCTTTTTCCTGGTGGCATGTGCCCAGAAACTCGAAGAGGGAATTCCACCCTTTCCAATTGAGGATCAGTTTTGGAGATTCTGATTTTCATCCAGCTTCAGGGCAATAGTGGCTCCAGGGATGTTTGTGATGAACGTCAGCATGCCATCAAAGTGAGTCTGCTAAGAGGTTTAGGGGTCAGGAACAGATGTAGGCTAGTATTGCTGTAAGTGGTTAGGAGATGCAAATTTCCTTATGCTGGCACATTATATCTGAAGATACATAAAAGAAATTTGAAAATCTTTCTTATTTGTTTCTAGCATTCCTTCTTGGGTGTGTCAGTGGGAATGGATGAGGACTGTTTGCTCTCTGATTTTGAGGGAACCGACATAACTGAAATCTTTATCTTAGTATGAAGTTATAGTTTGAATTTAAAGATTTATGTAAAGTGAATACATATTTTATACTGTCCTTAAATCTAAGCTACTGCCATGTGGGCTTCAAATGTGCAGCATAACAAATGTAGTTTGACCTGAGAATAAACATTCTGAGTCAGACTTGAGCAGCTCAGAGTAATATTACCACACTATAAAAAAGTCTGTAAAAAATACAGTAAAAAATGTTAAATAGAAACAGTAAAACACTGTAAATTTCAACATTGTACATCACTGTGGTAAATACATCAAATTTATGTAGATACATTCTATAGTATCCAACTTTAAATTTTATAGGTATACTATGTAAAACACACAGGTTTTTTTTACTGTGATTTCTTGTCATATAGTTTAACGGGGAAAAGTGTAAAGTCAAAAGTGGTTAATTAGTGTAAAATTTAATTTATCATTCCATACAGATTACAGATCTTGTTAATGTGGACATGTGGAACCGTCACCAGAAGGGGGGGTGGGGGGTGTCATTTTTTTTTTTTCTTTGAAGGTTTTTTTTTTATAAAAAGTAGATATGGCCTTGTTAAATAAATAATTAGCTGAATTGATTACTTCAGGGTCATATTTCAAATGGAAGATGTCAAATAGTCTACTTACCGGTTTGTGAATTTCACAAATCATCTGACATGAAACAAAATGAAATAATTCTAAAATTGTATATCAGTATTTCTGTAGTGTATTCATATTTTAAATTCTCAATTATTTTAAGGGAATTATTAGAAAAAATTGCATAATATCATAGCAGATTAATGAAAAGAGCACTGAATGTCAGCTGATATGGATTTATAGGCTATCGCACGTGAGAAAAACATGAGACATCAACAAATGTTATATTATATTTAACAAATTACAAATAAGAAATCAGTTGAATTAAATGAAGGTATACCATCATTTTTACAGCAATTTGTGTCCAGTATCTATTCATCTGCAGTATTTGTTGTCATGCAGAAAGTACTTTTCTGCCCAATTAATGCTCTTGCTCTGCTGCTCTGTGGCCCTTGCACAGCTTAGTTCAAACTTATACTGTACATCCATGAAAAAATGATAATCTCTATTTTTGGTGAAGAATAATCATCAAAGTTCAAATATCATTGCATGCTGTAACTGCTGTGCAGCTTTGATCTAGAAAGCCTGTTTCCAAGACAACACTTAAATATATCCTGCACAGATTTTGACTTGGTCCTTGGTCTTCAGACAGACAGGGATTTCTACAGTGGCTTGTGCACTTTGTGAGCCCTACTCTGTGAAAAATGAGCACTGGATAAAGTGTGAAGTGCTCCGTCTCTAAATCACACAAAAGGATGACACCGTATCTTAGAGAACAGCACAAGAGTCAAAAATAAAAATCACATTTTGCTGCAAAGCACAAAGCCATAAGCTGTCCTAAAGTTCAGTGAACATACATCACATTGGAAAGCCATTTATAAACCTGTCAGTATGGAGACCAACCTCAGTCTGACTTTCATTACTGCTGCTCTTTGGGGTGCCTGCTGTTCAGTGCCATCGACACAAAACAAGCTAAGGATAACCTCTTCTGTTAAAAGCATGAATTTAGTGAGGAAACATCAGCATTCAGTGTCCTATATAAAGTTCCTGCTGCAGTCTGTAGGGTGAGATGTGAAACAGAGCTTAGCTGCACTGCAGTGATGTGGGATGAAGGTTTTCACAGCCCAAGGAACAGCTCTTATGTGTAACTGGTACATTAATGCATTTATAAACTCAGATATGGTAAACAGCGATTCAAAGAATCAATGCAAACACTTGAGTTTCATGCCTTTTTCAAATGTAAAGACTTCCTGAGCATCAGCCTGAATGGTGTCCAGAAGAATCCTGACTTCTAAAACATTTTTTTTTTTTTTTTTTAAACTGCTCTTTATCACACCTGAGCTTATTCTAGAAGGCAGACCAGGATTCCATTACCCCATTCACTTTGTGATACCCACCCCCCTTTTTTTATTAGCAGCATAATGACACAGATACATTATCAGAGCTAATCAGACCCAAATGAAGAAAAGTAGTGGAGTGAGACTGCAGGAATTGCCTTTCTCCCCCCTTACACTGCTAAAAGGCCAATGTTAAAATTTCCCAACCTCCTTTCCTCTCCTTTTTTTCTGCCTCTCTTTTTCATTTTCTGTTCCAACTTTCCCCAGCATCCATTTGTTTTCTCGCCTCCATTTTTAATCCTGATGTTTGTCCTCTCTTACACTTTCTCCCCTCCTCTCACTTCACTTTTCCTCTGTTTTCTCTCTCTCTTCCTCTCCTTCACATCTTTTCCACTTCCCTTCCTTGGGGATTGCCTGCTTGATATTCTACTTGTGTGTTGGAGCGGCACGATGGATTAGAGCATGGACAGGCCCCACAAACCACCCTGATCTACAGGACAGCTTTTCAATCACTTCTCCAATGCTGTTCAACCTACATAAATACACCTACAGGGAGAGGACTGTAGAGGAAGAAGGAGAAAAAGGTAAAAAAAAAAAAAAAAGAGCTAGAATAGAGATAAAAACAAACAGTAGAGGACAAATGTAGAATTTCATGAAGTGCAATTGTTGCTGTGCAAACAGGATGAAATATTGGCAACCTGCATTTATTCCTCTGCACTGGACCAGAATGTATCTGCGGGTACTTTTTGAAACACAAGCCTGCACTAAATGAGAACAATGGCTCATTTGCACTTGTAATAGCTTGCAGCAGTTTATACTTCACAATGGATGGCCTGCACACGTATCCCTCAGGCTTTGTTTGAAGGTACAAGTCTGTTTTTGTATATTTCTCCCTGTGTGTTTGTACTTTGATAGTCAGGACCTTTCCCATTCAGGTGAAAATTGCAGATCCCTTTTTTTTCATTGGATCAATAGGATGATCTTCCAAGGCCGTCATTGGGAGGCATTATAAAAAGGTTACAAATGAGAGTGTTTAGTCCATTGCACTCTCCTCAGGTACTTGGGGAGTATTGATCCAGTGTGGCTCATCAAACTGTTTTGTTGTAAAAGTGACACTTGAACAGTAATCACCTTCAGAGGGTGAGATAATAAAATAGTGTGTAATTGTAGCTGCTTAACAAAATCACTAATGACCAATGCTCTTGCATACCAAGATAGTTTTAGTTTCGTCTATTTTCAGTGAATAAAGACTGGAATACACCTGCTTGAGAAAATATATGCTATGGATTGTGTTTAGATTTGACTGAATAATTGCAGAATACTTTAGGATTCTATCCTAAATAACTATCTAAAGTTAACACATTTTAAAGGTTATTGTACTTTATCTGGGCACTGGGACATATTTTAGGTTGCTGGCTTTTCTTTACTGACCTGACACACCAGATGGTTTGTTTCACAGAAGCATCTGAAAAATTCTTCCAACGAGATATTTTAGAAAAGTCACTTTAAAAACATATAATTATCAAATGATTGGATGAAGATGTTATAGTCATGAGCAACATTCAGCTAATGATAACTCAAGCAAGACCCCTTTGAATACTCCAGCTAAAGCCTGCCCATTGCTACCAGTACAGTAAACAAATTGGTTTAAATGTTTGCATTCTGGCAACGGACAGGGCAGCTTTTCTCACTGTTGGTTTCTGAAATTTTTACTTCCAACTTTGATCTGTCACCAAAATGAGAAGGAAGACTTCAAACTGTGATGAGAAGAGACTCAAAGTTTGAAACAAAGAGAAAAAGATTTATATAGAATTTTCTTAAAATGAACTGAGAGGACCAAATCTTAGGGGGAAAAAAAGACAGATCACAATTAAGACAATACAGATATTTGAGACATTAACTTTTTGTGTGTGAGAGAGATGGACAGCTGAGTGATTCAACACAAAGCACAAAAACTGGAATCACTGCACAAGTCTGCAAGAAGTATTTACTATAGAAATGTTAAGTTTTGGGAATTGTTTCCATGTTTTGTACTTAGCAGGAATTGGCACTTGGATTAGGCTTGTTTCTATCTGGTAACACTGGATTAGTCTGCAGTAATGCAGATATTACACTGAACTGATGGGCTACAGAGAGCTGAGCCAAAAGGGTGATTATTAATCAGTCAATTTAACCCCTCACTCGTGGCCATAAGCTACGAGTAGTGATTGAAAGACTGATTACAGATACAAGCAGCTGAAAAGAATGTCCCAGGTAAGATTTTGGAAAAGATCTGCACACCCCAAAGTCCTGGACCCAGGAGTTTTATGTGTGTGTGTAGTCTGCATAAAAAAAGAGCTGGTTAAGTTAGTTCGGGTATTTTGGCTTACCCTACAGGGAAGAAGCCTTGGGACAGACCCAGAACTACATTCATTTAATCCAACCCATTACAGTATAGTTGTAGTAATAATAAAATAAAGCACATTAACAATCCAACATCAGGAACTCACTGAAATCAAAAGCATGTCAACTTGTAAGAGACCAATTTCAAACACTAATTAGTAGCTTGATCGCAGAAGAAATTAAGATGTTTGCACAGCAATTCTCCATGCTGAAACCACTATTACTACATGAGGACTTAACTGAAATTTCCTGAGAAAGTATATTTGAGGGTTAAAATATTACTCCTTTTGTTAACGGAATCATCTCAGCTGGTTTGACAAAACCTCAGTGTCATCTTGAGAGACTGAAAGAGACAAATCAGGAGAGGGAAATCAAGGGACCCGTCTTCAGACTGGATGGATGGTCAAATAATAGAAATTAATCAAGTCACATTTCATAAGTGTTCTGCATCATTTCAGACTTATATCAAAAGCATAAGTTCACATTCAGGTGTGTAAACACTACATTAATGTAGTGGGAAAATAAACTGTCCTGCATACACTGCCATTACCAAATTACTGTGTGGATTTAAAGTATCACTTTTTTGTGAGGGGTTTTCAGCTTAATTAAAAATACTTATTGAAATGCAATTAGAATAGAACTAACTGGACATTTTTTGTTTGAACTGAACCACTTACATTGTACACAGACATAGAGATTAAATTTACTTCATGAATAGTCAATTGAATTAAAAACAGTACACTAAAAGTAAATGTTGTCATGCAGGGGATTTTGAAGGGTAGTTGAAATATGAAGCTAATCCATGTTATATGTTAGAGAAAATATGTTCATAGAACATTAATTTTTGTCACACACACAATGAAACCTTGACTGTTTGTCACACAGAAGATAAACTTTGATACATGATCCAGACATCCAGCCACCTCTGTTAGTGACAGCTCACACATGACATTTAAGACTTCCCCAGAGTGCTGTGGGGCTTCTGAAAAGATGAGATGTCTCACACTGACAGGATAACCTATACCCAAACATGGAAGAAACTAAATAATGTTAAAACATTTTGCACTTACCCTGTTAGAAAGATCATTTAGAGTAAGTGTCTCACGATTTGAAGAGACTGAAATCGTGTAAGGACATACTGGCATGCAAACATCAGCACCAGGTCATAATGAAGCATCCAGTATTATTATTAAATGGTGACAATATACCAAAATGTTGTAGCATACAAAAATATCAGTATCCATCCATCCACCTTATAGTGGAGAAAAAAAGAATATCGTTCGCCTGAAAAGGTAGTTGAACCCAGAATCCAGAATGAATGTATCCCCTACCCGTTGAAATAGCTTACACTGTCAGGTGTATGGTCTGTGATGTGGAGGTCCTGGGATCGAACCTTATGACTCAACAATTACATTTTCAAGTCTGAACGTCCAAAATGAAAAAGATTAAAGCGGCAGCAGAAGTTGGTGGGGTGTAAAGGGTCCTCGTGGGGGTGATGGGAGAGGAGCACTGCGAGTTGTCAGTGGCGCAAAGCTGTTAAGTTCAAATCCTGCCTGTTGCCATATCCTGGATCATACCTTCAACCCTACTGAGGGGATTGGGGAGGGGGCCATGTTCCCTCAGTGTTTTTAAAGGCGAGACTACCTGAACTTAACAGCCTGTTACTCGCCTTGTACGGTCTAAGGTGGACCTGGCCTCTGTAGACCAGGTAGGATGCGTCCTTTGAAGGACCTAGCCCCTTTTGGACATTTGGACATGGCCATAGAGAAGGGTCTGTCTGCAAGACAGAGGTGTGCCGTGTGTGACGTCACTACACGACACGCCTTGGGTTCCAGGCTGCAGACAGATACACTTGGCCTTTTAGACAAAAACCCTAAATTGAAGCATAAATGGTGTGTGTGTGTGTGTGTGTGTGTGTGTGTGTGTGTGATTCTATTTCAAATCTTTAAACAAACAAACAAAAAAATCACGATATGGGAATTGACTTTTCTGCCACCCCTATGAACGAGTAACATTTGCCATGCTGCTTTATGGAATTCGATTTTGCGGGGAGTTTGCATTTATTTGTACGTATTTCAACGTGTAAGCCCTGTTTTCAGAGTCTGTATACTACTTGTTTAGATTAAGACAGAAGAAAAAGACCTGTATGCTCAATGGAATCTTGAATAAAGTGGATTTGGCTGCAAAAGTCAACTACAGTTTGAGTTTGTCCTCAACAATGTTTTATTGAAAGAGAAGGGATAAACAAGTGGAACGGCTGCCTGTAGGCACAGACTGTTCAGGAATATCTATAGAATAACAAAGAAGGTTCTAAAAGAAGATGGAGGAAGAGAAGTTGAATGACAATTCACATGAAAAGTGTATAAAGCAAAGGGATGCAGGCAGGTGACGTTCAGACTTTGAAAATCTTTTCTCCTGAAAACATATTGAGCTGTAGCAATGCACCTACACATAGTATCACAAGGCTTTTGGTCTGTACGATCTTGACACCTGAGTTGAGAGCGAGGCTCAGGGCACACTGCTGGTGGTTTGTTTGGATGTTTCCTTTTTGTCTTTTTCTTTTTTTTTCTATACGTTTCCCATCAGCACTTTCCAATAACAGTGGAGAGAGGAGAAAGAGCCAGATGTCAAAAGATATAGGGAAGCAGTGCCTGCTGAAACAAACAACATTCAGTGATAAGGCTCCTGTGCTTCTGCAGAATCTATTCAGCTTTCAGTAATTAACAATTTACCCCCTAATACTTGATGTGGGCGGTACAGACTGTAATGAGCTTAGATTATGTTTGAAATGTAAGATAGTTCAGTAACTGCTTGTCCCACTGAATTTATGTATCTTTAATTCAGTGTTTGGTGAGAAAATATAAGCTTGTGATGGCAAAACATTGATGAGTCATGTTGCCCCCCCCCCAAAAAAAAAAAAGAGCGAATTGCTTGAAAAGACAAGTTGTTAGGATGCCATTAAAATCATTTCATTTCCATGTGCAGGTATTGATAAAATTGTTTTGCATTATGCAGAACTGTATTTTTCATTAAGCTCCTGCTTCATATGCATTCTGAAAACCTTTTTTTGAAACAGTAAGCGTATTTTGTTTGCTGGTTTGCGCTTGTCTACGAAGGGTTGGCAGTGGTTTCTAAAGAAATATATTTTCCGTCTTCATATCAACTGCATCCATTTTGCATCTTTAACACAGAACCCAAATGCAGTCCTGAGGCATGTGGATGGATACTCCATACTCTTTATTTGCAGCCATCCTGGTAATATGAGAATAATGACAGCTTGGGGGCCTGATGAAACTGACCTTGGTGTTAATGAGCTTCTCGCCGACAGACAGTGGTCCTCTATGAACCTTAATTGACACGGCACCCCTGCTGCAATACCACTTACCTGTGCCAATCTTAAGAAGACTTTCCAGCCCATATCTGCCACAGCCATTTGTTCAGTCTTTTCTCAGGGATGCAACAGTGTTTTCAACATCCTATTTCAAGTGCTGTTCTATTTATTCTATCAGTAAATGCATGCCTATTCTTAATTTAGATTTTAAACAGTTGTATGTAGGAATTGAATCCTTCTTTTTATAGATTTTGTTAAACATAAAACACAATAATCACAAATAATTATTTGAGGCTGGTGAATTGCATAAAACAGCTCTTGGATTTTTCATAAGATGATCATGACGGTGTAGTTTTTATAGCAAAAAGACTATTTTGGTGTTTATGTATTAAAAGGTTACTTTTCACACAACTTTTCCACAAACATATCTCACATATTAAATTGATTTTCTGACTGCTATCATGAAAGTTAATTTTCCCAGGCCTTGTGCATCACATGGCTCCCAATGAGAAATATGTACATCTGGGTGAGTCTGCTTCTGTGTGAGCGGTCACATGTGTGAATAGATGCACAAGGTCTTGTGAAGCCAGTGAGGATAATTCATATTTCATAGACAGAACGAGTCAAGTGTGTAAAGTTCAACAGAAACATCAAAGAAAATGAACAGAGGCAATGACATTTTAATCGAAACGGTAGCCCATGTAAAAATAGCATTGTTGACAGAGGCATTTCATTTATCCACGACATGCTTTCTGTAACCTCAACAACTCATTGTAACAGGGAAAAACTAATGGATCTTTGTTTGCACATGAAGGTCACAAATAAAAATGAACCAAGGGAACAGATGGCCTAATGCAGAATGACACATAAGGCACTCAGAGCTAATTCAGCCAAAGCTGACATGTATTTAAAGTGATTTTTTTTTTTCTGTTGGAGCTTGTGTATGTAAACATTTGGAATGGTGACCCCTGTGAATGTTATGTAAATTGGTTGTTTATAATTAAACAACAGATGACCTTGTTTTTTTCTTTTTAAGAAATGTGATTTGCTTTTGAAACCATAGCAATTAAATGCACTTTTAAATGGCATGACTGCATTGAAAATGTGAAGTGAAATACTGTACAAGTGATGTTTGAATGATCAAGATATCCACAGTCTTACCAGAAGAAACTAGTGGTGCAGTCTACAGTATATCTATAGTTTAATATAAAAAAGGTACCTCTAGCTGTGCTTTTTGTGTATCAGTACTGGGTCCGCTGTGTACCACCTCAACATGGGACGTGTTATTCCCCAATCCAAGTCAGGAAACTCAGATGTGATGATATTCTACAGATAGAAGGCTAAATGGGGAGGCAAAAAGAAATTATGTTCCTGTTCAGCATTTTAATGTGTGTTGTTTACTTTTTAGTGGAGACGGGCCCTGAGATATTGGACATGTATAATCACTGGTTTTGAAAAAGTACGAGATTATTTCAAAATCTAAGCTGGTAAATGGGTATTACAGAAATGTCATCTGCTGCCACAAGACTGATTTATCTACTTGGAATGCTTTTACTTGTTTATTTTCTGCAACTAAGTTGCCACTGTAAGATATTGCTGTTTCATGTTTTAGTCATCAAGGACACACATCATGTCAATGTCTCTCAGCAAAGGAATCCTGCTGTCACTTTAGTCAAATATAGTGATTTTATGTTAAAGGTTGAATATGGAATACGGACAGAACAGCGACATCACGTGTGTCTAGGTTGTAGTTGCAATGGCAGAAAAAAACTTCAGTCGCTTTGTTGCCAGCGTCTCTGCCGATCAGATAGGCTTCTTGTTTTCCCCCAACTTTCATATAATGGAGTTTGCTGGGACCCGAGCCAAAAAGGTCCATAAAAGTCCACAAAAACTTGTCAATATTCCTCCATACTGCTCGTCCAATGTAATCCAAGTGTCCTGAGTGGGTAGCGTCCAGAATTTACTGAAAACAATGTCATTTGGTAGATTTTTAGAGCCTAAACAGTACTACATCTTACTTGCACGAAGCACGCACAAGCGCATTCACGAAACTATGGCCTCGGCTTTCAGAGCCTACTCTGCCAATAATGCAAGTGCAGAAGAAGAAATTCGCTGTTTACATTGTGCTAAGAGCGAACGAGCTGCAGACGAACCGGGACAAACACAAGAGGGGTTGGATATTGATTTAAAACAAAGAAAGAAAGAAAAAGAAAATGCGCGATCTCATCTAGGCGTACTTACAGGATATGCAGGGGGGGCACAAGTATCATTAATAAATCTGGCACCGGCTGATCCAGTTAAGATAAACATTAGAAAAGGTGAGATATCTATGAGCAACTTCTAATTTAAGGAATTACAATGATGACAAAAATTTTACCAAATAGAACTATGTGTTCTTAATTGATACAGCATAAGTGTCTCAGTGTCTGTATTTGCTCTCTCAGAAAAATTCTGCTCATAATACTGTAAACCAATTTGCAAGGATGAATGGCACTTCTCGTTTTATTGTCCTTTATTGTCATGACCTCCGAAGTGTTTTGTTTGAGAAAATTCAGTGTATAAACCCTGATTTGTTTTGGATGACTGATGGTGAATGTGTTGACTTGGCTATTTGAAAATTAAGTATACAGTTTGGTGAAATATTTGGAAAAGGCATGGAAGCTCAGACAGAACTCTGAATCATCTTCTTTTCCTTCTTGTTATGCTCTAAAGGTATCAGTGTCATATAAGCCCATATGGGCTGGGCACGAAAGTGTATGACACTTAACCCTCCTGTTGTCCTCGGGTCAAAATGACCCGTCAGTCAAATTCAGTTGAAATCAAAGTCACAGAGTTAGTTTCACGCCACAGAATGCGAGAATGTTTTAGTTTAGTCTCAGATCAATCAGTGAGGACAAGAAGCCAACCATCATCCTTGACTATAACTGCAACAAAGGAGGTGTGGACAACCTGGATAAGGTGATTGGAACCTACAGCTGCAGAAGGATGATGGCCCGCTGGCCCCGGTCATCTTCCACAGCATCATTGATGTTTCCTCCTACAATGCATTTGTAATTTGGAGAGAGATCATGTCTAGTAAGCGAACAAGAGGAGGGTGTTCCTGGAGCAGCTCGGAAAGGCGCTTGTAACCCCGCTTATTGAAAGAAGGAAGCATGTCCCCCGCACAGAAGCCTCTGCAGCAGTTGTGAAAGCTATTCAGAGTACCACATCTCCTGACCGACCTGAGGAGCCAGCTGTCACAGCCGCTGCCCACGCTGGGGCAAGCAAGACGAAGAGGTTAGGGCTGGGCGATATATCGATTTGAAAAATATATTGATATATTTTCAAATGAGATATGGAATTGGACCATATCGCCCATATCGAGATATGGAGTTCAATGTGTGTTTTTGTCTTTGTATATAAATGCTGACCTTACTAGGGTTTGTTACATTTAATTCTGTGTAATGTTCCTTACTTGCATCTGCGAGTATTATTACATACAGTATTATACAGTATTTCTGTTTACATTTGATCATTCTTTGAACAGCTGAGCATTATTTCATCCGGTCTGGTTAAATCAAACTACTTGTAATGTCATATTTGGCTCTGACTGTAACAAAATATTTGATCTCACCTTGCGATAAAAATATTGAGATATATATCTATGGGATCAAAATCATGCCAGAGACAATTTGTGTGTGAAAAAGATTTTTCATGTAAAATAATGTTTTGAAGTTGTATAAAACAAGTCGTGCTTGTAAAAAAAAATTATGAACCCACAGAATCATTTTGTGGTTGTGTGAGAAACCTTTGTGTGCAGAAATATTATTTGCAAACATGTAGATCAGTTTCGTATTTGTGTTTTATTTTTCTGTGTGTGTGAAAATTGAATTTGTACCTGTAAAAGTTTCGCCACACAAAAATATCTGTACGAGTGCGACACCTAGGGCTCGTGTGCGACACTGCACCTACGAGCTCACAAAACAGAAACTTACAACCACAAAACTTTTTTACGGATTGAAGACAAGTCAAAGTCGTGCCACTAACAGCCAATCAGGACACTGCATTCTGGCAAGCCAAACAGCCAATGATGTGGTGGATTGGTGATGACGTTTATTTTTGGGGACGAAGACGATACCGTTAACAAAGGCTCTTGGCTGCTAGCAGTCAGAGCGCAGCGGGAGCTACATACTTGGAGCAAGAGGGAGGCTGTTCAATCCGAAGTCGGCCACTGATCTGATTACTAACAGGCCTGCTGGAGAAGGCGGCTACTGGCAGAAGAACTTGGCCGGTTATTTTGGTGTTGATCGCCGCAGCTTATTGAATCGTATATTGTACTGGACGTGCGTTAGCTTTGAAAAGGCTAACGACTAGCACATCTTGGCTGGTCCCACTGGAAGCTGGCAACCATTTAAAGCTGAGTCGTATAATGCTGTGGTTACCGTGTCAAAGCCCCCTTAAAAATAAAAAAGAAAAGCAAAATCGTGTTTTACTGGCAGGTTGTGCAGTAAGCTGCCACCACATAGCCTACTGTTTACTTGATTGCTGCAGTCGTAAAAAAAAGAAAGAAAAAGCGACGGCCGAAGTCTTTTATAAAAGGCATGTGCGGTTATCTGGTTAATAAGGAAAGTAATGTAAAATTCTTTGTGTTCCTGTCACTCATGTGAATAGCCAGAGCTACCTAGAACATTTTCAGTTTCAATGGGCTCGATTTCCAGGGAGTCCACATAGCCTATCTGTGCCAGCCCGTCCAGATCAAACGCAATGTCGGTGTTAAAAACACGTTTGATGCCCAAAGTGGGACGCTGGGCCACATAAAATCAGACACAATAGGCTATAGAAAATCTTAAAGAACCACTTTCTAACTACCAGGCCGATCAGATTCTGATCATCATTGTTGACACATCACTTGTGAACATTCCTACATTTTTTTACAGCCTAAATAAAAGGACTAAATTGTATATGACGCACGTTTATTTATTTTGCATATATTTTCAATTAACACGTTTGCTCTTTATTTCACATTGGTATGTAAGTTAAACGTTTTATTTACATTAGCCTACCAAACTTCTAATTTCTGATATTCACTCGTGTGTCTCTGGGATTCACTAATGACGCAGGGATCCCCCGACATCAACACAGTCACTGCTTTAAGCATTGTGACTTCCACAGACACTGGAGGCAGGGGATGGCTTCATCTAGCTATTTGCATGAAGCCCTGGTGCTTCCATAAGAATGACGCACAAGGCTCGGCTGCGTTTTCTTTAAGCGCACCTGATGCGGGACAAACTATTTCATAACAGCACACTTAACGCCCACAAGCTTTGTGTAGGGATAAAAAAAATGCTTGCTACCCAGCCCTCCTCTCTCTCCCGTGTGACAGTGCTCAATGCGTGTCACTGATTACCACCACGTCACCCATGCCAGACGTCACCATGACAACCAAAATTAAAATAATTATCAAGCCCTGATCAAACACCAAAACGCTATTTATGGCTCCTACAAGCATCACCTTCAGAATGCAGAGGATTGTTTTACATGAACAATGTTGGAACAATGTTGAAACCCAGAAGCGCGCAGTGGTCTGCTGTTAACGCATCACACAGAAAAACACTACCGGCATAAGTTGACGGACCACGACGCACGCACGCGCACGTGGTGTCAATCGGGCTTAAAGGCTTTACAGATATCATAAACTTCATAAATAATGAGGACAACGTGTTTTTTAGTGGATGCGTTTCACCACACTGTTCCAGGCTCCTGCAGGTGACGGTTCTCCTGAAGCTGGTGAAGTCAGTTTGGAGAAGCAGAGGATTTTTTTTTCTTCAAATAGGCTGTTATTAAAATACGGGAAATTTACAGAGTCTCGAGAGAGAGACAGGGGAGCAGGACAGGTTAGCGGAGGACGTCTGATCCCCCTGGCTGGGGGCTCAGGGGATGGTGGCGGTGGAGAAACATGGCTCGGGAGTTGGAGGACAGTTGTGGACCCCAAGAGGAGGCTCAGTGCGGCCGCCAC
Source organism: Atherinomorus stipes (assembly GCA_023101725.1). Taxonomy (NCBI): domain Eukaryota; kingdom Metazoa; phylum Chordata; class Actinopteri; order Atheriniformes; family Atherinidae; genus Atherinomorus; species Atherinomorus stipes. The sequence continues at coordinate 35,200 of JALJCO010001185.1, forward strand.
GGACCGGGATGGATCCACAGCCAGTGAAGGCGCCAGCCATCACAAGCGCCTTTTTGCATTTTAGTTCTTTTATTTTATTACTTTTATTTGAGCATTTATTGAGCCTATTTTTCCACTTATATTACTTTAGTACCATGTTTATTTCTTTAATAAAGTTCTTATTGTTTTTATTCAGTACTACCTGCTGGCGATGGCTTCCCTTTCTTGAAATAATGTTGATTTTTGGTTTATGTTACATCTATCATGAATCGACCTCTTGCTTTTCAAAGTTGAAAAAAAAAAGACATTAAAACAACATTGTATTAAAGTAACATTTATCATTGAATAAAAAAAATCTGTTTAATGAACGAAGTAAACTAAAAATTAGATAACCTATCTGAGATTCCAGCTGACATGTTAGACGCTGGATAATTGATCAGTTGTTTATGTTTACTGATCAGTTGTGAATGAATGAGACACAGACAATCATGTGAACTCCAGCTTTATCAATGTCTGGAAAAAAATAAAAACAACCTTAGTTGCATTTCAATGATAAAGAAACGGATAAAGAAAATATCTGTGGCTAAAACTGAACATACCTGACAAACTGCTTTTCTCAATAAACAGTGAAGTTATCCATACAAGGCAGTTTACCTGTCAACTTGGCATTTACACGTCCTCCTTTACCAGTTAAAATAATAATAAATGGGCAAATAAAAGCCCCCTTGTTGAACGCCTGGTAAGAGGTATCATGCCCGTTTAAGCACTAACACGGCTTAGCCTCAGTCTTTCATCACAACACAACTCATCCCCCAACATTCATGTACATGCGGAGGAAGAACACAATCCAGTGGGACTATCCAAGATGTGCTAGTCGTTAGCCTCTCCAAAGCTAACGCACGTTCAGCAAGACAGATGATCCAATAAGCTGCGGCGATCAACACCAAAATAACCGGCCAAGTTCTTCTGCCAGTAGCCGCCTTCTCCAGCAGGCCTGTTAGTGATCAGATCAGTGGCCGACTTCGGATTGAACAGCCTAGTAGCTGCCGCTGCGCTCTGACTGCTAGCAGCCAAGAGCCTTTGCTAACGGTATCGTCTTCGTCCCCAAAAATAAACGTCATCACCAATCCACCACATCATTGGCTGTTTGGCTTGCCAGAATGCAGTGTCCTGATTGGCTGTTAGTGGCACGACTTTGACTTGTCTTCAATCCGTAAAAAAGTTTTGTGGTTGTAAGTTTCTGTTTTGTGAGCTCGTAGGTGCAGTGTCGCACACGAGCCCTAGGTGTCGCACTCGTACAGATATTTTTGTGTGGCGAAACTTTTACAGGTACAAATTCAATTTTCACACACACAGAAAAATAAAACACAAATACGAAACTGATCTACATGTTTGCAAATAATATTTCTGCACACAAAGGTTTCTCACACAACCACAAAATGATTCTGTGGGTTCATAACTTTTTTTTACAAGCACGACTTGTTTTATACAACTTCAAAACATTATTTTACATGAAAAATCTTTTTCACACACAAATTGTCTCTGGCATGATTTTGATCCCATATATATCGTATATCGATATTCAGCCTAAATATATCGAGATGACTTTTGGTCCATATCGCCCAGCCCTAGAAGAGGTGTCAGTTTTGCCCAACAAAGAAGGACTGTAAAACACATACTGTGTGCTACAGGTGTAAGAAATTTATCTGCAAAGGCTGTGCACTTGTATATTGCCCTACATGTGCTGTTGAATGAAATGTTTGTTGTTTGGTTCACATGTTCACATTTTTGTACTGTAATATACATATTCTTACATTGTTCACTGGCAAAAAAACAAACAAAAAAAAACTGACTCATTGGGATGAATGAAAAATGCATTAAAAACTCCTTTTTGCACATTTCTGTTATAGAAATACTATACAAATATTACTTACCGCCTATACAGGAAACAATAATACAACTGACAATGGTAGTGGTGTCTTCAATAAAATACAGTTTTCTGCCAGATGACGAGGAAAACACAAGTATTCACACAATTTGTGGTGAATGTTAAGTTGTTTCTTCAAGCAATATAATATTTTGTGTTTAAAATTAAATTAAACTGCTTATATTGGGGGTTTAATGACGACGTGGTCATTTTGACCCGGAGGACATAGGGTGTATACAGAAAATGAGGACAACAGGAGGGTTAAATAAACATTTATTCTATTCTATTCTATTTTATTCATCACGCGTTCATGATATAAACTTGGAACAAACACGGAGGGATTTTGTGTTTAGTTGGGTCCTTCTTTGGTGCAACAACACTCATTGGCAGTTATCTTATCTTAGGTCTGGGACTATAACAAATTTTGCAGGACAATGTCCCACATATTATTGATTATATACAATATTACTGTTATTATTATTGATCTTATTGAATTATAACTGAACCATTCTTTTTGATTTTTTAAAGAACTGATTGTTTAATATGGTCACATCGTCTCTACATTCATTTGTTTTCCTAACAGCAAGGGATTTTTTTTTTTTTTTTTTTGTATTAGTTATCTTATTTTTTGGAGATGTAACTTTTTTTTTTTTTTTTGGGGGGGGGGGGGGTGTTTTAAGGATTATTTGGGAACTTTAACCTGCAATTTCCTTTCACTTCATTTTAAGGTTTTGTTTTAGGTTGCTGTTTGCTTTGAGCATTTTTGCTGGTTTTGAACTTGTAACTTACTGACTGCTAAGATCAGATAGACTTGCGCCTCCAAGTCACACTGAGCACAAGGCAGACCAGTTGAAATACGGTCATGAGCTGTACTAATGTGCTTGGTGTTGCTTTCCTGTTTCTCTTTATCCCCCCAAACTTTGGCACACTACTCCTCCTGCACCTTTTGTCGATAAGTAACCGTAACAGGTCAGTGAAGAAAGATAAATACTGGTTTCTTGTGTGAATGAGACAGCATTTGTAACACGTAAAAAGCCAAGTCTAACATCTCGTGGGTTTAGTTCTCGTAGAAGTAAACAGACATCATCTTTTCTGATATGCAGGGGCATTAGTGCTCTTCCAGGTTACAAGGCCCTCATTACTCAGATTTTTTTTTTCTTCATTTTTAATGAAAACCTGTTGTGTTTATGAAATGACCAACATTATGTTCCATCTCCTTACCATTGCTCAGCCTTTTCTTTCTGCTGCTTTCAAAGAAAAACACCTGAAACTAACTAACCAAATAATGTTTTATAATAAGTATAATTTGGTTATATAATTATGCTTTATAACAAAGAAAAATGTTAACCTTCTTTTCTGTGTTCCAGTCTTCCACCAAAAGTGAAACATACAAGATGATGATGTGGAATTTAATCAGATATACAATAAAAATAGAGTCAGGTTGGTAAATAATAAGAAGATTATGAGGTTGTTGTGATAAATGCGTTCAGGCCATTTGGGTTTTGGGGCCTCGTTTTGAACAAAAAACATTTTAATGAAAGTTAAATGTCCAGATTTCACTCATCTTTGTTTTCATTTGCAGGAAAATAACATCATTAGGGATTGTTGGAAATGTGTTACAAGAAATATGTTGTTAAAAAAACTGATGTTGGAATTTTTCTCCAGTAAATGTTCATTTAGTCATGCGATGTATCTGCTGGTTTCTCTGGATCTTATAACATGCAGGTGAATTAGCTTAAGAGTGGATGGTACTACCCTCAGCGCTTGTTTTCTCCTTGTAAATGCACTGAATTAAGCATTTAAGAAATTACAGTCATTATAATAAAACAATCCTTTCTCAAGATAATTTAGTTTATGATACGTCATTAAATCTGACTAAAATGCACCACCACAGGGCAATTATTTATCACTTATTATGGCCTTAAAAATGGAATAGTCTCCTCTTTTCCATTTGACCAATTTCAATCATCTGTAATGTGAGCGATTATTTGGTATTAACTTTACAGTTTTTGAGGTCCATTGCATTCAGTTTGGCAGATAGCATAATGCCTTAGCTGGGAAAGGGCTAAAATAAACACACAAAGTTTGTTTGTTTGGCATATTTTTTTGTCTCAAACGTTTAGTGGTAATAACTTCTGTTTCAGTTTTACAGCATTGCTTACAGTGAACAAAATATCCATTATGCAATCACATAAAAGCATTTCTGAACAAAACAACAACAGCAAAAACAACAGCAAAAAGCCCCAGATGGGGGCATAAAAAAAAAAAAAAAAAATTCTAATCTCTGTGCGGTCTTCAGAGTTAGACCACATGTTTCCATCAACATCACATCTAATATTATCCAAGGCGATGCACCTGGGATAAAACTGTATGGCCCTATTGACATATCAAGTGAGAATAGAAACAATCCATGTAAAATGTAATACTTTGTTTCCAAGAACAAGGAAAGTCCTCCTTTCACAGTAACTCCTGCCACTGAGTCTAAGCTGGACTGGAATCAGCTGTGGTTGGCCTAATTTACCAAACATAAATCAGTTGTGTGTCAACTATTCTTGTTTGTGTATTATCAGCTAAGATAGATTGTTTTTGAACTGGCATAATTGCAGAAGCAGAGGTTTTTATGCTGTATCTTATATTTGGAATATTGTTTTTGCTTGTGTGGGACATTGTGTGTAAACATTTGGAAATAATACAAAAACAATCCACAGTTTAGTTGGGAGGTATAACTTGTCTGTTAAGGGGATGTAAGCTTTGTGGAAATGTGTTCACCGACTGCATATTGTGTGAAAACAACATGGAATGTGTGAATGGTATGGCCACAAAGGACAGATGCTGTGCTAATTGTGTTTAGAGTTTTGAAAATGTGACAACTGATTGGACAGTTGCTTGTTAGCAACTGAAAAAAAAACTGTAAAAGTTACTTTTCTTATGTTCAAAGTTAGTGAACAGCAGTATAAAAGAAACAAAAACAAAGAAAAACACAAAACCAGTTCAGATTCACAACTTATTTGTGAGGGTTTAATTCCACTGGCATTGTGAATATAGTTGCCACCTGGAGAAAACGGGCGTCTTTGCCTCTCCACCATTGTGATATTGTTTTGCACTTCCAGGCCTCTGTCATTTTCACAGTGTGACAGAGTTTAACCATACTGATATATGTAGTTACTGAAAACTGGGAAAAGTATCAGGTTTCTGACTGAAACATGTCACAGAGATAGAACCAAACAGCATGCCTGAAATGCTGCTCTAATAAAAGACAGTTGGCTGATCACTGTAAACACCTCTGGAAAAAGCTGGGGGGTTCCT